>OX392451.1:13426881-13963881 GCA_947623535.1 Coelioxys conoideus | reverse complement strand
GAGACAGACGGTCTGAGACAGACGGTCTGAGACAGACGGTCTGAGACAGACAATCTGAGACAGACCGTCTGAGACAGACCGTCTGAGACAGGTGGTCTGAGACAGACGGCCTGAGACAGACGGTCTTAGACTGACGGTCTGAGACAGACGATCTGAGACAGACCGTCTGAGACAGGTGGTCTTAGACAGACCCGATTGAGACACACGATCTGTGACAGACGGTCTGAGACAGGCGGTCTGAGACGGACGGACTGAGACAGACTGACTGAGACAGACGGTCCGAGACAGCGGACAGGGACACACGACCTGAGACAGACGGTCTGACACAGGCGATCTAGGACAGACGGACTGAGACAGACGGTCTGAGACAGGCGGTCTAGGACAGACGGTCTGAGACAGACAATCTGAGACAGACCGTCTGAGACAGGTGGTCTGAGACAGACGGACTGAGACAGACGGTTTGAGACAGACGGTCTGAGACAGACGGTCTGAGACAGGCGGCCTGGGACAGATGGACTGAGACAGGCGGACTGAGACTGACGGACAGGGACAGGCGAACAGACGCTGCCCAATAGCGGCAGGTGGACAGGGACAGACGACCTGAGACATACGGTCTGAGACAGGCGGTCTAGGACAGACGGACTGAGACAGACCGGCTGAGACAGACGGTCTGAAACAGGTGGTCTGAGACAGGTGGTCTGAGACAGACGGACTGAGACAGGCGGTCTGAGACAGGCGGTCTGAGACAGACGGACTGAGACAGACGGTCTGAGACAGATGGTGTGAGACAGGCGGTCTGAGACAGACGGTCTGAGAGAGACGGTCTGAGACAGACAATCTGAGACAGACGGTCTGAGACAGGTGGTCAGAGACAGACGGCCTGAGACAGACGGTCTGAGACAGGCGGTCTGAGACAGACGGACGGAGACTGACGGACTGAGACAGACGGACTGAGACAGACGGTCTGAGACAGACGGACTGAGACTGTTGATCTGAGACAGACGGTCTGAGACAGACGGACTGAGACAGACTGACTGAGACTGACGGACTGAGACTGACGGTCTGAGACAGACGGTCTGAGACAGACGGTCTGAGACAGACAATCTGAGACAGACCGTCTGAGACAGACCGTCTGAGACAGGTGGTCTGAGACAGACGGCCTGAGACAGACGGTCTTAGACTGACGGTCTGAGACAGACGATCTGAGACAGACCGTCTGAGACAGGTGGTCTTAGACAGACGGATTGAGACACACGATCTGTGACAGACGGTCTGAGACAGGCGGTCTGAGACAGACGGACTGAGACAGACTGACTGAGACAGACGGTCCGAGACAGCGGACAGGGACACACGACCTGAGACAGGCGGTCTGACACAGGCGATCTAGGACAGACGGACTGAGACAGACGGTCTGAGACAGGCGGTCTGAGACAGACAATCTGAGACAGACCGTCTGAGACAGGTGGTCTGAGACAGACGGACTGAGACAGACGGTTTGAGACAGACGGTCTGAGACAGACGGTCTGAGACAGGCGGCCTGGGACAGACGGACTGAGACAGGCGGACTGAGACTGACGGACAGGGACAGGCGAACAGAAGCTGCCCAATAGCGGCAGGTGGACAGGGACAGACGACCTGAGACATACGGTCTGAGACAGGCGGTCTAGGACAGACGGACTGAGACAGACCGGCTGAGACAGACGGTCTGAAACAGGTGGTCTGAGACAGGTGGTCTGAGACAGACGGACTGAGACAGGCGGTCTGAGACAGGCGGTCTGAGACAGACGGACTGAGACAGACGGTCTGAGACAGATGGTGTGAGACAGGCGGTCTGAGACAGACGGACTGAGACAGACGGACTGAGACAGACGGTCTGAGACAGACGGACAGGGACAGACGGACTGAGACAGACGGACTGAGACAGACGGACTGAGACTGATGGTCTGAGACAGACAGACTGAGACTGATGGTCTGAGATAGACGGCCTGAGACAGAAGGATTGAGACAGACGGACTGAGACAGGCGGACTGCGACAGACGGACAGGGCAGACGATCTGAGACAGACCGTCTGAGACAGGTGGTCTTAGACAGACGGATTGAGACACACGGTCTGTGACAGACGGTCTGAGACAGGCGGTCTGAGACAGACGGTCCGAGACAGCGGACAGGGACAGACGACCTGAGACAGACGGTCTGAGACAGGCGATCTAGGACAGACGGACTGAGACAGACGGTCTGAGACAAGCGGTCTAGGACAGACGGTCTGAGACAGACGGTCTGAGACAGGCGGTCTAAGACAGACGGACTGAGACAGACGGACTGAGACTAACGGACAGGGACAGGCGAACAGACGCTGCCGTATAGCGGCAGGCGGATTGAGACGGACGGTCTGAGACAAACGGTCTGAAACGGACGATATCACACAGACGGTCTGAGACAGACGGTCTGAGACAGACGGTCTGAGACAGACGGTCTGAGACAGACGGTCTGAGACAGACGGTCTGAGACAGACGGTCTGAGACAGACGGTCTGAGACAGACGGTCTGAGACAGACGGTCTGAGACAGACGGTCTGAGACAGACGGTCTGAGACAGACGGTCTGAGACAGACGGATTGAGACAGACGGTATGGGACAGACGGCCTGAGACAGACAGTCTGATACCGACGGATTGAGACAGACGGTCTGAGAGAGACAGTCTGATACAGACGGTCTGAGACAGACGATCTGAGACAGACGGTCTGAGACAGACGGTCTGAGACAGACGGTCTGAGACAGACGGTCTGAGACAGACGGTCTGAGACAGACGGTCTGAGGCAGGCGGCCTGAGGCAGACGGACTGAGACAGGCGGACTGATACTGACGGACAGGGACAGGCGAACAGACTCTACCCGATAGCGGCAGGCGGATTGAGACGGACGGTCTGAGACAGACGGTCAGGGACAGACGGCTTCAGACAGACGGTCCGTGTCAGACGGTCCGAGACTGACGGTCTGAGACAGTCGGTCTGAGACAGACGATCTGAGACAGGCCGTCTGAGACAGGTGGTCTGAGACTGACTGTCTGAGACAGGTGGTCTGAGACAGGCGGTCTGAGACAGACGGACTGAGACAGGCGGACTGATACTGACGGACAGGGACAGGCGAACAGACTCTACCCGATAGCGGCAGGCGGATTGAGACGGACGGTCTGAGACAGACGGTCAGGGACAGACGGCTTCAGACAGACGGTCCGTGTCAGACGGTCCGAGACTGACGGTCTGAGACAGTCGGTCTGAGACAGACGGACTGAAGCCGGCGAACGGAGACTGACGGTCTGAGACAGGCGGTCTGAAACAGACGGACTGAGACAGACGGACTGAGACTGACGGACAGGGACAGGCGAACAGACGCTGCCGTATAGCGGCAGGCGGATTGAGGCGGACGGTCTGAGACAGACGGACTGAGACAGGCGGTCTGGGACAGACGGTCTGAGACAGACGGTCTGAGACAGGTGGTATGAGACAGACGGACTGAGACAGACGGTCTGAGACAGGCGGTCTGGGACAGACGATCTGAGACAGACGGTGTGAGACAGACGGTCTGGGACAGACGGTCTGAGACAGACGGTCTAAGACAGGCGGTCTGAGACAGACGGACTGAGACTGACGGACAGGGACAGGCGAACAGACGCTGCCGTATAGCGGCAGGCGGATTGAGACGGACGGTGTGAGACAGACGGTCTGAGACAGACGGTCTGAGACAGACGGATTGAGACAGACGGTATGGGACAGACGGCCTGAGACAGACAGTCTGATACCGACGGATTGAGACAGACGGTCTGAGACAGACGGTCTGAGAGAGACAGTCTGATACAGACGGTCTGAGACAGACGATCTGAGACAGACGGTCTGAGACAGACGGTCTGAGGCAGGCGGCCTGAGGCAGACGGACTGAGTCAGGCGGACTGATACTGACGGTCAGGGACAGGCGAACAGACTCTACCCGATAGCGGCAGGCGGATTGAGGCGGACGGTCTGAGACAGACGGACTGAGACAGGCGGTCTGGGACAGACGGTCTGAGAGAGACGGACTGAGACTGCCGGACTGCGACAGACCGACTGAGACAGACGGTCTGAGACAGACAGTCTGAGACAGACGGTCTGAGACAGACGATCTGAGACAGACGGTCTGAGACGGTCGGTCTGAGCCAGACGGTCTGAGACAGACGGTCTGAGACAGACGGTCTGAGACAGACGGACTGAGACTGACGGACAGGGACAGGCGAACAGACGCTGCCGTATAGCGGCAGGCGGATTGAGACGGACGGTGTGAGACAGACGGTCTGAGACAGACGGTCTGAGACAGACGGTCTGAGACAGACGGATTGAGACAGACGGTATGGGACAGACGGCCTGAGACAGACAGTCTGATACCGACGGATTGAGACAGACGGTCTGAGACAGACGGTCTGAGAGAGACAGTCTGATACAGACGGTCTGAGACAGACGATCTGAGACAGACGGTCTGAGACAGACGGTCTGAGGCAGGCGGCCTGAGGCAGACGGACTGAGTCAGGCGGACTGATACTGACGGTCAGGGACAGGCGAACAGACTCTACCCGATAGCGGCAGGCGGATTGAGGCGGACGGTCTGAGACAGACGGACTGAGACAGGCGGTCTGGGACAGACGGTCTGAGAGAGACGGACTGAGACTGCCGGAGTGCGACAGACCGACTGAAACAGACGGTCTGAGACAGACAGTCTGAGACAGACGGTCTGAGACAGACGGTCTGAGACAGACGGTCTGAGACAGACGGTCTGAGACGGTCGGTCTGAGCCAGACGGTCTGAGACAGACGGTCTGAGACAGACGGACAGGGACAGACGGACTGAGGCAGGCGAACGGAGACTGACGGTCTGAGACAGACGGTCTGAGACAGACGGATTGATACAGACGGTCTGAGACAGACGGTCTGAGACAGACGGCCTGAGACAGACGGCCTGAGACTGGCGGTCTGAGACATACGGACTGAGACAGACGGACTGAGACAGACGGTCTGAGACAGACAGTCTGAGACAGACGGTCTGAGACAGACGATCTGAGACAGACGGTCTGAGACGGTCGGTCTGAGCCAGACGGTCTGAGACAGACGGTCTGAGACAGACGGACAGGGACAGACGGACTGAGGCAGGCGAACGGAGACTGACGGTCTGAGACAGACGGTCTGAGACAGACGGATTGATACAGACGGTCTGAGACAGACGGTCTGAGACAGACGGCCTGAGACAGACGGCCTGAGACTGACGGCCTGACACAGACAGTCTGATACAGACGGTCCGAGCCAGACGGACTGAGACTGACGGACAGGGACAGGCGAACAGACGCTGCCCTATAGCGGCAGGCGGATTGAGACGGACGGTGTGAGACAGACGGTCTGAGACAGACGATCTGAGACAGACCGTCTGAGACAGGCGGTCTAATACAGACGGACTGAGACAGACGGTCTGAGACAGACGGATTGATACAGACGGTCTGAGACAGACGGTCTGAAATAGACGGTCTGAGACAGACGGCCTGACACAGACAGTCTGATACAGATGGTCCGAGCCAGACGGTCTGAGATAGGCGGTCTGAGACAGGTGGTCTAAGACAGATGGACTGAGAGAGACGGACTGAGTCTGACTGACAGGGACAGACGGACTGAGGCAGGCGAACGGAGACTGACGGTCTGAGACAGACGGTCTGAGACAGACGGATTGATACAGACGGTCTGACACAGACGGTCTGAGACAGACGGTCTGAGACAGACGGTCTGAGACAGACGGCCTGAGACAGACGGCCTGAGACAGGCGGTCTGAGACAGACGGACTGAGACAGACGGACTGAGACAGACGGTCTGAGACAGACGGACAGGGACAGACGGTCTGAGACAGACGGTCTGGGACAGACGGTCTGAGACAGACGGTCTGAGACAGACGGTCTGAGACAGACGGTCTGAGACAGACGGTCTGAGACAGACGGTCTGAGACAGACGGCCTCAGACTGACGGTCCCAGACTGACGGTCCCAGACAGACGCTCCGAGACAGACGGACTGAGGCAGGCGAACGGAGACTGACGGTCTGAGACAGACGGTTTGAAACAGACGGCCTCAGACTGACGGTCCCAGACAGACGGTCCGAGACAGACGGACTGTGGCAGGCGAACGGAGACTGACGGTCTGAGACAGACGGTCTGAGATAGGCGGTCTGAGACAGACGGCCTGACACAGACAGTCTGATACAGACGGTCCGAGACAGACGGTCTGAGATAGGCGGTCTGAGACAGGCGGACTGAGACAGGCGGACTGAGACTGACGGACTGAGACAGACGGCCTGCGACAGACGGCCTGAGACAGACGGTCTGAGACAGGCGGTCTGAGACAGACGGTCTGGGACAGACGGTCTGAGACAGACGGCCTCAGACTGACGGTCCCAGACACAGGGTCCGAGACAGACGGACTGAGGCAGGCGAACGGAGACTGACGGTCTGAAATAGGCGGTCTGAGACAGGTGGTCTAAGACAGACGGACTGAGACAGACGGGCTGAGACAGACGGTCTGAGACAGGTGGTCCGAGACAGGTGGTCCGAGACAGACGGTCAGAGACAGACGGTCTGAGACAGACGGTCCGAGACAGACGGACTGAGGCAGGCGAACGGAGACTGACGGTCTGAGACAGACGGATTGAGACAGACGGTCTGAGACAGACGGTCTGAGACAGACGGCCTGAGACAGACGGCCTGAGGCAGGCGGTCTGAGACAGACGGACTGAGACAGACGGACTTAGACAGACGGACTGAGACAGGCGAACGGAGACTGACGGTCTGAGACAGACGGTCTGAGACAGACGGTCTGAGACAGACGGATTGATACAGACGGTCTGAGACAGACGGTCTGATACAGACGGCCTGAGACAGACGGCCTGAGACTGGCGGTCTGAGACAGACGGTCTGAGACAGACGGTCTGAGACAGCCGGCCTCAGACTGACGGTCCCAGACACACGGTCCGAGACAGACGGACTGAGGCAGGCGAACGGAGACTGACGGTCTGAGACAGACGGTCTGTGACAGACGGCCTCAGACTGACGGTCCCAGACAGACGTTCCGAGACAGACGGACTGAGGCAGACGAACGGAGACTGACGGTCTGAGACAGACGGTCTGAGATAGACGGCCTGACACAGACAGTCTGATACAGACGGTCCGAGCCAGACGGACTGAGACTGACGGACAGGGACAGGCGAACAGACGCTGCCGTATAGCGGCAGGCGGATTGAGACGGACGGTGTGAGACAGACGGTCTGAGACAGACGATCTGAGACAGACCGTCTGAGACAGACGGTCTGAGACAGGCGGTCTAATACAGACGGACTGAGACAGACGGTCTGAGACAGACGGATTGATACAGACGGTCTGAGACAGACGGTCTGAAATAGACGGTCTGAGACAGACGGCCTGACACAGACAGTCTGATACAGATGGTCCGAGCCAGACGGTCTGAGATAGGCGGTCTGAGACAGGTGGTCTAAGACAGATGGACTGAGAGCGACGGACTGAGTCTGACTGACAGGGACAGACGGACTGAGGCAGGCGAACGGAGACTGACGGTCTGAGACAGACGGTCTGAGACAGACGGATTGATACAGACGGTCTGAGACAGACGGTCTGAGACAGACGGCCTGAGACAGACGGCCTGAGACAGGCGGTCTGAGACAGACGGACTGAGACAGACGGACTGAGACAGACGGTCTGAGACAGACGGACAGGGACAGACGGTCTGAGACAGACGGTCTGGGACAGACGGTCTGAGACAGACGGTCTGAGACAGACGGTCTGAGACAGACGGTCTGAGACAGACGGTCTGAGACAGACGGTCTGAGACAGACGGCCTCAGACTGACGGTCCCAGACTGACGGTCCCAGACAGACGCTCCGAGACAGACGGACTGAGGCAGGCGAACGGAGACTGACGGTCTGAGACAGACGGTTTGAAACAGACGGCCTCAGACTGACGGTCCCAGACAGACGGTCCGAGACAGACGGACTGTGGCAGGCGAACGGAGACTGACGGTCTGAGACAGACGGTCTGAGATAGGCGGTCTGAGACAGACGGCCTGACACAGACAGTCTGATACAGACGGTCCGAGACAGACGGTCTGAGATAGGCGGTCTGAGACAGGCGGACTGAGACAGGCGGACTGAGACTGACGGACTGAGACAGACGGCCTGCGACAGACGGCCTGAGACAGACGGTCTGAGACAGGCGGTCTGAGACAGACGGTCTGGGACAGACGGTCTGAGACAGACGGCCTCAGACTGACGGTCCCAGACACACGGTCCGAGACAGACGGACTGAGGCAGGCGAACGGAGACTGACGGTCTGAGACAGACGGCCTCAGACTGACGGCCTGACACAGACAGTCTGATACAGACGGTCCGAGCCAGACGGTCTGAAATAGGCGGTCTGAGACAGGTGGTCTAAGACAGACGGACTGAGACAGACGGGCTGAGACAGACGGTCTGAGACAGGTGGTCCGAGAAAGGTGGTCCGAGACAGACGGTCAGAGACAGACGGTCTGAGACAGACGGTCCGAGACAGACGGACTGAGGCAGGCGAACGGAGACTGACGGTCTGAGACAGACGGATTGAGACAGACGGTCTGAGACAGACGGTCTGAGACAGACGGCCTGAGACAGACGGCCTGAGACAGGCGGTCTGAGACAGACGGACTGAGACAGACGGACTTAGACAGACGGACTGAGACAGGCGAACGGAGACTGACGGTCTGAGACAGACGGTCTGAGACAGACGGTCTGAGACAGACGGTCTGATACAGACGGCCTGAGACAGACGGCCTGAGACTGGCGGACTGAGACAGACGGTCTGAGACAGACGGTCTGAGACAGACGGTCTGAGACAGACGGTCTGAGACAGCCGGCCTCAGACTGACGGTCCCAGACACACGGTCCGAGACAGACGGACTGAGGCAGGCGAACGGAGACTGACGGTCTGAGACAGACGGTCTGTGACAGACGGCCTCAGACTGACGGTCCCAGACAGACGTTCCGAGACAGACGGACTGAGGCAGACGAACGGAGACTGACGGTCTGAGACAGACGGTCTGAGATAGACGGTCTGAGATAGACGGTCTGAGACAGACGGCCTGACACAGACAGTCTGATACAGACGGTCCGAGCCAGACGGTCTGAGATAGGCGGTCTGAGACAGGTGGTCTAAGACAGATGGACTGAGAGAGACGGACTGAGACTGACGGCCTGAGACAGACGGCCTGAGACTGGCGGTCTGAGACAGACGGACTGAGACAGACGGTCTGAGACAGACGGACAGGGACAGACGGTCTGAGACAGACGGTCTGAGACAGACGGATTGATACAGACGGTCTGAGACAGACGGATTGATACAGACGGTCTGAGACAGACGGTCTGAGACAGACGGATTGAGACAGACGGCCTGAGACAGGCGGTCTGAGGCAGACGGACTGAGACAGACGGACTGAGACAGACGGACAGGGACAGACGGTCTGAGACAGACGGTCTGAGACAGACGGTCTGAGACAGACGGATTGATACAGACGGTCTGAGACAGACGGTCTGAGACAGACGGCCTGAGACAGACGGCCTGAAACAGGCGGTCTGAGACAGACGGACTGAGACAGACGGACTGAGACAGACGGACTGAGACAGACGGTCTGAGACAGACGGACAGGGACAGACGGTCTGAGACAGACGGTCTGAGACAGACGGATTGATACAGACGGTCTGAGACAGACGGATTGATACAGACGGTCTGAGACAGACGGTCTGAGACAGACGGATTGATACAGACGGTCTGAGACAGACGGTCTGAGACAGACGGCCTGAGACAGACGGCCTGAGACAGGCGGTCTGAGGCAGACGGACTGAGACAGACGGACTGAGACAGACGGACAGGGACAGACGGTCTGAGACAGACGGTCTGGGACAGACGGTCTGAGACAGACGGTCTGAGACAGACGGTCTGAGACAGACGGTCTGAGACAGACGGCCTCAGACTGACGGTCCCAGACAGACGGTCCGAGACAGACGGACTGTGGCAGGCGAACGGAGACTGACGGTCTGAGACAGACGGTCTGAGATAGACGGTCTGAGACAGACGGCCTGACACAGACAGTCTGATACAGACGGTCCGAGACAGACGGTCTGAGATAGGCGGTCTGAGACAGGCGGACTGAGACAGGCGGCCTGCGACAGACGGCCTGCGACAGACGGCCTGAGACAGACGGACAGGGACAGACGGTCTGAGACAGACGGTCTGGGACAGACGGTCTGAGACAGACGGTCTGAGACAGACGGTCTGAGACAGACGGTCTGAGACAGACGGTCTGAGACAGACGGTCTGAGACAGACGGCCTCAGACTGACGGTCCCAGACAGACGGTCCGAGACAGACGGACTGAGGCAGACGAACGGAGACTGACGGTCTGAGACAGACGGTCTGAGACAGACGGCCTCAGACTGACGGTCCCAGACTGACGGTCCCAGACAGACGCTCCGAGACAGACGGACTGAGGCAGGCGAACGGAGACTGACGGTCTGAGACAGACGGTTTGAAACAGACGGCCTCAGACTGACGGTCCCAGACAGACGGTCCGAGACAGACGGACTGCGGCAGGCGAACGGAGACTGACGGTCTGAGACAGACGGTCTGAGATAGGCGGTCTGAGACAGACGGCCTGACACAGACAGTCTGATACAGACGGTCCGAGACAGACGGTCTGAGATAGGCGGTCTGAGACAGGCGGACTGAGACAGGCGGACTGAGACTGACGGACTGAGACAGACGGCCTGCGACAGACGACCTGAGACAGACGGTCCGAGGCGGACGGATTGAGACAGACGGTCTGAGACGGACGGTCTGAGATAGACGGCCTGAGACAGACGGCATGAGACAGGCGGTCTGAGACAGACGGACTGAGACAGACGGACTGAGACAGACGGTCTGAGACAGACGGACAGGGACAGACGGTCTGAGACAGACGGTCTGAGACAGACGGTCTGAGACAGACGGTCTGAGACAGGCGGTCTGAGACAGACGGTCTGGGACAGACGGTCTGAGACAGACGGCCTCAGACTGACGGTCCCAGACACACGGTCCGAGACAGACGGACTGAGGCAGGCGAACGGAGACTGACGGTCGGAGACAGACGGTCCGAGACAGACGGACTGAGGCAGACGAACGGAGACTGACGGTCTGAGACAGACGGTCTGAGACAGACGGACAGGGACAGACGGTCTGAGACAGACGGTCTGAGACAGACAGTCTGATACAGACGGTCCGAACCAGACGGTCTGAAATAGGCGGTCTGAGACAGGTGGTCTAAGACAGACGGACTGAGACAGACGGGCTGAGACAGACGGTCTGAGACAGGTGGTCCGAGACAGGTGGTCCGAGACAGACGGTCAGAGACAGACGGTCTGAGACAGACGGTCCGAGACAGACGGACTGAGGCAGGCGAACGGAGACTCACGGTCTGAGACAGACGGATTGAGACAGACGGTCTGAGACAGACGGTCTGAGACAGACGGCCTGAGACAGACGGCCTGAGACAGGCGGTCTGAGACAGACGGACTGAGACAGACGGACTTAGACAGACGGACTGAGACAGGCGAACGGAGACTGACGGTCTGAGACTGGCGGTCTGAGACAGACGGACTGAGACAGACGGTCTGAGACAGACGGTCTGAGACAGACGGTCTGAGACAGACGGTCTGAGACAGCCGGCCTCAGACTGACGGTCCCAGACACACGGTCCGAGACAGACGGACTGAGGCAGGCGAACGGAGACTGACGGTCGGAGACAGACGGTCTGAGACAGACGGCCTCAGACTGACGGTCCCAGACAGACGGTCCGAGACAGACGGACTGAGGCAGACGAACGGAGACTGACGGTCTGAGACAGACGGTCTGAGATAGACGGTCTGAGATAGACGGTCTGAGACAGACGGCCTGACACAGACAGTCTGATACAGACGGTCCGAGCCAGACGGTCTGAGATAGGCGGTCTGAGACAGGTGGTCTAAGACAGATGGACTGAGAGAGACGGACTGAGACTGACGGACAGGGACAGACGGACTGAGGCAGGCGAACGGAGACTGACGGTCTGAGACAGACGGATTGATACAGACGGTCTGAGACAGACGGTCTGAGACAGACGGCCTGAGACAGACGGCCTGAAACAGGCGGTCTGAGACAGACGGACTGAGACACACGGACTGAGACAGACGGTCTGAGACAGACGGACAGGGACAGACGGTCTGAGACAGACGGTCTGAGACAGACGGATTGATACAGACGGTCTGAGACAGACGGATTGATACAGACGGTCTGAGACAGACGGTCTGAGACAGACGGATTGATACAGACGGTCTGAGACAGACGGTCTGAGACAGACGGTCTGAGACAGACGGCCTGAGACAGACGGCCTGAGACAGGCGGTCTGAGGCAGACGGACTGAGACAGACGGACTGAGACAGACGGACAGGGACAGACGGTCTGAGACAGACGGTCTGGGACAGACGGTCTGAGACAGACGGTCTGAGACAGACGGTCTGAGACAGACGGTCTGAGACAGACGGCCTCAGACTGACGGTCCCAGACAGACGGTCCGAGACAGACGGACTGTGGCAGGCGAACGGAGACTGACGGTCTGAGACAGACGGTCTGAGATAGACGGTCTGAGACAGACGGCCTGACACAGACAGTCTGATACAGACGGTCCGAGACAGACGGTCTGAGATAGGCGGTCTGAGACAGGCGGACTGAGACAGGCGGACTGAGACTGACGGACTGAGACAGACGGCCTGCGACAGACGGCCTGAGACAGACGGTCTGAGACAGACGGTCTGAGATAGACGGTATGAGACAGACGGTCTGACACAGACAGTCTGATTCAGACGGTCCGAGACAGACGATATGAGACAGGTGGTCTAAGACAGACGGACTGAGAGAGACGGACTGATACTGCCGGACTGCGACAGACCGACTGAGACAGACGGTCTGAGACAGACGGTCTGAGACAGACGGTCTGAGACGGTCGGTCTGAGCCAGACGGTCTGAGACAGACGGTCTGAGACAGACGGTCTGAGACAGACGGACAGGGACAGACGGACTGAGGCAGGCGAACGGAGACTGACGGTCTGAGACAGACGGTCTGAGACAGACGGCCTGAGACTGGCGGTCTGAGACAGACGGACTGAGACAGACGGACTGAGACAGACGGTCTGAGACAGACGGACAGGGACAGACGGTCTGAGACAGACGGTCTGAGACAGACGGTCTGAGACAGACGGTCTGGGACAGACGGTCTGAGACAGACGGCATCAGACTGACGGCCTGACACAGACAGTCTGATACAGACGGTCCGAGCCAGACGGTCTGAGATAGGCGGTCTGAGACAGGTGGTCTAAGACAGACGGACTGAGACAGACGGGCTGAGGCAGACGGTCTGAGACAGGTGGTCCGAGACAGGTGGTCCGAGAAAGACGGTCAGAGACAGACGGTCTGAGACAGACGGTCCGAGACAGACGGACTGAGGCAGGCGAACGGAGACTGACGGTCTGAGACAGACGGATTGAGACAGACGGTCTGAGACAGACGGTCTGAGACAGACGGCCTGAGACAGACGGCCTGAGACAGGCGGTCTGAGACAGACGGACTGAGACAGACGGACAGGGACAGACGGATTGAGACAGACGGACTGAGACAGACGGACTGAGACAGACGGTTTGAGACAGACGGTCTGAGACAGACGGACTGAGCAGACGGTCTGAGACATGCGGTCTGAGACAGACGGACTGAGACAGACGGCCTGAGACAGACAGCCTGAGACAGACGGCCTGAGACAGAGGGTCTGAGATAGGCGGTCTGAGACAGACGGACTGTGACTGATGGTCTGAGACAGACGGCCTGAGACAGACGGTTTGAGACAGACGGTCTGAGACAGACGGACTGAGACAGACGGACCGAGACTGGCGGTCTGAGACAGACGGTCCGAGACGGACGGATTGAGACAGACGGTCTGAGACAGACGGCCTGAGCAGACGGTCTGAGACATGCGGTCTGAGACAGACGGGCTGAGACAGACGGCCTGAGACAGACAGCCTGAGACAGACGGCCTGAGACAGAGGGTCTGAGATAGGCGGTCTGAGACAGGCGGACTGAGACAGGCGGACTGAGACTGACGGACTGAGACAGACGGACAGGGACAGACGGATTGAGACAGACGGACTGGGACTGATGGTCTGAGACAGACGGACTGAAACAGACGGACTGAGGCAGGCGAACGGAGACTGACGGTCTGAGACAGACGGATTGAGACAGACGGTCTGAGACAGACGGTCTGAGACAGACGGCCTGAGACAGACGGTCTGAGACAGACGGACTGAGACAGACGGACTGAGACAGACGGACTGAGACGGACGGTCTGAGACAGACGGACAGGGACAGACGGACTGAGGCAGGCGAACGGAGACTGACGGTCTGAGACAGACGGTCTGAGACAGACGGTCTGAGACAGACGGCCTGCGACAGACGGCCTGAGACTGGCGGTCTGAGACAGACGGACTGAGACAGACGGACTGAGAGAGACGGACTGAGACTGACGGACAGGGACAGACGGACTGAGGCAGGCGAACGGAGACTGACGGTCTGAGACAGACGGTCTGAGACAGACGGATTGATACAGACGGTCTGAGACAGACGGTCTGAGACAGACGGTCTGAGACAGACGGCCTGAGACAGACGGCCTGAGACAGGCGGTCTGAGACAGACGGACTGAGACAGACGGACTGAGACAGACGGTCTGAGACAGACGGACAGGGACAGACGGTCTGAGACAGACGGTCTGGGACAGACGGTCTGAGACAGACGGTCTGAGACAGACGGTCTGAGACAGACGGTCTGAGACAGACGGTCTGAGACAGACGGATTGATACAGACGGTCCCAGACAGACGCTCCGAGACAGACGGACTGAGCCAGGCGAACGGAGACTGACGGTCTGAGACAGACGGTCTGAGACAGACGGCCTCAGACTGACGGTCCCAGACAGACGGTCCCAGACAGACGGACTGAGGCAGGCGAACGGAGACTGACGGTCTGAGACAGACGGTCTGAGATAGACGGTCTGAGACAGACGGCCTGACACAGACAGTCTGATACAGACGGTCCGAGACAGACGGTCTGAGATAGGCGGTCTGAGACAGGTGGTCTAAGACAGACGGACTGAGAGAGACGGACTGAGACTGACGGACTGCGACAGACCGACTGAGACAGACGGACTGAGAGTGTTGGTCTGAGACAGTCGGATTCAGACATACGGACTGAGACAGACGGACAGGGACAGGCGAACAGACGCTGCCCGATAGCGGCAATGCGGATTGAGACGGACGGTCTGAGACGGACGGTTTGAGACAGATGGTCTTAGACGGACGATCTCAGACAGACGATCTGAGACAGACGGCCTGAGACAGACGACCTGAGACAGACGGCCTGAGACAGGCGGTCTAAGACAGACGGACTGAGACAGACGGACAGGGACAGACGGATTGAGACAGACGGACTGAGACAGACGGACTGAGACAGACGGACTGAGACAGACGGTTTGAGACAGACGGTCTGAGACAGACGGACTGAGACAGACGGACGGAGACTGACGGTCTGAGACAGACGGTCCGAGACGGACGGATTGAGACAGACGGTCTGAGACAGACGGCATGAGCAGACGGTCTGAGACATGCGGTCTGAGACAGACGGACTGAGACAGACGGCCTCAGACAGACAGCCTGAGACAGACGGCCTGAGACAGAGGGTCTGAGATAGGCGGTCTGAGACAGACGGACTGTGACTGATGGTCTGAGACAGACGGCCTGAGACAGACGGTTTGAGACAGACGGTCTGAGACAGACGGACTGAGACAGACGGACGGAGACTGGCGGTCTGAGACAGACGGTCCGAGACGGACGGATTGAGACAGACGGTCTGAGACAGACGGCCTGAGCAGACGGTCTGAGACATGCGGTCTGAGACAGACGGACTGAGACAGACGGCCTGAGACAGACAGCCTGAGACAGACGGCCTGAGACAGAGGGTCTGAGATAGGCGGTCTGAGACAGGCGGACTGAGACTGACGGACTGAGACAGACGGACAGGGACAGACGGATTGAGACAGACGGACTGGGACTGATGGTCTGAGACAGACGGACTGAAACAGACGGACTGAGGCAGGCGAACGGAGACTGACGGTCTGAGACAGACGGATTGAGACAGACGGTCTGAGACAGACGGTCTGAGACAGACGGCCTGAGACAGACGGTCTGAGACAGACGGACTGAGACAGACGGACTGAGACAGACGGACTGAGACGGACGGTCTGAGACAGACGGACAGGGACAGACGGACTGAGGCAGGCGAACGGAGACTGACGGTCTGAGACAGACGGTCTGAGACAGACGGTCTGAGACAGACGGCCTGCGACAGACGGCCTGAGACTGGCGGTCTGAGACAGACGGACTGAGACAGACGGACTGAGAGAGACGGACTGAGACTGACGGACAGGGACAGACGGACTGAGGCAGGCGAACGGAGACTGACGGTCTGAGACAGACGGTCTGAGACAGACGGATTGATACAGACGGTCTGAGACAGACGGTCTGAGACAGACGGTCTGAGACAGACGGCCTGAGACAGACGGCCTGAGACAGGCGGTCTGAGACAGACGGACTGAGACAGACGGACTGAGATAGACGGTCTGAGACAGACGGACAGGGACAGACGGTCTGAGACAGACGGTCTGGGACAGACGGTCTGAGACAGACGGTCTGAGACAGACGGTCTGAGACAGACGGTCTGAGACAGACGGTCTGAGACAGACGGTCTGAGACAGACGGTCTGAGACAGACGGATTGATACAGACGGTCCCAGACAGACGCTCCGAGACAGACGGACTGAGCCAGGCGAACGGAGACTGACGGTCTGAGGCAGACGGTCTGAGACAGACGGCCTCAGACTGACGGTCCCAGACAGACGGTCCCAGACAGACGGACTGAGGCAGGCGAACGGAGACTGACGGTCTGAGACAGACGGTCTGAGATAGACGGTCTGAGACAGACGGCCTGACACAGACAGTCTGATACAGACGGTCCGAGACAGACGGTCTGAGATAGGCGGTCTGAGACAGGTGGTCTAAGACAGACGGACTGAGAGAGACGGACTGAGACTGACGGACTGCGACAGACCGACTGAGACAGACGGTCTGAGACAGACGGACTGAGAGTGTTGGTCTGAGACAGTCGGATTCAGACATACGGACTGAGACAGACGGACAGGGACAGGCGAACAGACGCTGCCCGATAGCGGCAATGCGGATTGAGACGGACGGTCTGAGACGGACGGTTTGAGACAGATGGTCTTAGACGGACGATCTCAGACAGACGATCTGAGACAGACGGCCTGAGACAGACGGCCTGAGACAGACGGTCTGAGATAGGCGGTCTGAGACAGGCGGACTGCGACAGGCGGACTGAGACTGACGGACTGAGACAGACGGACAGGGACAGACGGTCTGAGACAGGCGGTCTGAGACAGACGGACGGAGACAGGTGGTCCGAGACAGACGGCCTGAGACAGACGGCCTGCGACAGACGGTCTGAGACAGACGGAATGATACAGACGGACTGTGATAGACGATCTGAGACAGACGGACAGGCACAGACGGCCTGAGACAGACGAACTGAGACAGACGGTCTGAGACAGGCGGTCTGAGACAGGCGGTCTGAGACAGACGGTCTGAGACAGACGGTCTGAGACAGACGGTCTGAGACAGACGGCCTGGGACAGACGTACTGGGACAGGCGTTCTGAGACAGGCGGTCTGAGACAGACGGACTAAGACAGACGGACTGAGACCGCCGGACTGAGACTGACGGACTGAGACAGACGACTGAGACCCCCGGACAGGGCAGGCGAACAGACGCTGCCCGATAGCGGCAGGCGGATTGAGCCGGAAGGTCTGAGACAGACGGACTGAGACAGACGGTCTGAGACAGACGGTCTAAGAGAGACGGTCTGAGACAGACGGTCTGAGACAGACGGTATGAGACTGACGGAATAAGACAGATGGTCTGAGACAGATGGTCTGAGACAGACGGTCTGAGACAGACGGTCTGACACAGACGTTCTGAGACAGACGGTCTGATACAGACGGTCTGATACAGACGGTCTGAGACAGACGGTCTGAGACAGACGGTATGAGACAGACGGATTGAGACAGACGGACTGTGACAGACGATCTGAGACAGACGGACAGGCACAGACGGCCTGAGACAGACGGTCTGCGACAGACGGTCTGAGACAGACGGACTGATACAGACGGACTGTGACAGACGATCTGAGACAGACGGACAGGCACAGACGGCCTGAGACAGACGAACTGAGACAGACGGTCTGAGACAGACGGTCTGAGACAGGCGGTCTGAGACAGACGGTATGAGACAGACGGATTAAGACAGATGGTCTGAGACAGATGGTCTGAGACAGACGGTCTGAGACAGACGGACTGATACAGACGGACAGTGACAGACGATCTGAGACAGGCGGACAGGCACAGACGGCCTGAGACAGACGGTCTGAGACAGACGGTATGAGACAGACGGTCTGAGACAGACGGTATGAAACAGACGGATTAAGACAGGTGGTCTGAGACAGATGGTCTGAGACAGACGGTCTGAGACAGACGGTCTGAGACAGACGGACTGATACAGACGGATTGTGACAGACGGACTGAGACAAACGGTCTGAGACAGGCAGTCTGAGACAGACGGACTGAGACAGAGGGACTGAGACTGATGGTCTGAGACAGACGGCATGAGACATCCGGATTGAGACAGACGGACTGAGACAGACGGACTGAGACAGACGGTCTGAGACAGACGATCTGGGACAGACCGTCTGAGACAGGTGGTCTGAGACCGGTGGTCTGAGACAGACGGACTGAGACAGACGGTCTGGGACAGGCGGTCTAGGAGAGACGGACTGAGACACACGGACTGAGACTGATGGTCTGAGATAGGCCGAGAGAGACAGACGGTCTGAGACAGACGGTCTGAAACAGGCGGTCTGAGACAGGAGGTCTGAGACAGTCGGACTGAGACAGACGATCTGAGACAGACGGACAGGCACAGACGGCCTGAGACAGACGGACTGCGACAGACGGTCTGAGACAGACGGCCTGAGACAGGCGTACTGGGACAGGCGGTCTGAGACAGGTGGTCTAGGAAATACGGACTGAGACAGGCGGTCTGAGACAGACGGACGGAGACAGACGGACTGAGACAGTCGGACTGAGACAGTCGGACTGAGACAGACGGACTGAGACAGACGGTCTGAGACAGACGATCTGAGACAGGCCGTCTGAGACATGTGGTCTGAGACAGACGATCTGAGACAGACGAACAGGCACAGACGGTCTGCGACAGGTGGTCTGAGACAGACGGACTGAGACAGACGAACTGAGACAGACGGTCTGAGACAGACGGACTGAGACCGCCGGATTGAGACTGACGGACTGAGACAGACGACTGGTACTGACGGACAGGGACAGGCGAACAGACGCTGCCCGATAGCGGCAGGCGGATTGAGCCGGAAGGTCTGAGACAGACGGTCTGATAAAGACGGTCTGACACAGACGGTCTGAGACAGACGATCTGATACAGACCGACTGAGACAGGTGGTCTGAGACAGGTCGTCTGAGACAGACGGTCTGAGACAGGCGGTCTGAGACAGGCGGTCTGAGACAGACGGACAGGGACAGACGGCCTGAGACAGACGGTCTGAGAGACGCGGTCTGAGACAGACGGACTGACACAGACGGACTGAGACAAACGGTCTGAGACAGACGGACAGGGACAGACGGCCTGAGACAGACGGTCTGAGACAGGCGGTCTGAGACAGACGATCTGAGACAGACGAACAGGCACAGACGGCCTGAGACAGACGGTCTGCGACAGACGGTCTGAGACAGACGGCCTGAGACAGACGGACAGGGACGGACGGACAAGGACAGACGGTCTGAGACAGACGATCTGAGACAGACCGTCTGAGACAGGTGGTCTGACACAGGTGGTCTGAGACAGACGGACTGAGACAGACGATCTGAGACAGACGAACAGGCACAGACGGCCTGAGACAGACGATCTGCGACAGGCGGTCTGAGACAGACGGACTGAGACAGACGGACTGTGACAGACGATCTGAGACAGACGGTCTGAGACAGACGGCCTGAGACAGACGGACAGGGACGGGCGGACAAGGACAGACGGCATGAGACAGACGGTCTGAGACAGGCGGTCTGAGACAGACGGACTGAGACAGGCGGACTGATACTGACGGTCTGGGACAGACGGATTGAGACAGACGGTCTGAGACAGACGGACAGGGACAGACGGCCTGAGACAGACGGTCTGAGAGACGCGGTCTGAGACAGACGGACTGAGACAAACGGTCTGAAACAGGCGGTCTGAGACAGGAGGTCTGAGACAGTCGGACTGAGACAGACGATCTGAGACAGACGGACAGGCACAGACGGCCTGAGACAGACGGTCTGCGACAGACGGTCTGAGACAGACGGCCTGAGACAGGCGTACTGGGACAGGCGGTCTGAGACAGGTGGTCTAGGAAAGACGGACTGAGACAGGCGGTCTGAGACAGACGGACGGAGACAGACGGACTGAGACAGTCGGACTGAGACAGACGGACTGAGACAGACGGACTGAGACAGACGGTCTGAGACAGACGATCTGAGACAGACCGTCTGAGACAGGTGGTCTGAGACAGACGATCTGAGACAGACGGACAGGGACAGACGACCTGAGACAGACGGTCTGAGAGACGCGGTCTGCGACAGACGGACTGAGACAAACGGTCTGAAACAGGCGGTCTGAGACAGGAGGTCTGAGACAGTCGGACTGAGACAGACGATCTGAGACAGACGGACAGGCACAGACGGCCTGAGACAGGCAGTCTGCGACAGGTGGTCTGAGACAGACGATCTGAGACAGACGAACAGGCACAGACGGCCTG
Organism: Coelioxys conoideus; assembly: GCA_947623535.1. Lineage (NCBI taxonomy): Eukaryota > Metazoa > Arthropoda > Insecta > Hymenoptera > Megachilidae > Coelioxys > Coelioxys conoideus. Next base: position 13,942,734 of record OX392451.1, on the reverse strand, counting down.
AGACAGACAGTCTGCGACAGGCGGTCTGAGACAGACGGACTGAGACAGACGGACTGTGACAGACGATCTGAGACAGACGGTCTGAGACAGACGGCCTGAGACAGACGGACAGGGACGGATGGACAAGGACAGGCGGCATGAGACAGACGGTCTGAGACAGGCGGTCTGAGACAGACGGACTGAGACAGGCGGACTGATACTGACGGTCTGAGACAGACGGTCTGAGACAGACGGACAGGGACAGACGGCCTGAGACAGACCGTCTGAGAGACGTGGTCTGAGACAGACGGACTGAGACAAACGGTCTGACACAGACGGACAGGGACAGACGGCCTGAGACAGACGGTCTGAGACAGGCGGTCTGAGACAGACGGACTGAGACAGAGGGACTGAGACTGATGGTCTGAGAAAGACGACCTGAGACAACCGGATTGAGTCAGACGGACTGAGACAGACGGACTGAGACAGACGGTCTGAGACAGACGGTCTGAGACAGACGATATGAGACAGACCGTCTGAGACAGGTGGTCTGAGACAGACGGACTGAGACAGACGGACTGAGACAGACGGACTAAGACAGACGGACTGAGACCGCCGGACTGAGACTGACGGACTGAGACAGACGACTGGGACTGACGGACAGGGACAGGCGAACAGCGCTGCCCGATAGCGGCAGGCGGATTGAGCCGGAAGGTCTGAGACAGACGGACTGAGACAGACGGTCGGAGACAGACGGTCTGAGACAGGCGGTCTGAGACAGGAGGTCTGAGACAGTCGGACTGAGACAGACGATCTGAGACAGAGGGACTGTGACAGACGATCTGAGACGGACGGACAGGCTCAGACGGTCTGAGACAGACGGACAGGGACATACGGACAAGGACAGACGGCCTGAGACAGACGGACTGAGACAGAGGGACTGAGACTGATAGTCTGAGACAGACGGCCTGAGACATCCGGATTGAGACAGACGGACAGAGACAGACGGACTGAGACAGACGGTCTGAGACAGGCGGACTGAGACAGAGGGACTGAGACTGATGGTCTGAGACAGACGGACAGGGACAGACGGCCTGAGACAGACGGTCTGAGACAGGCGGTCTGAGACAGACGGACTGAGACAGAGGGACTGAGACTGATGGTCTGAGACAGACGGCCTGAGACATCCGGATTGAGTCAGACGGACTGAGACAGACGGTCTGAGACAGACGGATTGAGACAGACGGTCGGAGACAGACGGTCTGAGGCATGCGGTCCGAGACAGACGGTCTGAGACAGACGGTCTGATAAAGACGGTCTGACACAGACGGTCTGAGACAGACGATCTGATACAGATCGTCTGAGACAGGTGGTCTGAGACAGGTCGTCTGAGACAGACGGTCTGAGACAGGCGGTCTGAGACAGGCGGTCTGAGACAGACGGACAGGGACAGACGGCCTGAGACAGACGGTCTGAGAGACGCGGTCTGAGACAGACGGACTGACACAGACGGACTGAGACAAACGGTCTGAGACAGACGGACAGGGACAGACGGCCTGAGACAGACGGTCTGAGACAGGCGGTCTGAGACAGACGATCTGAGACAGACGGACAGGGACAGACGGCCTGAGACAGACGGTCTGAGAGACGCGGTCTGAGACAGACGGACTGAGACAAACGGTCTGAAACAGGCGGTCTGAGACAGGAGGTCTGAGACAGTCGGACTGAGACAGACGATCTGAGACAGACGGACAGGCACAGACGGCCTGAGACAGACGGTCTGCGACAGACGGTCTGAGACAGACGGCCTGAGACAGGCGTACTGGGACAGGCGGTCTGAGACAGGTGGTCTAGGAAAGACGGACTGAGACAGGCGGTCTGAGACAGACGGACGGAGACAGACGGACTGAGACAGTCGGACTGAGACAGACGGACTGAGACAGACGGTCTGCGACAGACGATCTGAGACAGACCGTCTGAGACAGGTGGTCTGAGACAGACGATCTGAGACAGACGGACAGGGACAGACGACCTGAGACAGACGGTCTGAGAGACGCGGTCTGAGACAGACGGACTGAGACAAACGGACTGAGACAGACGGACTGAGACAGACGGACTGAGACGGACGGTCTGAGACAGACGGACAGGGACAGACGGACTGAGGCAGGCGAACGGAGACTGACGGTCTGAGACAGACGGTCTGAGACAGACGGTCTGAGACAGACGGCCTGCGACAGACGGCCTGAGACTGGCGGTCTGAGACAGACGGACTGAGACAGACGGACTGAGAGAGACGGACTGAGACTGACGGACAGGGACAGACGGACTGAGGCAGGCGAACGGAGACTGACGGTCTGAGACAGACGGTCTGAGACAGACGGTCTGAGACAGACGGCCTGCGACAGACGGCCTGAGACTGATAGTCTGAGACAGACGGACTGAGACAGACGGACTGAGAGAGACGGACTGAGACTGACGGACAGGGACAGACGGACTGAGGCAGGCGAACGGAGACTGACGGTCTGAGACAGGCGGACTGAGACAGAGGGACTGAGACTGATGGTCTGAGACAGACGGACAGGGACAGACGGCCTGAGACAGACGGTCTGAGACAGGCGGTCTGAGACAGACGGACTGAGACAGAGGGACTGAGACTGATGGTCTGAGACAGACGGCCTGAGACATCCGGATTGAGTCAGACGGACTGAGACAGACGGTCTGAGACAGACGGATTGAGACAGACGGTCGGAGACAGACGGTCTGAGGCATGCGGTCCGAGACAGACGGTCTGAGACAGACGGTCTGATAAAGACGGTCTGACACAGACGGTCTGAGACAGACGATCTGATACAGATCGTCTGAGACAGGTGGTCTGAGACAGGTCGTCTGAGACAGACGGTCTGAGACAGGCGGTCTGAGACAGGCGGTCTGAGACAGACGGACAGGGACAGACGGCCTGAGACAGACGGTCTGAGAGACGCGGTCTGAGACAGACGGACTGACACAGACGGACTGAGACAAACGGTCTGAGACAGACGGACAGGGACAGACGGCCTGAGACAGACGGTCTGAGACAGGCGGTCTGAGACAGACGATCTGAGACAGACGGACAGGGACAGACGGCCTGAGACAGACGGTCTGAGAGACGCGGTCTGAGACAGACGGACTGAGACAAACGGTCTGAAACAGGCGGTCTGAGACAGGAGGTCTGAGACAGTCGGACTGAGACAGACGATCTGAGACAGACGGACAGACACAGACGGCCTGAGACAGACGGTCTGCGACAGACGGTCTGAGACAGACGGCCTGAGACAGGCGTACTGGGACAGGCGGTCTGAGACAGGTGGTCTAGGAAAGACGGACTGAGACAGGCGGTCTGAGACAGACGGACGGAGACAGACGGACTGAGACAGTCGGACTGAGACAGACGGACTGAGACAGACGGTCTGCGACAGACGATCTGAGACAGACCGTCTGAGACAGGTGGTCTGAGACAGACGATCTGAGACAGACGGACAGGGACAGACGACCTGAGACAGACGGTCTGAGAGACGCGGTCTGAGACAGACGGACTGAGACAAACGGACTGAGACAGACGGACTGAGACAGACGGACTGAGACGGACGGTCTGAGACAGACGGACAGGGACAGACGGACTGAGGCAGGCGAACGGAGACTGACGGTCTGAGACAGACGGTCTGAGACAGACGGTCTGAGACAGACGGCCTGCGACAGACGGCCTGAGACTGGCGGTCTGAGACAGACGGACTGAGACAGACGGACTGAGAGAGACGGACTGAGACTGACGGACAGGGACAGACGGACTGAGGCAGGCGAACGGAGACTGACGGTCTGAGACAGACGGTCTGAGACAGACGGTCTGAGACAGACGGCCTGCGACAGACGGCCTGAGACTGGCGGTCTGAGACAGACGGACTGAGACAGACGGACTGAGAGAGACGGACTGAGACTGACGGACAGGGACAGACGGACTGAGGCAGGCGAACGGAGACTGACGGTCTGAGACAGACGGTCTGAGACAGACGGATTGATACAGACGGTCTGAGACAGACGGTCTGAGACAGACGGTCTGAGACAGACGGTCTGAGACAGACGGTCTGAGACAGACGATCTGAGACAGACGAACAGGCACAGACGGCCTGAGACAGACAGTCTGCGACAGGCGGTCTGAGACAGACGGACTGAGACAGACGGACTGTGACAGACGATCTGAGACAGACGGTCTGAGACAGACGGCCTGAGACAGACGGACAGGGACGGACGGACAAGGACAGGCGGCATGAGACAGACGGTCTGAGACAGGCGGTCTGAGACAGGCGGACTGATACTGACGGTCTGAGACAGACGGTCTGAGACAGACGGACAGGGACAGACGGCCTGAGACAGACCGTCTGAGAGACGTGGTCTGAGACAGACGGACTGAGACAAACGGTCTGACACAGACGGACAGGGACAGACGGCCTGAGACAGACGGTCTGAGACAGGCGGTCTGAGACAGACGGACTGAGACAGAGGGACTGAGAGTGATGGTCTGAGAAAGACGACCTGAGACATCCGGATTGAGTCAGACGGACTGAGACAGACGGACTGAGACAGACGGTCTGAGACAGACGGTCTGAGACAGACGATATGAGACAGACCGTCTGAGACAGGTGGTCTGAGACAGACGGACTGAGACAGACGGACTGAGACAGACGGACTAAGACAGACGGACTGAGACCGCCGGACTGAGACTGACGGACTGAGACAGACGACTGGGACTGACGGACAGGGACAGGCGAACAGACGCTGCCCGATAGCGGCAGGCGGATTGAGCCGGAAGGTCTGAGACAGACGGACTGAGACAGACGGTCGGAGACAGACGGTCTGAGACAGGCGGTCTGAGACAGGAGGTCTGAGACAGTCGGACTGAGACAGACGATCTGAGACAGTGGGACTGTGACAGACGATCTGAGACGGACGGACAGGCTCAGACGGTCTGAGACAGACGGACAAGGACAGACGGCCTGAGACAGACGGACTGAGACAGAGGGACTGAGACTGATAGTCTGAGACAGACGGCCTGAGACATCCGGATTGAGACAGACGGACAGAGACAGACGGACTGAGACAGGAGGTCTGAGACAGTCGGACTGAGACAGACGATCTGAGACAGACGGACAGGCACAGACGGCCTGAGACAGACGAACTGAGACAGACGGACTGTGACAGACGATCTGACACAGACGGTCTGAGACAGACGGTCTGAGACAGACGGTATGAGACAGACGGATTGAGACAGATGGTCTGAGACAGACGGACTGAGACAGACGGTCTGAGACAGGAGGTCTGAGACAGTCGGACTGAGACAGACGATCTGAGACAGACGGACAGGGACAGACGGCCTGAGACAGACGGTCTGAGAGACGCGGTCTGAGACAGACGGACTGACACAGACGGACTGAGACAAACGGTCTGAGACAGACGGACAGGGACAGACGGCCTGAGACAGACGGTCTGAGACAGGCGGTCTGAGACAGACGATCTGAGACAGACGAACAGGCACAGACCGCCTGAGACAGACGGTCTGCGACAGGCGGTCTGAGACAGACGGACTGTGAGAGACGATCTGAGACAGACGGTCTGAGACAGACGGCCTGAGACAGACGGACAGGGACGGACGGACATGGACAGACGGTCTGAGACAGACGATCTGAGACAGACCGTCTGAGACAGGTGGTCTGAGACAGGTGGTCTGAGACACACGGACTGAGACAGACGATCTGAGACAGACGAACAGGCACAGACGGCCTGAGACAGACGAACTGAGACAGACGGACTGTGACAGACGATCTGAGACAGACGGACAGGCACAGACGGCCTGAGACAGACGAACTGAGACAGACGGTCTGAGACAGACGGACTGAGACCGCCGGATTGAGACTGACGGACTGAGACAGACAACTGGTACTGACGGACAGGGACAGGCGAACAGACGCTGCCCGATAGCGGCAGGCGGATTGAGCCGGAAGGTCTGAGACAGACGGACTGAGACAGACGGTCGGAGACAGACGGTCTGAGACAGACGGATTGAGACAGATGGTCGGAGACAGACGGTCTGAGGCATGCGGTCCGAGACAGACGGTCTGAGACAGACGGTCTGGTAAAGACGGTCTGACACAGACGGTCTGAGACAGACGATCTGATACAGACCGTCTGAGACGGGTGGTCTGAGACAGGTCGTCTGAGACAGACGGTCTGAGACAGGCGGTCTGAGACAGGCGGTCTGAGACAGACGGACAGGGACAGACGGCCTGAGACAGACGGTCTGAGAGACGCGGTCTGAGACAGACGGACTGACACAGACGGACTGAGACAAACGGTCTGAGACAGACGGACAGGGACAGACGGCCTGAGACAGACGGTCTGAGACAGGCGGTCTGAGACAGACGATCTGAGACAGACGAACAGGCACAGACCGCCTGAGACAGACGGTCTGCGACAGGCGGTCTGAGACAGACGGACTGTGAGAGACGATCTGAGACAGACGGTCTGAGACAGACGGCCTGAGACAGACGGACAGGGACGGACGGACATGGACAGACGGTCTGAGACAGACGATCTGAGACAGACCGTCTGAGACAGGTGGTCTGAGACAGGTGGTCTGAGACACACGGACTGAGACAGACGATCTGAGACAGACGAACAGGCACAGACGGCCTGAGACAGACGAACTGAGACAGACGGACTGTGACAGACGATCTGAGACAGACGGACAGGCACAGACGGCCTGAGACAGACGAACTGAGACAGACGGTCTGAGACAGACGGACTGAGACCGCCGGATTGAGACTGACGGACTGAGACAGACGACTGGTACTGACGGACAGGGACAGGCGAACAGACGCTGCCCGATAGCGGCAGGCGGATTGAGCCGGAAGGTCTGAGACAGACGGACTGAGACAGACGGTCGGAGACAGACGGTCTGAGACAGACGGATTGAGACAGACGGTCGGAGACAGACGGTCTGAGGCATGCGGTCCGAGACAGACGGTCTGAGACAGACGGTCTGATAAAGACGGTCTGACACAGACGGTCTGAGACAGACGATCTGATACAGACCGTCTGAGACAGGTGGTCTGAGACAGGTCGTCTGAGACAGACGGTCTGAGACAGGCGGTCTGAGACAGGCGGTCTGAGACAGACGGACAGGGACAGACGGCCTGAGACAGACGGTCTGAGAGACGCGGTCTGAGACAGACGGACTGACACAGACGGACTGAGACAAACGGTCTGAGACAGACGGACAGGGACAGACGGCCTGAGACAGACGGTCTGAGACAGGCGGTCTGAGACAGACGATCTGAGACAGACGAACAGGCACAGACCGCCTGAGACAGACGGTCTGCGACAGGCGGTCTGAGACAGACGGACTGTGAGAGACGATCTGAGACAGACGGTCTGAGACAGACGGCCTGAGACAGACGGACAGGGACGGACGGACAAGGACAGACGGTCTGAGACAGACGATCTGAGACAGACCGTCTGAGACAGGTGGTCTGAGACAGGTGGTCTGAGACAGACGGACTGAGACAGACGATCTGAGACAGACGAACAGGCACAGACGGCCTGAGACAGACGATCTGCGACAGGCGGTCTGAGACAGACGGACTGAGACAGACGGACTGTGACAGACGATCTGAGACAGACGGTCTGAGACAGACGGCCTGAGACAGACGGACAGGGACGGACGGACAAGGACAGGCGGCATGAGACAGACGGTCTGAGACAGGCGGTCTGAGACAGGCGGACTGATACTGACGGTCTGAGACAGACGGTCTGAGACAGACGGACAGGGACAGACGGCCTGAGACAGACCGTCTGAGAGACGTGGTCTGAGACAGACGGACTGAGACAAACGGTCTGACACAGACGGACAGGGACAGACGGCCTGAGACAGACGGTCTGAGACAGGCGGTCTGAGACAGACGGACTGAGACAGAGGGACTGAGAGTGATGGTCTGAGAAAGACGACCTGAGACATCCGGATTGAGTCAGACGGACTGAGACAGACGGACTGAGACAGACGGTCTGAGACAGACGGTCTGAGACAGACGATATGAGACAGACCGTCTGAGACAGGTGGTCTGAGACAGACGGACTGAGACAGACGGACTGAGACAGACGGACTAAGACAGACGGACTGAGACCGCCGGACTGAGACTGACGGACTGAGACAGACGACTGGGACTGACGGACAGGGACAGGCGAACAGACGCTGCCCGATAGCGGCAGGCGGATTGAGCCGGAAGGTCTGAGACAGACGGACTGAGACAGACGGTCGGAGACAGACGGTCTGAGACAGGCGGTCTGAGACAGGAGGTCTGAGACAGTCGGACTGAGACAGACGATCTGAGACAGAGGGACTGTGACAGACGATCTGAGACGGACGGACAGGCTCAGACGGTCTGAGACAGACGGACAGGGAAATACGGACAAGGACAGACGGCCTGAGACAGACGGACTGAGACAGAGGGACTGAGACTGATAGTCTGAGACAGACGGCCTGAGACATCCGGATTGAGACAGACGGACAGAGACAGACGGACTGAGACAGACGGTCTGAGACAGGCGGTCTGAGACAGACGGACTGAGACAGAGGGACTGAGACTGATGGTCTGAGACAGACGGCCTGAGACATCCGGATTGAGTCAGACGGACTGAGACAGACGGACTGAGACAGACGGTCTGAGACAGACGATCTGAGACAGACCGTCTGAGACAGGTGGTCTGAGACAGACGGTCTGAGACAGACGGACTGATACAGACGGACTGTGACAGACGATCTGAGACAGACGGACAGGCACAGACGGCCTGAGACAGACGGTCAGAGACAGACGGTCTGAGACAGACGGACTGAGACAGACGGACTGTGACAGACGATCTGAGACAGACGGACAGGCAGAGACGGCCTGAGACAGACGAACTGAGACAGACGGTCTGAGACAGACGGATTGAGACAGACGGACTGTGACAGACGATCTGAGACAGACGGGCAGGCACAGACGGCCTGAGACAGACGGTCTGCGACAGACGGTCTGAGACAGACGGACTGTGACAGACGATCTGAGACAGACGGTCTGAGACAGACGGCCTGAGACAGACGGACAGGGACGGACGGACAAGGACAGGCGGCATGAGACAGACGGTCTGAGACAGACGTTCTGAGACAGACGGTCTGATACAGATGGTCTGAGACAGACGGTCTGAGACTGACGGTATGAGACAGACGGATTGAGACAGACGGACTGTGACAGACGATCTGAGACAGACGGACAGGCACAGACGGCCTGAGACAGACGAACTGAGACAGAGGGACTGAGACTGATAGTCTGAGACAGACGGCCTGAGACATCCGGATTGAGACAGACGGACAGAGACAGACGGACTGAGACAGACGGACTGAGACAGACGGACTGAGACAGACGGTCTGAGACAGACGATCTGAGACAGACCGTCTGAGACAGGTGGTCTGAGACAGACGATCTGAGACAGACGGACAGGGACAGACGACCTGAGACAGACGGTCTGAGAGACGCGGTCTGCGACAGACGGACTGAGACAAACGGTCTGAAACAGGCGGTCTGAGACAGGAGGTCTGAGACAGTCGGACTGAGACAGACGATCTGAGACAGACGGACAGGCACAGACGGCCTGAGACAGGCAGTCTGCGACAGGTGGTCTGAAACAGACGATCTGAGACAGACGAACAGGCACGGACGGCCTGAGACAGACAGTCTGCGACAGGCGGTCTGAGACAGACGGACTGAGACAGACGGACTGTGACAGACGATCTGAGACAGACGGTCTGAGACAGACGGCCTGAGACAGACGGACAGGGACGGATGGACAAGGACAGGCGGCATGAGACAGACGGTCTGAGACAGGCGGTCTGAGACAGACGGACTGAGACAGGCGGACTGATACTGACGGTCTGAGACAGACGGTCTGAGACAGACGGACAGGGACAGACGGCCTGAGACAGACCGTCTGAGAGACGTGGTCTGAGACAGACGGACTGAGACAAACGGTCTGACACAGACGGACAGGGACAGACGGCCTGAGACAGACGGTCTGAGACAGGCGGTCTGAGACAGACGGACTGAGACAGAGGGACTGAGACTGATGGTCTGAGAAAGACGACCTGAGACATCCGGATTGAGTCAGACGGACTGAGACAGACGGACTGAGACAGACGGACTAAGACAGACGGACTGAGACCGCCGGACTGAGACTGACGGACTGAGACAGACGACTGGGACTGACGGACAGGGACAGGCGAACAGCGCTGCCCGATAGCGGCAGGCGGATTGAGCCGGAAGGTCTGAGACAGACGGACTGAGACAGACGGTCTGAGACAGGAGGTCTGAGACAGTCGGACTGAGACAGACGATCTGAGACAGAGGGACTGTGACAGACGATCTGAGACGGACGGACAGGCTCAGACGGTCTGAGACAGACGGACAGGGACATACGGACAAGGACAGACGGCCTGAGACAGACGGACTGAGACAGAGGGACTGAGACTGATAGTCTGAGACAGACGGCCTGAGACATCCGGATTGAGACAGACGGACAGAGACAGACGGACTGAGACAGACGGTCTGAGACAGGCGGACTGAGACAGAGGGACTGAGACTGATGGTCTGAGACAGACGGACAGGGACAGACGGCCTGAGACAGACGGTCTGAGACAGGCGGTCTGAGACAGACGGACTGAGACAGAGGGACTGAGACTGATGGTCTGAGACAGACGGCCTGAGACATCCGGATTGAGTCAGACGGACTGAGACAGACGGTCTGAGACAGACGGATTGAGACAGACGGTCGGAGACAGACGGTCTGAGGCATGCGGTCCGAGACAGACGGTCTGAGACAGACGGTCTGATAAAGACGGTCTGACACAGACGGTCTGAGACAGACGATCTGATACAGATCGTCTGAGACAGGTGGTCTGAGACAGGTCGTCTGAGACAGACGGTCTGAGACAGGCGGTCTGAGACAGGCGGTCTGAGACAGACGGACAGGGACAGACGGCCTGAGACAGACGGTCTGAGAGACGCGGTCTGAGACAGACGGACTGACACAGACGGACTGAGACAAACGGTCTGAGACAGACGGACAGGGACAGACGGCCTGAGACAGACGGTCTGAGACAGGCGGTCTGAGACAGACGATCTGAGACAGACGGACAGGGACAGACGGCCTGAGACAGACGGTCTGAGAGACGCGGTCTGAGACAGACGGACTGAGACAAACGGTCTGAAACAGGCGGTCTGAGACAGGAGGTCTGAGACAGTCGGACTGAGACAGACGATCTGAGACAGACGGACAGGCACAGACGGCCTGAGACAGACGGTCTGCGACAGACGGTCTGAGACAGACGGCCTGAGACAGGCGTACTGGGACAGGCGGTCTGAGACAGGTGGTCTAGGAAAGACGGACTGAGACAGGCGGTCTGAGACAGACGGACGGAGACAGACGGACTGAGACAGTCGGACTGAGACAGACGGACTGAGACAGACGGTCTGCGACAGACGATCTGAGACAGACCGTCTGAGACAGGTGGTCTGAGACAGACGATCTGAGACAGACGGACAGGGACAGACGACCTGAGACAGACGGTCTGAGAGACGCGGTCTGAGACAGACGGACTGAGACAAACGGACTGAGACAGACGGACTGAGACAGACGGACTGAGACGGACGGTCTGAGACAGACGGACAGGGACAGACGGACTGAGGCAGGCGAACGGAGACTGACGGTCTGAGACAGACGGTCTGAGACAGACGGTCTGAGACAGATGGCCTGCGACAGACGGCCTGAGACTGGCGGTCTGAGACAGACGGACTGAGACAGACGGACTGAGAGAGACGGACTGAGACTGACGGACAGGGACAGACGGACTGAGGCAGGCGAACGGAGACTGACGGTCTGAGACAGACGGTCTGAGACAGACGGTCTGAGACAGACGGCCTGCGACAGACGGCCTGAGACTGGCGGTCTGAGACAGACGGACTGAGACAGACGGACTGAGAGAGACGGACTGAGACTGACGGACAGGGACAGACGGACTGAGGCAGGCGAACGGAGACTGACGGTCTGAGACAGACGGTCTGAGACAGACGGATTGATACAGACGGTCTGAGACAGACGGTCTGAGACAGACGGTCTGAGACAGACGGTCTGAGACAGACGATCTGAGACAGACGAACAGGCACAGACGGCCTGAGACAGACAGTCTGCGACAGGCGGTCTGAGACAGACGGACTGAGACAGACGGACTGTGACAGACGATCTGAGACAGACGGTCTGAGACAGACGGCCTGAGACAGACGGACAGGGACGGACGGACAAGGACAGGCGGCATGAGACAGACGGTCTGAGACAGGCGGTCTGAGACAGGCGGACTGATACTGACGGTCTGAGACAGACGGTCTGAGACAGACGGACAGGGACAGACGGCCTGAGACAGACCGTCTGAGAGACGTGGTCTGAGACAGACGGACTGAGACAAACGGTCTGACACAGACGGACAGGGACAGACGGCCTGAGACAGACGGTCTGAGACAGGCGGTCTGAGACAGACGGACTGAGACAGAGGGACTGAGAGTGATGGTCTGAGAAAGACGACCTGAGACATCCGGATTGAGTCAGAGGGACTGAGACAGACGGACTGAGACAGACGGTCTGAGACAGACGGTCTGAGACAGACGATATGAGACAGACCGTCTGAGACAGGTGGTCTGAGACAGACGGACTGAGACAGACGGACTGAGACAGACGGACTAAGACAGACGGACTGAGACCGCCGGACTGAGACTGACGGACTGAGACAGACGACTGGGACTGACGGACAGGGACAGGCGAACAGACGCTGCCCGATAGCGGCAGGCGGATTGAGCCGGAAGGTCTGAGACAGACGGACTGAGACAGACGGTCTGAGACAGGAGGTCTGAGACAGTCGGACTGAGACAGACGATCTGAGACAGAGGGACTGTGACAGACGATCTGAGACGGACGGACAGGCTCAGACGGTCTGAGACAGACGGACAGGGACATACGGACAAGGACAGACGGCCTGAGACAGACGGACTGAGACAGAGGGACTGAGACTGATAGTCTGAGACAGACGGCCTGAGACATCCGGATTGAGACAGACGGACAGAGACAGACGGACTGAGACAGACGGTCTGAGACAGGCGGACTGAGACAGAGGGACTGAGACTGATGGTCTGAGACAGACGGACAGGGACAGACGGCCTGAGACAGACGGTCTGAGACAGGCGGTCTGAGACAGACGGACTGAGACAGAGGGACTGAGACTGATGGTCTGAGACAGACGGCCTGAGACATCCGGATTGAGTCAGACGGACTGAGACAGACGGTCTGAGACAGACGGATTGAGACAGACGGTCGGAGACAGACGGTCTGAGGCATGCGGTCCGAGACAGACGGTCTGAGACAGACGGTCTGATAAAGACGGTCTGACACAGACGGTCTGAGACAGACGATCTGATACAGATCGTCTGAGACAGGTGGTCTGAGACAGGTCGTCTGAGACAGACGGTCTGAGACAGGCGGTCTGAGACAGGCGGTCTGAGACAGACGGACAGGGACAGACGGCCTGAGACAGACGGTCTGAGAGACGCGGTCTGAGACAGACGGACTGACACAGACGGACTGAGACAAACGGTCTGAGACAGACGGACAGGGACAGACGGCCTGAGACAGACGGTCTGAGACAGGCGGTCTGAGACAGACGATCTGAGACAGACGGACAGGGACAGACGGCCTGAGACAGACGGTCTGAGAGACGCGGTCTGAGACAGACGGACTGAGACAAACGGTCTGAAACAGGCGGTCTGAGACAGGAGGTCTGAGACAGTCGGACTGAGACAGACGATCTGAGACAGACGGACAGGCACAGACGGCCTGAGACAGACGGTCTGCGACAGACGGTCTGAGACAGACGGCCTGAGACAGGCGTACTGGGACAGGCGGTCTGAGACAGGTGGTCTAGGAAAGACGGACTGAGACAGGCGGTCTGAGACAGACGGACGGAGACAGACGGACTGAGACAGTCGGACTGAGACAGACGGACTGAGACAGACGGTCTGCGACAGACGATCTGAGACAGACCGTCTGAGACAGGTGGTCTGAGACAGACGATCTGAGACAGACGGACAGGGACAGACGACCTGAGACAGACGGTCTGAGAGACGCGGTCTGAGACAGACGGACTGAGACAAACGGACTGAGACAGACGGACTGAGACAGACGGACTGAGACGGACGGTCTGAGACAGACGGACAGGGACAGACGGACTGAGGCAGGCGAACGGAGACTGACGGTCTGAGACAGACGGTCTGAGACAGACGGTCTGAGACAGATGGCCTGCGACAGACGGCCTGAGACTGGCGGTCTGAGACAGACGGACTGAGACAGACGGACTGAGAGAGACGGACTGAGACTGACGGACAGGGACAGACGGACTGAGGCAGGCGAACGGAGACTGACGGTCTGAGACAGACGGTCTGAGACAGACGGTCTGAGACAGACGGCCTGCGACAGACGGCCTGAGACTGGCGGTCTGAGACAGACGGACTGAGACAGACGGACTGAGAGAGACGGACTGAGACTGACGGACAGGGACAGACGGACTGAGGCAGGCGAACGGAGACTGACGGTCTGAGACAGACGGTCTGAGACAGACGGATTGATACAGACGGTCTGAGACAGACGGTCTGAGACAGACGGTCTGAGACAGACGGTCTGAGACAGACGATCTGAGACAGACGAACAGGCACAGACGGCCTGAGACAGACAGTCTGCGACAGGCGGTCTGAGACAGACGGACTGAGACAGACGGACTGTGACAGACGATCTGAGACAGACGGTCTGAGACAGACGGCCTGAGACAGACGGACAGGGACGGACGGACAAGGACAGGCGGCATGAGACAGACGGTCTGAGACAGGCGGTCTGAGACAGGCGGACTGATACTGACGGTCTGAGACAGACGGTCTGAGACAGACGGACAGGGACAGACGGCCTGAGACAGACCGTCTGAGAGACGTGGTCTGAGACAGACGGACTGAGACAAACGGTCTGACACAGACGGACAGGGACAGACGGCCTGAGACAGACGGTCTGAGACAGGCGGTCTGAGACAGACGGACTGAGACAGAGGGACTGAGAGTGATGGTCTGAGAAAGACGACCTGAGACATCCGGATTGAGTCAGACGGACTGAGACAGACGGACTGAGACAGACGGTCTGAGACAGACGGTCTGAGACAGACGATATGAGACAGACCGTCTGAGACAGGTGGTCTGAGACAGACGGACTGAGACAGACGGACTGAGACAGACGGACTAAGACAGACGGACTGAGACCGCCGGACTGAGACTGACGGACTGAGACAGACGACTGGGACTGACGGACAGGGACAGGCGAACAGACGCTGCCCGATAGCGGCAGGCGGATTGAGCCGGAAGGTCTGAGACAGACGGACTGAGACAGACGGTCGGAGACAGACGGTCTGAGACAGGCGGTCTGAGACAGGAGGTCTGAGACAGTCGGACTGAGACAGACGATCTGAGACAGTGGGACTGTGACAGACGATCTGAGACGGACGGACAGGCTCAGACGGTCTGAGACAGACGGACAAGGACAGACGGCCTGAGACAGACGGACTGAGACAGAGGGACTGAGACTGATAGTCTGAGACAGACGGCCTGAGACATCCGGATTGAGACAGACGGACAGAGACAGACGGACTGAGACAGACGGTCTGAGACAGGCGGACTGAGACAGAGGGACTGAGACTGATGGTCTGAGACAGACGGACAGGGACAGACGGCCTGAGACAGACGGTCTGAGACAGGCGGTCTGAGACAGACGGACTGAGACAGAGGGACTGAGACTGATGGTCTGAGACAGACGGCCTGAGACATCCGGATTGAGTCAGACGGACTGAGACAGACGGACTGAGACAGACGGTCTGAGACAGACGATCTGAGACAGACCGTCTGAGACAGGTGGTCTGAGACAGACGGTCTGAGACAGACGGACTGATACAGACGGACTGTGACAGACGATCTGAGACAGACGGACAGGCACAGACGGCCTGAGACAGACGGTCAGAGACAGACGGTCTGAGACAGACGGACTGAGACAGACGGACTGTGACAGACGATCTGAGACAGACGGACAGGCAGAGACGGCCTGAGACAGACGAACTGAGACAGACGGTCTGAGACAGACGGATTGAGACAGACGGACTGTGACAGACGATCTGAGACAGACGGGCAGGCACAGACGGCCTGAGACAGACGGTCTGCGACAGACGGTCTGAGACAGACGGACTGTGACAGACGATCTGAGACAGACGGTCTGAGACAGACGGCCTGAGACAGACGGACTGTGACAGACGATCTGAGACAGACGGTCTGAGACAGACGGCCTGAGACAGACGGACAGGGACGGACGGACAAGGACAGGCGGCATGAGACAGACGGTCTGAGACAGACGTTCTGAGAATGACGGTCTGATACAGATGGTCTGAGACAGTCGGTCTGAGACTGACGGTATGAGACAGACGGATTGAGACAGACGGACTGTGACAGACGATCTGAGACAGACGGACAGGCACAGACGGCCTGAGACAGACGGTCTGAGACAGGCGGTCTGAGACAGACGGACTGAGACAGAGGGACTGAGAGTGATGGTCTGAGAAAGACGACCTGAGACATCCGGATTGAGTCAGACGGACTGAGACAGACGGACTGAGACAGACGGTCTGAGACAGACGGTCTGAGACAGACGATATGAGACAGACCGTCTGAGACAGGTGGTCTGAGACAGACGGACTGAGACAGACGGACTGAGACAGACGGACTAAGACAGACGGACTGAGACCGCCGGACTGAGACTGACGGACTGAGACAGACGACTGGGACTGACGGACAGGGACAGGCGAACAGACGCTGCCCGATAGCGGCAGGCGGATTGAGCCGGAAGGTCTGAGACAGACGGACTGAGACAGACGGTCGGAGACAGACGGTCTGAGACAGGCGGTCTGAGACAGGAGGTCTGAGACAGTCGGACTGAGACAGACGATCTGAGACAGTGGGACTGTGACAGACGATCTGAGACGGACGGACAGGCTCAGACGGTCTGAGACAGACGGACAAGGACAGACGGCCTGAGACAGACGGACTGAGACAGAGGGACTGAGACTGATAGTCTGAGACAGACGGCCTGAGACATCCGGATTGAGACAGACGGACAGAGACAGACGGACTGAGACAGACGGTCTGAGACAGGCGGACTGAGACAGAGGGACTGAGACTGATGGTCTGAGACAGACGGACAGGGACAGACGGCCTGAGACAGACGGTCTGAGACAGGCGGTCTGAGACAGACGGACTGAGACAGAGGGACTGAGACTGATGGTCTGAGACAGACGGCCTGAGACATCCGGATTGAGTCAGACGGACTGAGACAGACGGACTGAGACAGACGGTCTGAGACAGACGATCTGAGACAGACCGTCTGAGACAGGTGGTCTGAGACAGACGGTCTGAGACAGACGGACTGATACAGACGGACTGTGACAGACGATCTGAGACAGACGGACAGGCACAGACGGCCTGAGACAGACGGTCAGAGACAGACGGTCTGAGACAGACGGACTGAGACAGACGGACTGTGACAGACGATCTGAGACAGACGGACAGGCAGAGACGGCCTGAGACAGACGAACTGAGACAGACGGTCTGAGACAGACGGATTGAGACAGACGGACTGTGACAGACGATCTGAGACAGACGGGCAGGCACAGACGGCCTGAGACAGACGGTCTGCGACAGACGGTCTGAGACAGACGGACTGTGACAGACGATCTGAGACAGACGGTCTGAGACAGACGGCCTGAGACAGACGGACTGTGACAGACGATCTGAGACAGACGGTCTGAGACAGACGGCCTGAGACAGACGGACAGGGACGGACGGACAAGGACAGGCGGCATGAGACAGACGGTCTGAGACAGACGTTCTGAGAATGACGGTCTGATACAGATGGTCTGAGACAGTCGGTCTGAGACTGACGGTATGAGACAGACGGATTGAGACAGACGGACTGTGACAGACGATCTGAGACAGACGGACAGGCACAGACGGCCTGAGACAGACGAACTGAGACAGACGGTCTGAGACAGACGGTCTGAGACAGGCGGTCTGAGACAGACGGTCTGAGACAGACGGTCTGAGACAGACGGTCTGAGACAGACGGTCTGAGACAGACGGTCTGAGACAGACGGTATGAGACAGACGGATTGAGACAGATGGTCTGAGACAGACGGACTGAGACAGACGGTCTGAGACAGGAGGTCTGAGACAGTCGGACTGAGACAGACGATCTGAGACAGACGGACAGGCACAGACGGCCTGAGACAGACGAACTGAGACAGACGGACTGTGACAGACGATCTGAGACAGACGGACAGGCACAGACGGCCTGAGACAGACGAACTGAGACAGACGGTCTGAGACAGACGGACTGAGACCGCCGGATTGAGACTGACGGACTGAGACAGACGACTGGTACTGACGGACAGGGACAGGCGAACAGACGCTGCCCGATAGCGGCAGGCGGATTGAGCCGGAAGGTCTGAGACAGACGGACTGAGACAGACGGTCGGAGACAGACGGTCTGAGACAGACGGATTGAGACAGACGGTCGGAGACAGACGGTCTGAGGCATGCGGTCCGAGACAGACGGTCTGAGACAGACGGTCTGGTAAAGACGGTCTGACACAGACGGTCTGAGACAGACGATCTGATACAGACCGTCTGAGACGGGTGGTCTGAGACAGGTCGTCTGAGACAGACGGTCTGAGACAGGCGGTCTGAGACAGGCGGTCTGAGACAGACGGACAGGGACAGACGGCCTGAGACAGACGGTCCGAGACAGACGGTCTGAGACAGACGGTCTGATAAAGACGAACAGGCACAGACGGCCTGAGACAGACGGTCTGCGACAGGCGGTCTGAGACAGACGGACTGTGAGAGACGATCTGAGACAGACGGTCTGAGACAGACGGCCTGAGACAGACGGACAGGGACGGACGGACAAGGACAGACGGTCTGAGACAGACGATCTGAGACAGACCGTCTGAGACAGGTGGTCTGAGACAGGTGGTCTGAGACAGACGGACTGAGACAGACGATCTGAGACAGACGGACAGGGACGGACGGACAAGGACAGACGGCATGAGACAGACGGTCTGAGACAGGCGGTCTGAGACAGACGGACTGAGACAGGCGGACTGATACTGACGGTCTGGGACAGACGGATTGAGACAGACGGTCTGAGACAGACGGACAGGGACAGACGGCCTGAGACAGACGGTCTGAGAGACGCGGTCTGAGACAGACGGACTGAGACAAACGGTCTGAAACAGGCGGTCTGAGACAGGAGGTCTGAGACAGTCGGACTGAGACAGACGATCTGAGACAGACGGACAGGCACAGACGGCCTGAGACAGACGGTCTGCGACAGACGGTCTGAGACAGACGGCCTGAGACAGGCGTACTGGGACAGGCGGTCTGAGACAGGTGGTCTAGGAAAGACGGACTGAGACAGGCGGTCTGAGACAGACGGACGGAGACAGACGGACTGAGACAGTCGGACTGAGACAGACGGACTGAGACAGACGGTCTGAGACAGACGATCTGAGACAGACCGTCTGAGACAGGTGGTCTGAGACAGACGATCTGAGACAGACGGACAGGGACAGACGACCTGAGACAGACGGTCTGAGAGACGCGGTCTGAGACAGACGGACTGAGACAAACGGTCTGAAACAGGCGGTCTGAGACAGGAGGTCTGAGACAGTCGGACTGAGACAGACGATCTGAGACAGAAGGACAGGCACAGACGGCCTGAGACAGACAGTCTGCGACAGGTGGTCTGAGACAGACGATCTGAGACAGACGAACAGGCACAGACGGCCTGAGACAGACAGTCTGCGACAGGCGGTCTGAGACAGACGGACTGAGACAGACGGACTGTGACAGACGATCTGAGACAGACGGTCTGAGACAGACGGCCTGAGACAGACGGACAGGGACGGACGGACAAGGACAGGCGGCATGAGACAGACGGTCTGAGACAGGCGGTCTGAGACAGGCGGACTGATACTGACGGTCTGAGACAGACGATCTGAGACAGAAGGACAGGGACAGACGGCCTGAGACAGACAGTCTGCGACAGGTGGTCTGAGACAGACGATCTGAGACAGACGAACAGGCACAGACGGCCTGAGACAGACAGTCTGCGACAGGCGGTCTGAGACAGACGGACTGAGACAGACGGACTGTGACAGACGGTCTGCGACAGACGGTCTGAGACAGACGGCCTGAGACAGGCGTACTGGGACAGGCGGTCTGAGACAGGTGGTCTAGGAAAGACGGACTGAGACAGGCGGTCTGAGACAGACGGACGGAGACAGACGGACTGAGACAGTCGGACTGAGACAGACGGACTGAGACAGACGGTCTGAGACAGACGATCTGAGACAGACCGTCTGAGACAGGTGGTCTGAGACAGACGATCTGAGACAGACGGACAGGGACAGACGACCTGAGACAGACGGTCTGAGAGACGCGGTCTGAGACAGACGGACTGAGACAAACGGTCTGAAACAGGCGGTCTGAGACAGGAGGTCTGAGACAGTCGGACTGAGACAGACGATCTGAGACAGAAGGACAGGCACAGACGGCCTGAGACAGACAGTCTGCGACAGGTGGTCTGAGACAGACGATCTGAGACAGACGAACAGGCACAGACGGCCTGAGACAGACAGTCTGCGACAGGCGGTCTGAGACAGACGGACTGAGACAGACGGACTGTGACAGACGATCTGAGACAGACGGTCTGAGACAGACGGCCTGAGACAGACGGACAGGGACGGACGGACAAGGACAGGCGGCATGAGACAGACGGTCTGAGACAGGCGGTCTGAGACAGGCGGACTGATACTGACGGTCTGAGACAGACGGTCTGAGACAGACGGACAGGGACAGACGGCCTGAGACAGACCGTCTGAGAGACGTGGTCTGAGACAGACGGACTGAGACAAACGGTCTGACACAGACGGACAGGGACAGACGGCCTGAGTCAGACGGTCTGAGACAGGCGGTCTGAGACAGACGGACTGAGACAGAGGGACTGAGAGTGATGGTCTGAGAAAGACGACCTGAGACATCCGGATTGAGTCAGACGGACTGAGACAGACGGACTGAGACAGACGGTCTGAGACAGACGGTCTGAGACAGACGGTCTGAGACAGACCGTCTGAGACAGGTGGTCTGAGACAGACGGACTGAGACAGACGGACTGAGACAGACGGACTAAGACAGACGGACTGAGACCGCCGGACTGAGACTGACGGACTGAGACAGACGACTGGGACTGACGGTCGGAGACAGACGGTCTGAGACAGGCGGTCTGAGACAGGAGGTCTGAGACAGTCGGACTGAGACAGACGATCTGAGACAGTGGGACTGTGACAGACGATCTGAGACGGACGGACAGGCTCAGACGGTCTGAGACAGACGGACAGGGACATACGGACAAGGACAGACGGCCTGAGACAGACGGACTGAGACAGAGGGACTGAGACTGATAGTCTGAGACAGACGGCCTGAGACATCCGGATTGAGACAGACGGACAGAGACAGACGGACTGAGACAGACGGTCTGAGACAGGCGGACTGAGACAGAGGGACTGAGACTGATGGTCTGAGACAGACGGACAGGGACAGACGGCCTGAGACAGACGGTCTGAGACAGGCGGTCTGAGACAGACGGACTGAGACAGAGGGACTGAGACTGATGGTCTGAGACAGACGGCCTGAGACATCCGGATTGAGTCAGACGGACTGAGACAGACGGACTGAGACAGACGGTCTGAGACAGACGATCTGAGACAGACCGTCTGAGACAGGTGGTCTGAGACAGACGGTCTGAGACAGACGGACTGATACAGACGGACTGTGACAGACGATCTGAGACAGACGGACAGGCACAGACGGCCTGACACAGACGGTCAGAGACAGACGGTCTGAGACAGACGGACTGAGACAGACGGACTGTGACAGACGATCTGAGACAGACGGACAGGCAGAGACGGCCTGAGACAGACGAACTGAGACAGACGGTCTGAGACAGACGGATTGAGACAGACGGACTGTGACAGACGATCTGAGACAGACGGGCAGGCACAGACGGCCTGAGACAGACGGTCTGCGACAGACGGTCTGAGACAGACGGACTGTGACAGACGATCTGAGACAGACGGTCTGAGACAGACGGCCTGACACAGACGGACAGGGACGGACGGACAAGGACAGGCGGCATGAGACAGACGGTCTGAGACAGACGTTCTGAGACAGACGGTCTGATACAGATGGTCTGAGACAGACGGTCTGAGACTGACGGTATGAGACAGACGGATTGAGACAGACGGACTGTGACAGACGATCTGAGACAGACGGACAGGCACAGACGGCCTGAGACAGACGAACTGAGACAGACGGTCTGAGACAGACGGTCTGAGACAGGCGGTCTGAGACAGACGGTCTGAGACAGACGGTCTGAGACAGACGGTCTGAGACAGACGGTCTGAGACAGACGGTCTGAGACAGACGGTCTGAGACAGACGGTATGAGACAGACGGATTGAGACAGATGGTCTGAGACAGACGGACTGAGACAGACGGTCTGAGACAGGAGGTCTGAGACAGTCGGACTGAGACAGACGATCTGAGACAGACGGACAGGCACAGACGGCCTGAGACAGACGAACTGAGACAGACGGACTGTGACAGACGATCTGAGACAGACGGACAGGCACAGACGGCCTGAGACAGACGAACTGAGACAGACGGTCTGAGACAGACGGACTGAGACCGCCGGATTGAGACTGACGGACTGAGACAGACGACTGGTACTGACGGACAGGGACAGGCGAACAGACGCTGCCCGATAGCGGCAGGCGGATTGAGCCGGAAGGTCTGAGACAGACGGACTGAGACAGACGGTCGGAGACAGACGGTCTGAGACAGACGGATTGAGACAGACGGTCGGAGACAGACGGTCTGAGGCATGCGGTCCGAGACAGACGGTCTGAGACAGACGGTCTGGTAAAGACGGTCTGACACAGACGGTCTGAGACAGACGATCTGATACAGACCGTCTGAGACGGGTGGTCTGAGACAGGTCGTCTGAGACAGACGGTCTGAGACAGGCGGTCTGAGACAGGCGGTCTGAGACAGACGGACAGGGACAGACGGCCTGAGACAGACGGTCTGAGAGACGCGGTCTGAGACAGACGGACTGACACAGACGGACTGAGACAAACGGTCTGAGACAGACGGACAGGGACAGACGGCCTGAGACAGACGGTCTGAGACAGGCGGTCTGAGACAGACGATCTGAGACAGACGAACAGGCACAGACCGCCTGAGACAGACGGTCTGCGACAGGCGGTCTGAGACAGACGGACTGTGAGAGACGATCTGAGACAGACGGTCTGAGACAGACGGCCTGAGACAGACGGACAGGGACGGACGGACATGGACAGACGGTCTGAGACAGACGATCTGAGACAGACCGTCTGAGACAGGTGGTCTGAGACAGGTGGTCTGAGACACACGGACTGAGACAGACGATCTGAGACAGACGAACAGGCACAGACGGCCTGAGACAGACGAACTGAGACAGACGGACTGTGACAGACGATCTGAGACAGACGGACAGGCACAGACGGCCTGAGACAGACGAACTGAGACAGACGGTCTGAGACAGACGGACTGAGACCGCCGGATTGAGACTGACGGACTGAGACAGACGACTGGTACTGACGGACAGGGACAGGCGAACAGACGCTGCCCGATAGCGGCAGGCGGATTGAGCCGGAAGGTCTGAGACAGACGGACTGAGACAGACGGTCGGAGACAGACGGTCTGAGACAGACGAATTGAGACAGACGGTCGGAGACAGACGGTCTGAGGCATGCGGTCCGAGACAGACGGTCTGAGACAGACGGTCTGATAAAGACGGTCTGACACAGACGGTCTGAGACAGACGATCTGATACAGACCGTCTGAGACAGGTGGTCTGAGACAGGTCGTCTGAGACAGACGGTCTGAGACAGGCGGTCTGAGACAGGCGGTCTGAGACAGACGGACAGGGACAGACGGCCTGAGACAGACGGTCTGAGAGACGCGGTCTGAGACAGACGGACTGACACAGACGGACTGAGACAAACGGTCTGAGACAGACGGACAGGGACAGACGGCCTGAGACAGACGGTCTGAGACAGGCGGTCTGAGACAGACGATCTGAGACAGACGAACAGGCACAGACCGCCTGAGACAGACGGTCTGCGACAGGCGGTCTGAGACAGACGGACTGTGAGAGACGATCTGAGACAGACGGTCTGAGACAGACGGCCTGAGACAGACGGACAGGGACGGACGGACAAGGACAGACGGTCTGAGACAGACGATCTGAGACAGACCGTCTGAGACAGGTGGTCTGAGACAGGTGGTCTGAGACAGACGGACTGTGACAGACGATCTGAGACAGACGGACAGGCACAGACGGCCTGAGACAGACGAACTGAGACAGACGGTCTGAGACAGACGGTCTGAGACAGGCGGTCTGAGACAGACGGTCTGAGACAGACGGTCTGAGACAGACGGTCTGAGACAGACGGTCTGAGACAGACGGTCTGAGACAGACGGTATGAGACAGACGGATTGAGACAGATGGTCTGAGACAGACGGACTGAGACAGACGGTCTGAGACAGGAGGTCTGAGACAGTCGGACTGAGACAGACGATCTGAGACAGACGGACAGGCACAGACGGCCTGAGACAGACGAACTGAGACAGACGGACTGTGACAGACGATCTGAGACAGACGGACAGGCACAGACGGCCTGAGACAGACGAACTGAGACAGATGGTCTGAGACAGACGGACTGAGACCGCCGGATTGAGACTGACGGACTGAGACAGACGACTGGTACTGACGGACAGGGACAGGCGAACAGACGCTGCCCGATAGCGGCAGGCGGATTGAGCCGGAAGGTCTGAGACAGACGGACTGAGACAGACGGTCGGAGACAGACGGTCTGAGACAGACGGATTGAGACAGACGGTCGGAGACAGACGGTCTGAGGCATGCGGTCCGAGACAGACGGTCTGAGACAGACGGTCTGGTAAAGACGGTCTGACACAGACGGTCTGAGACAGACGATCTGATACAGACCGTCTGAGACGGGTGGTCTGAGACAGGTCGTCTGAGACAGACGGTCTGAGACAGGCGGTCTGAGACAGGCGGTCTGAGACAGACGGACAGGGACAGACGGCCTGAGACAGACGGTCTGAGAGACGCGGTCTGAGACAGACGGACTGACACAGACGGACTGAGACAAACGGTCTGAGACAGACGGACAGGGACAGACGGCCTGAGACAGACGGTCTGAGACAGGCGGTCTGAGACAGACGATCTGAGACAGACGAACAGGCACAGACCGCCTGAGACAGACGGTCTGCGACAGGCGGTCTGAGACAGACGGACTGTGAGAGACGATCTGAGACAGACGGTCTGAGACAGACGGCCTGAGACAGACGGACAGGGACGGACGGACATGGACAGACGGTCTGAGACAGACGATCTGAGACAGACCGTCTGAGACAGGTGGTCTGAGACAGGTGGTCTGAGACACACGGACTGAGACAGACGATCTGAGACAGACGAACAGGCACAGACGGCCTGAGACAGACGAACTGAGACAGACGGACTGTGACAGACGATCTGAGACAGACGGACAGGCACAGACGGCCTGAGACAGACGAACTGAGACAGACGGTCTGAGACAGACGGACTGAGACCGCCGGATTGAGACTGACGGACTGAGACAGACGACTGGTACTGACGGACAGGGACAGGCGAACAGACGCTGCCCGATAGCGGCAGGCGGATTGAGCCGGAAGGTCTGAGACAGACGGACTGAGACAGACGGTCGGAGACAGACGGTCTGAGACAGACGAATTGAGACAGACGGTCGGAGACAGACGGTCTGAGGCATGCGGTCCGAGACAGACGGTCTGAGACAGACGGTCTGATAAAGACGGTCTGACACAGACGGTCTGAGACAGACGATCTGATACAGACCGTCTGAGACAGGTGGTCTGAGACAGGTCGTCTGAGACAGACGGTCTGAGACAGGCGGTCTGAGACAGGCGGTCTGAGACAGACGGACAGGGACAGACGGCCTGAGACAGACGGTCTGAGAGACGCGGTCTGAGACAGACGGACTGACACAGACGGACTGAGACAAACGGTCTGAGACAGACGGACAGGGACAGACGGCCTGAGACAGACGGTCTGAGACAGGCGGTCTGAGACAGACGATCTGAGACAGACGAACAGGCACAGACCGCCTGAGACAGACTGTCTGCGACAGGCGGTCTGAGACAGACGGACTGTGAGAGACGATCTGAGACAGACGGTCTGAGACAGACGGCCTGAGACAGACGGACAGGGACGGACGGACAAGGACAGACGGTCTGAGACAGACGATCTGAGACAGACCGTCTGAGACAGGTGGTCTGAGACAGGTGGTCTGAGACAGACGGACTGTGACAGACGATCTGAGACAGACGGACAGGCACAGACGGCCTGAGACAGACGAACTGAGACAGACGGTCTGAGACAGACGGTCTGAGACAGGCGGTCTGAGACAGACGGTCTGAGACAGACGGTCTGAGACAGACGGTCTGAGACAGACGGTCTGAGACAGACGGTCTGAGACAGACGGTATGAGACAGACGGATTGAGACAGATGGTCTGAGACAGACGGACTGAGACAGACGGTCTGAGACAGGAGGTCTGAGACAGTCGGACTGAGACAGACGATCTGAGACAGACGGACAGGCACAGACGGCCTGAGACAGACGAACTGAGAC
The DNA here is from genome assembly GCA_947623535.1 of Coelioxys conoideus. Taxonomy (NCBI): domain Eukaryota; kingdom Metazoa; phylum Arthropoda; class Insecta; order Hymenoptera; family Megachilidae; genus Coelioxys; species Coelioxys conoideus. Next base: position 13,915,643 of record OX392451.1, on the reverse strand, counting down.
AGACGGACTGTGACAGACGATGTGAGACAGACGGACAGGCACAGACGGCCTGAGACAGACGAACTGAGACAGATGGTCTGAGACAGACGGACTGAGACCGCCGGATTGAGACTGACGGACTGAGACAGACGACTGGTACTGACGGACAGGGACAGGCGAACAGACGCTGCCCGATAGCGGCAGGCGGATTGAGCCGGAAGGTCTGAGACAGACGGACTGAGACAGACGGTCGGAGACAGACGGTCTGAGACAGACGGATTGAGACAGACGGTCGGAGACAGACGGTCTGAGGCATGCGGTCCGAGACAGACGGTCTGAGACAGACGGTCTGGTAAAGACGGTCTGACACAGACGGTCTGAGACAGACGATCTGATACAGACCGTCTGAGACGGGTGGTCTGAGACAGGTCGTCTGAGACAGACGGTCTGAGACAGGCGGTCTGAGACAGGCGGTCTGAGACAGACGGACAGGGACAGACGGCCTGAGACAGACGGTCTGAGAGACGCGGTCTGAGACAGACGGACTGACACAGACGGACTGAGACAAACGGTCTGAGACAGACGGACAGGGACAGACGGCCTGAGACAGACGGTCTGAGACAGGCGGTCTGAGACAGACGATCTGAGACAGACGAACAGGCACAGACCGCCTGAGACAGACGGTCTGCGACAGGCGGTCTGAGACAGACGGACTGTGAGAGACGATCTGAGACAGACGGTCTGAGACAGACGGCCTGAGACAGACGGACAGGGACGGACGGACATGGACAGACGGTCTGAGACAGACGATCTGAGACAGACCGTCTGAGACAGGTGGTCTGAGACAGGTGGTCTGAGACAGACGGACTGAGACAGACGATCTGAGACAGACGAACAGGCACAGACGGCCTGAGACAGACGAACTGAGACAGACGGACTGTGACAGACGATCTGAGACAGACGGACAGGCACAGACGGCCTGAGACAGACGAACTGAGACAGACGGTCTGAGACAGACGGACTGAGACCGCCGGATTGAGACTGACGGACTGAGACAGACGACTGGTACTGACGGACAGGGACAGGCGAACAGACGCTGCCCGATAGCGGCAGGCGGATTGAGCCGGAAGGTCTGAGACAGACGGACTGAGACAGACGGTCGGAGACAGACGGTCTGAGACAGACGGATTGAGACAGACGGTCGGTGACAGACGGTCTGAGGCATGCGGTCCGAGACAGACGGTCTGAGACAGACGGTCTGATAAAGACGGTCTGACACAGACGGTCTGAGACAGACGATCTGATACAGACCGTCTGAGACAGGTGGTCTGAGACAGGTCGTCTGAGACAGACGGTCTGAGACAGGCGGTCTGAGACAGGCGGTCTGAGACAGACGGACAGGGACAGACGGCCTGAGACAGACGGTCTGAGAGACGCGGTCTGAGACAGACGGACTGACACAGACGGACTGAGACAAACGGTCTGAGACAGACGGACAGGGACAGACGGCCTGAGACAGACGGTCTGAGACAGGCGGTCTGAGACAGACGATCTGAGACAGACGAACAGGCACAGACCGCCTGAGACAGACGGTCTGCGACAGGCGGTCTGAGACAGACGGACTGTGAGAGACGATCTGAGACAGACGGTCTGAGACAGACGGCCTGAGACAGACGGACAGGGACGGACGGACAAGGACAGACGGTCTGAGACAGACGATCTGAGACAGACCGTCTGAGACAGGTGGTCTGAGACAGGTGGTCTGAGACAGACGGACTGAGACAGACGATCTGAGACAGACGAACAGGCACAGACGGCCTGAGACAGACGATCTGCGACAGGCGGTCTGAGACAGACGGACTGAGACAGACGGACTGTGACAGACGATCTGAGACAGACGGTCTGAGACAGACGGCCTGAGACAGACGGACAGGGACGGACGGACAAGGACAGACGGCATGAGACAGACGGTCTGAGACAGGCGGTCTGAGACAGACGGACTGAGACAGGCGGACTGATACTGACGGTCTGGGACAGACGAATTGAGACAGACGGTCTGAGACAGACGGACAGGGACAGACGGCCTGAGACAGACGGTCTGAGAGACGCGGTCTGAGACAGACGGACTGAGACAAACGGTCTGAAACAGGCGGTCTGAGACAGGAGGTCTGAGACAGTCGGACTGAGACAGACGATCTGAGACAGACGGACAGGCACAGACGGCCTGAGACAGACGGTCTGCGACAGGTGGTCTGAGACAGACGATCTGAGACAGACCGTCTGAGACAGGTGGTCTGAGACAGACGATCTGAGACAGACGGACAGGGACAGACGACCTGAGACAGACGGTCTGAGAGACGCGGTCTGAGACAGACGGACTGAGACAAATGGTCTGAGACAGGCGGTCTGAGACAGACGGACTGAGGCAGAGGGACTGAGACTGATGGTCTGAGACAGACGGCCTGAGACATCCGGATTGAGACAGACGGACTGAGACAGACGGACTGAGACAGACGGTCTGAGACAGACGATCTGAGACAGACCGTCTGAGACAGACCGTCTGAGACAGGAGGTCTGAGACAGTCGGACTGAGACAGACGATCTGAGACAGACGGACAGGCACAGACGGCCTGAGACAGACGGTCTGCGACAGACGGTCTGAGACAGACGGCCTGAGACAGGCGTACTGGGACAGGCGGTCTGAGACAGGTGGTCTAGGAAAGACGGACTGAGACAGGCGGTCTGAGACAGACGGACGGAGACAGACGGACTGAGACAGTCGGACTGAGACAGACGGACTGAGACAGGCGGTCTGAGACAGACGGACGGAGACAGACGGACTGAGACAGTCGGACTGAGACAGACGGACTGAGACAGACGGTCTGAGACAGACGATCTGAGACAGACCGTCTGAGACAGGTGGTCTGAGACAGACGATCTGAGACAGACGGACAGGGACAGACGACCTGAGACAGACGGTCTGAGAGACGCGGTCTGAGACAGACGGACTGAGACAAACGGTCTGAAACAGGCGGTCTGAGACAGGAGGTCTGAGACAGTCGGACTGAGACAGACGATCTGAGACAGAAGGACAGGCACAGACGGCCTGAGACAGACAGTCTGCGACAGGTGGTCTGAGACAGACGATCTGAGACAGACGAACAGGCACAGACGGCCTGAGACAGACAGTCTGCGACAGGCGGTCTGAGACAGACGGACTGAGACAGACGGACTGTGACAGACGATCTGAGACAGACGGTCTGAGACAGACGGCCTGAGACAGACGGACAGGGACGGACGGACAAGGACAGGCGGCATGAGACAGACGGTCTGAGACAGGCGGTCTGAGACAGGCGGACTGATACTGACGGTCTGAGACAGACGGTCTGAGACAGACGGACAGGGACAGACGGCCTGAGACAGACCGTCTGAGAGACGTGGTCTGAGACAGACGGACTGAGACAAACGGTCTGACACAGACGGACAGGGACAGACGGCCTGAGACAGACGGTCTGAGACAGGCGGTCTGAGACAGACGGACTGAGACAGAGGGACTGAGAGTGATGGTCTGAGAAAGACGACCTGAGACATCCGGATTGAGTCAGACGGACTGAGACAGACGGACTGAGACAGACCGTCTGAGACAGACGGTCTGAGACAGACGATATGAGACAGACCGTCTGAGACAGGTGGTCTGAGACAGACGGACTGAGACAGACGGACTGAGACAGACGGACTAAGAAAGACGGACTGAGACCGCCGGACTGAGACTGACGGACTGAGACAGACGACTGGGACTGACGGACAGGGACAGGCGAACAGACGCTGCCCGATAGCGGCAGGCGGATTGAGCCGGAAGGTCTGAGACAGACGGACTGAGACAGACGGTCGGAGACAGACGGTCTGAGACAGGCGGTCTGAGACAGGAGGTCTGAGACAGTCGGACTGAGACAGACGATCTGAGACAGAGGGACTGTGACAGACGATCTGAGACGGACGGACAGGCTCAGACGGTCTGAGACAGACGGACAGGGACATACGGACAAGGACAGACGGCCTGAGACAGACGGTCTGCGACAGACGGTCTGAGACAGACGGACTGTGACAGACGATCTGAGACAGACGGTCTGAGACAGACGGCCTGAGACAGACGGACAGCGACGGACGGACAAGGACAGGCGGCATGAGACAGACGGTCTGAGACAGACGTTCTGAGACAGACGGTCTGATACAGATGGTCTGAGACAGACGGTCTGAGACTGACGGTATGAGACAGACGGATTGAGACAGACGGACTGTGACAGACGATCTGAGACAGACGGACAGGCACAGACGGCCTGAGACAGACGAACTGAGACAGACGGTCTGAGACAGACGGTCTGAGACAGGCGGTCTGAGACAGACGGTCTGAGACAGACGGTCTGAGACAGACGGTCTGAGACAGACGGTCTGAGACAGACAGTATGAGACAGACGGATTGAGACAGATGGTCTGAGACAGACGGACTGAGACAGACGGTCTGAGACAGGAGGTCTGAGACAGTCGGACTGAGACAGACGATCTGAGACAGACGGACAGGCACAGACGGCCTGAGACAGACGAACTGAGACAGACGGACTGTGACAGACGATCTGAGACAGACGGACAGGCACAGACGGCCTGAGACAGACGAACTGAGACAGACGGTCTGAGACAGACGGACTGAGACCGCCGGATTGAGACTGACGGACTGAGACAGACGACTGGTACTGACGGACAGGGACAGGCGAACAGACGCTGCCCGATAGCGGCAGGCGGATTGAGCCGGAAGGTCTGAGACAGACGGACTGAGACAGACGGTCGGAGACAGACGGTCTGAGACAGACGGATTGAGACAGACGGTCGGAGACAGACGGTCTGAGGCATGCGGTCCGAGACAGACGGTCTGAGACAGACGGTCTGGTAAAGACGGTCTGACACAGACGGTCTGAGACAGACGATCTGATACAGACCGTCTGAGACGGGTGGTCTGAGACAGGTCGTCTGAGACAGACGGTCTGAGACAGGCGGTCTGAGACAGGCGGTCTGAGACAGACGGACAGGGACAGACGGCCTGAGACAGACGGTCTGAGAGACGCGGTCTGAGACAGACGGACTGACACAGACGGACTGAGACAAACGGTCTGAGACAGACGGACAGGGACAGACGGCCTGAGACAGACGGTCTGAGACAGGCGGTCTGAGACAGACGATCTGAGACAGACGAACAGGCACAGACCGCCTGAGACAGACGGTCTGCGACAGGCGGTCTGAGACAGACGGACTGTGAGAGACGATCTGAGACAGACGGTCTGAGACAGACGGCCTGAGACAGACGGACAGGGACGGACGGACATGGACAGACGGTCTGAGACAGACGATCTGAGACAGACCGTCTGAGACAGGTGGTCTGAGACAGGTGGTCTGAGACAGACGGACTGAGACAGACGATCTGAGACAGGCGGTCTGAGACAGGCGGTCTGAGACAGACGGACAGGGACAGACGGCCTGAGACAGACGGTCTGAGAGACGCGGTCTGAGACAGACGGACTGACACAGACGGACTGAGACAAACGGTCTGAGACAGACGGACAGGGACAGACGGCCTGAGACAGACGGTCTGAGACAGGCGGTCTGAGACAGACGATCTGAGACAGACGAACAGGCACAGACCGCCTGAGACAGACGGTCTGCGACAGGCGGTCTGAGACAGACGGACTGTGAGAGACGATCTGAGACAGACGGTCTGAGACAGACGGCCTGAGACAGACGGACAGGGACGGACGGACATGGACAGACGGTCTGAGACAGACGATCTGAGACAGACCGTCTGAGACAGGTGGTCTGAGACAGGTGGTCTGAGACAGACGGACTGAGACAGACGATCTGAGACAGACGAACAGGCACAGACGGCCTGAGACAGACGAACTGAGACAGACGGACTGTGACAGACGATCTGAGACAGACGGACAGGCACAGACGGCCTGAGACAGACGAACTGAGACAGACGGTCTGAGACAGACGGACTGAGACCACCGGATTGAGACTGACGGACTGAGACAGACGACTGGTACTGACGGACAGGGACAGGCGAACAGACGCTGCCCGATAGCGGCAGGCGGATTGAGCCGGAAGGTCTGAGACAGACGGACTGAGACAGACGGTCGGAGACAGACGGTCTGAGACAGACGGATTGAGACAGACGGTCGGTGACAGACGGTCTGAGGCATGCGGTCCGAGACAGACGGTCTGAGACAGACGGTCTGATAAAGACGGTCTCACACAGACGGTCTGAGACAGACGATCTGATACAGACCGTCTGAGACAGGTGGTCTGAGACAGGTCGTCTGAGACAGACGGTCTGAGACAGGCGGTCTGAGACAGGCGGTCTGAGACAGACGGACAGGGACAGACGGCCTGAGACAGACGGTCTGAGAGACGCGGTCTGAGACAGACGGACTGACACAGACGGACTGAGACAAACGGTCTGAGACAGACGGACAGGGACAGACGGCCTGAGACAGACGGTCTGAGACAGGCGGTCTGAGACAGACGATCTGAGACAGACGAACAGGCACAGACCGCCTGAGACAGACGGTCTGCGACAGGCGGTCTGAGACAGACGGACTGTGAGAGACGATCTGAGACAGACGGTCTGAGACAGACGGCCTGAGACAGACGGACAGGGACGGACGGACAAGGACAGACGGTCTGAGACAGACGATCTGAGACAGACCGTCTGAGACAGGTGGTCTGAGACAGGTGGTCTGAGACAGACGGACTGAGACAGACGATCTGAGACAGACGAACAGGCACAGACGGCCTGAGACAGACGATCTGCGACAGGCGGTCTGAGACAGACGGACTGAGACAGACGGACTGTGACAGACGATCTGAGACAGACGGTCTGAGACAGACGGCCTGAGACAGACGGACAGGGACGGACGGACAAGGACAGACGGCATGAGACAGACGGTCTGAGACAGGCGGTCTGAGACAGACGGACTGAGACAGGCGGACTGATACTGACGGTCTGGGACAGACGAATTGAGACAGACGGTCTGAGACAGACGGACAGGGACAGACGGCCTGAGACAGACGGTCTGAGAGACGCGGTCTGAGACAGACGGACTGAGACAAACGGTCTGAAACAGGCGGTCTGAGACAGGAGGTCTGAGACAGTCGGACTGAGACAGACGATCTGAGACAGACGGACAGGCACAGACGGCCTGAGACAGACGGTCTGCGACAGACGGTCTGAGACAGACGGCCTGAGACAGGCGTACTGGGACAGGCGGTCTGAGACAGGTGGTCTAGGAAAGACGGACTGAGACAGGCGGTCTGAGACAGACGGACGGAGACAGACGGACTGAGACAGTCGGACTGAGACAGACGGACTGAGACAGACGGTCTGAGACAGACGATCTGAGACAGACCGTCTGAGACAGGTGGTCTGAGACAGGTGGTCTGAGACAGACGATCTGAGACAGACGGACAGGGACAGACGGCCTGAGACAGACGGTCTGAGAGACGCGGTCTGAGACAGACGGAATGAGACAAACGGTCTGAAACAGGCGGTCTGAGACAGGAGGTCTGAGACAGTCGGACTGAGACAGACGATCTGAGACAGACGAACAGGCACAGACGGCCTGAGACAGACGGTCCGCGTCAGGCGGTCTGAGACAGACGGACTGAGACAGACGGACTGTGACAGACGATCTGAGACAGACGGTCTGAGACAGTCGGCCTGAGACAGACGGACAGGGACGGACGGACAAGGACAGACGGCCTGAGACAGACGGTCTGAGACAGGCGGTCTGAGACAGACGGACTGAGACAAACGGTCTGAGACAGGCGGTCTGAGACAGACGGACTGAGGCAGAGGGACTGAGACTGATGGTCTGAGGCAGACGGCCTGAGACATCCGGATTGAGACAGACGGACTGAGACAGACGGACTGAGACAGACGGTCTGAGACAGACGATCTGAGACAGACCGTCTGAGACAGGTGGTCTGAGACCGGTGGTCTGAGACAGACGGACTGAGGCAGACGGACTGAGACAGACGGTCCGAGACAGACGGACAGGGACAGACGACCTGAGACAGACGGTCTGAGACGGACGATCTAAGACAAGCGGTCTGAGACAGACGATCTGAGACAGACGGACAGGCACAGACGGCCTGAGACAGACGGTGTCTGACAGGCGGTCTGATACAGACGGACTGAGACGGACGGACTGAGACAGATGGTCCGAGACAGCGGACAGGGACAGACGACCTGAGACAGACGGTCTGAGACAGGCGGTCTAGGACAGACGGACTGAGACAGACGGTCTGAGACAGGCGGTCTAGGACAGACGGACTGAGACAGACGGACTCAGACTGATGGTCTGAGACAGACGGCCAGAGACAGACGGTCTGAGACAGGCGGTCTGAGACAGACGGACGGAGACTGACGGACTGACTCAGACGGACTGAGACAGACGGACGGAGACTGACGGACTGAGACAGACGGACTGAGACAGACGTTCTGAGACAGACGGTCTGAGACAGACGGTCTGAGACAGGTGGTCTGAGACAGACGGCCTGAGACAGACGGTCTGAGACAGGCGGTCTGAGACAGACGGACGGAGACTGACGGACTCAGACAGACGGACTGAGTCAGACGGTCTGAGACAGACGGACTGAGACTGTTGATCTGAGACAGACGGTCTGAGACAGACGGACTGAGACAGACTGACTGAGACTGACGGACTGAGACTGACGGACAGGGACAGGCGAACAGACGCTGCCGGATAGCGGCAGGCGGATGGAGACGGACGGTCTGAGACAGACGGTCTGAGACGGACGATCTCAGACAGACAGTCTGAGACAGACGGACTGAGACAGACTGACGGAGACTGACGGACAGGGACAGGCGAACAGACGCTGCCGGATAGCGGCAGGCGGATGGAGACGGACGGTGTGAGACAGACGGTCTGAGACGGACGATCTCAGACAGACAGTCTGAGACAGACGGACTGTGACAGACGATCTGAGACAGACGGACAGGCACAGACGGACCGAGACAGACGGACAGGGACAGACGACCTGAAACAGACGGTCTGAGAGAGACGGTCTGAGACAGACGGTCTGAGACAGACGGACGGAGACTGACGGTCTGAGACAGACGGACTGAGACAGACGGTCTGAGACAGACGGTCTGAGACAGACGGTCTGAGACAGACGGTCTGAGACAGACGGTCTGAGACAGATGGTCTGAGACAGACGGTCAGAGACAGACGGTCTGAGACAGACGGTCTGAGACAGACAATCTGAGACAGACCGTCTGAGACAGGTGGTCTGAGACAGACGGCCTGAGGCAGACGGTCTGAGACAGGCGGTCTGAGACAGACGGACGGAGACTGACGGTCTGAGACAGACGGACTGAGACAGACGGTCTGAGACAGACGGACGGAGACTGACGGACTGAGACAGACGGACTGAGACATACGGACTGAGACAGACGTTCTGAGACAGACGGTCTGAGACAGACAATCTGAGACAGACCGTCTGAGACAGGTGGTCTGAGACAGACGGCCTGAGACAGACGGTCTGAGACGGACGATCTCAGACAGACGGTCTGAGACAGACGATCTGAGACTGACGGACAGGCACAGACGGCCTGAGACAGACGGTGTCTGACAGGCGGTCTGAGACAGACGGACTGAGACAGACGGACTGAGACAGACGGACTGAGACAGATGGTCCGAGACAGCGGACAGGGACAGACGACCTGAGACAGACGGTCTGAGACAGGCGGTCTAGGACAGACGGCCTGAGACAGACGGTTTGAGACAGGCGGTCTGAGACAGACGGACGGAGACTGACGGACTGACTCAGACGGACTGAGACAGACGGTCTGAGACAGACGGACGGAGACTGACGCACTGGGACAGACGGACTGAGACAGACGTTCTGAGACAGACGGTCTGATACAGACGGTCTGAGACAGACGGTCTGAGACAGACAATCTGAGACAGGTGGTCTGAGACAGACGGCCTGAGACAGACGGTCTGAGACAGGCGGTCTGAGACAGACGGACGGAGACTGACGGACTGAGACAGACGGACTGAGACAGACGGTCTGAGACAGACGGACTGAGACAGACTGACTGAGACTGACGGACTGAGACTGACGGACAGGGACAGGCGAACAGACGCTGCCGGATAGCGGCAGGCGGATGGAGACGGACGGTCTGAGATAGGCGGTCTGAGACGGACGATCTCAGACAGACAGTCTGAAACAGACGGTCTGAGACAGACGGTCTGAGACACACAGTCTGCGACAGGCGGTGTGAGACAGACAGACTGAGACAGACGGACTGTGACAGACGATCTGAGACAGACGGACAGGCACAGACGGACTGAGACAGACGTACAGGGACAGACGACCTGAAACCGACGGTCTGAGACAGACGGTCTGAGACAGGCGGTCTGAGACAGACGGTCTGAGACAGACGGTCTGAGACAGACGGTCTGAGACAGACGGACGGAGACTGACGGTCTGAGACAGACGGACTGAGACAGACGGTCTGAGACAGACGGTCTGAGACAGACGGTCTGAGACAGACGGTCTGAGACAGACGGTCTGAGACAGATGGTCTGAGACAGACGGTCAGAGACAGACGGTCTGAGACAGACGGTCTGAGACAGACAATCTGAGACAGACCGTCTGAGACAGGTGGTCTGAGACAGACGGCCTGAGACAGACGGCCTGAGACTGACGGACAGGGACAGGCGAAGAGACGCTGCCCGATAGCGGCAGGCGGATTGAGACGGACGGTCTGATACAGACGGACGGAGACGGACGGTCGGAGACAGGCGGTCTGAGACAGACGGATTGAGACAGACGGACTGAGACAGACGGGCTGAGACAGACGGACAGGGACAGACGACCTGAAACAGACGGTCTGAGACAGGTGGTCTAGGACAGACGGACTGAGACAGGCGGTCTGAGACAGACGGTCTGAGACAGACGGTCTGAGACAGACGGTCTGAGACAGACGGTCTGAGACAGACGGTCTGAGACAGACGGTCTGAGACAGACGGTCTGAGACAGACGGTCTGAGACAGACGGTCTGAGACAGACAATTGAGACAGACCGTCTGAGACAGGTGGTCTGAGACAGACGGTCTGAGACAGGCGGTCTGAGACAGACGGACGGAGACTGACGGACTGACACAGACGGACTGAGACAGACGGACTGAGACTGTTGATCTGAGACAGACGGTCTGAGACAGACGGTCTGAGACAGACGGTCTGAGACAGACGGTCTGAGACAGACGGTCTGAGACAGACGGTCTGAGACAGGCGGTCTGAGACAGACGGACCGAGACAGACGGACTGAGACAGACGGACTGAGACAGACGGACTGAGACTGATGGTCTGAGACAGACGGCCTGAGGCAGACGGACTGAGACAGACGGTCCGAGACACACGGACAGGGACAGACGACCTGAAACAGACGGTCTGAGACAGGTGGTCTAGGACAGACGGACTGAGACAGACGGCCTGAGACAGACGGTCTGTGACAGGCGGTCTGAGACAGACGAACTGAGACAGACGGTCTGAGACAGGCGGTCTGAGACAGACGGACTGAGACTGATGGTCTGAGACAGACGGCCTGAGGCAGACGGACTGAGACAGACGGTCCGAGACAGACGGACAGGGACAGACGACCTGAAACAGACGGTCTGAGACAGGTGGTCTAGGACAGACGGTCTGAGACAGACGGTCTGAGACAGACGGTCTGAGACAGACGGTCTGAGACAGACGGTCTGAGACAGACAATCTGAGACAGACCGTCTGAGACAGGTTGTCTGAGACAGACGGCCTGAGACAGACGGTCTGAGACAGAAGGTCTGAGACAGGCGGCTTGAGACAGACGGACTGAGACAGGCGGACTGTAAGTGACGGACAGGGACAGGCGAACAGACGCTGCCCGATAGCGGCAGGTGGACAGGGACAGACGGCCTGAGACTGACGGACTGAGACTGACGGACAGGGACAGGCGAAGAGACGCTGCCCGATAGCGGCAGGCGGGTTGAGACGGACGGTCTGAGACAGACGGTCTGAGACGGACGATCTCAGACAGACGGTCTGAGACTGGCGGTCTAGGACAGACGGACTGAGACAGACCGGCTGAGACAGACGGTCTGAGACAGGTGGTCTGAGACAGGTGGTCTGAGACAGGTGGTCTGAGACAGACGGCCTGAGGTAGACGGTCTGAGACAGGTGGTCTGAGACAGACGGACGGAGACAGACGGACAGGGACAGACGGCCTGAGACAGACGGCATGATACAGGCGGTCTGAGACAGGCGGACTGAGACAGGCGGACTGAGACTGACGGGCAGGGACAGACGGACTGAGACAGACGGACTGAGACTGACGGACGGAGACTGACGGACTGACACAGACGGACTGAGACAGACGGACTGAGACTGTTGATCTGAGACAGACGGTCTGAGACAGACGGTCTGAGACAGACGGCCTGAGACAGGCGGTCTGAGACAGACGGACGGAGACTGACGGACTGAGACAGACGGACTGAGACAGACGGACTGAGACAGACGGTCTGAGACAGACGGTCTGAGACAGACGGTCTGAGACAGACGGCCTGAGACTGACGGACTGAGACTGACGGACAGGGACAGGCGAAGAGACGCTGCCCGATAGCGGCAGGCGGGTTGAGACGGACGGTCTGAGACAGACGGTCTGAGACGGACGATCTCAGACAGACGGTCTGAGACAGGCGGTCTAGGACAGACGGACTGAGACAGACCGGCTGAGACAGGCGGTCTGAGACAGGCGGACTGAGACAGGCGGACTGAGACTGACGGTCTGAGACAGACGGTCCGAGACAGACTGTCTGTGACAGACGGTCTGAGACAGACAATCTGAGACAGACCGTCTGAGACAGGTGGTCTGAGACAGACGGCCTGAGACAGCCGGTCTGAGACAGATGGTGTGAGACAGGCGGTCTGAGACAGACGGACTGAGACAGACGGACTGAGACAGACGGTCTGAGACAGACGGGCAGGGACAGACGGACTGAGACAGACGGACTGAGACTGATGGTCTGAGACAGACGGACTGAGATTGAAGGTCTGAGATAGACGGCCTGAGACAGACGGATTGAGACAGACGGACTGAGACAGGCGGACTGAGAGAGACGGACAGGGCAGACGATCTGAGACAGACCGTCTGAGACAGGTGGTCTTAGACAGACGGCCTGAGACAGACGGTCTGAGACAGGCGGTCTGAGACAGACGGACGGAGACTGACGGACTGACACAGACGGACAGAGACAGACGGACTGAGACTGTTGATCTGAGACAGACGGTCTGAGACAGACGGTCTGAGACAGACGGTCTGAGACAGACGGTCTGAGACAGGCGGTCTGAGACAGACGGACCGAGACAGACGGACTGAGACAGACGGACTGAGACAGACGGACTGAGACTGATGGTCTGAGACAGACGGCCTGAGACAGACGGTCTGAGACAGGCGGTCTGAGACAGACGGACGGAGACTGACGGACTGAGACAGACGGACTGAGACAGACGGACAGGGACAGGCGAAGAGACGCTGCCCGATAGCGGCAGGCGGGTTGAGACGGACGGTCTGAGACAGACGGTCTGAGACGGACGATCTCAGACAGACGGTCTGAGATAGGCGGTCTAGGACAGACGGACTGAGACAGACCGGCTGAGACAGGCGGTCTGAGACAGGCGGACTGAGACAGACGGACTGAGACAGACGGACTGAGACAGGCGGTCTGAGACAGACGGGCAGGGACAGACGGACTGAGACAGACGGACTGAGACTGATGGTCTGAGACAGACGGACTGAGATTGAAGGTCTGAGATAGACGGCCTGAGACAGACGGATTGAGACAGACGGACTGAGACAGGCGGACTGAGAGAGACGGACAGGGCAGACGATCTGAGACAGACCGTCTGAGACAGGTGGTCTTAGACAGACGGATTGAGACAGACGGTCTGAGACAGACGGTCTGAGACAGACGGTCTGAGACAGACGGTCTGAGACAGACGGTCTGAGACAGACGGTCTGAGACAGACGGTCTGAGACAGACAATCTGAGACAGACCGTCTGAGACAGGTGGTCTGAGACAGACGGCCTGAGACAGACGGTCTGAGACAGGCGGTCTGAGACAGACGGACGGAGACTGACGGACTGACACAGACGGACTGAGACTGTTGATCTTAGACAGACGGTCTGAGACAGACGGTCTGAGACAGGCGGTCTGAGACAGACGGACGGAGACTGACGGACTGAGACAGACGGACTGAGGTAGACGGTCTGAGACAGACGGTCTGAGACAGACGGTCTGAGACAGACGGTCTGAGACAGACAATCTGAGACAGACCGTCTGAGACAGGTGGTCTGAGACAGACGGCCTGAGACAGACGGTCTGAGACAGGCGGTCTGAGACAGACGGACGGAGACTGACGGACTGACACAGACGGACTGAGACAGACGGACTGAGACTGTTGATCTGAGACAGACGGTCTGAGACAGACGGTCTGAGACAGACGGTCTGAGACAGACGGTCTGAGACAGACGGTCTGAGACAGACGGTCTGAGACAGACGGTCTGAGACAGACGGTCTGAGACAGACGGTCTGAGACAGACGGTCTGAGACAGGCGGTCTGAGACAGACGGACCGAGACAGACGGACTGAGACAGACGGACTGAGACAGACGGACTGAGACTGATGGTCTGAGACAGACGGCCTGAGGCAGACGGTCTGAGACAGGCGGTCTGAGGCAGACGGACGGAGACTGACGGACTGAGACAGACGGACTGAGACAGACGGACAGGGACAGGCGAAGAGACGCTGCCCGATAGCGGCAGGCGGGTTGAGACGGACGGTCTGAGACAGACGGTCTGAGACGGACGATCTCAGACGGACGGTCTGAGATAGGCGGTCTAGGACAGACGGACTGAGACAGACCGGCTGAGACAGGCGGTCTGAGACAGGCGGACTGAGACAGGCGGACTGAGACTGACGGTCTGAGACAGACGGTCCGAGACAGACTGTCTGTGACAGACGGTCTGAGACAGACAATCTGAGACAGACCGTCTGAGACAGGTGGTCTGAGACAGACGGCCTGAGACAGCCGGTCTGAGACAGATGGTGTGAGACAGGCGGTCTGAGACAGACGGACTGAGACAGACGGACTGAGACAGACGGTCTGAGACAGACGGGCAGGGACAGACGGACTGAGACAGACGGACTGAGACTGATGGTCTGAGACAGACGGACTGAGATTGAAGGTCTGAGATAGACGGCCTGAGACAGACGGATTGAGACAGACGGACTGAGACAGGCGGACTGAGAGAGACGGACAGGGCAGACGATCTGAGACAGACCGTCTGAGACAGGTGGTCTTAGACAGACGGATTGAGACAGACGGTCTGAGACAGACGGTCTGAGACAGACGGTCTGAGACAGACGGTCTGAGACAGACGGTCTGAGACAGACGGTCTGAGACAGACGGTCTGAGACAGACAATCTGAGACAGACCGTCTGAGACAGGTGGTCTGAGACAGACGGCCTGAGACAGACGGTCTGAGACAGGCGGTCTGAGACAGACGGACGGAGACTGACGGACTGACACAGACGGACTGAGACTGTTGATCTTAGACAGACGGTCTGAGACAGACGGTCTGAGACAGGCGGTCTGAGACAGACGGACGGAGACTGACGGACTGAGACAGACGGACTGAGGTAGACGGTCTGAGACAGACGGTCCGAGACAGACTGTCTGTGACAGACGGTCTGAGACAGACAATCTGAGACAGACCGTCTGAGACAGGTGGTCTGAGACAGACGGCCTGAGACAGCCGGTCTGAGACAGATGGTGTGAGACAGGCGGTCTGAGACAGACGGACTGAGACAGACGGACTGAGACAGACGGTCTGAGACAGACGGGCAGGGACAGACGGACTGAGACAGACGGACTGAGACTGATGGTCTGAGACAGACGGACTGAGATTGAAGGTCTGAGATAGACGGCCTGAGACAGACGGATTGAGACAGACGGACTGAGACAGGCGGACTGAGAGAGACGGACAGGGCAGACGATCTGAGACAGACCGTCTGAGACAGGTGGTCTTAGACAGACGGCCTGAGACAGACGGTCTGAGACAGGCGGTCTGAGACAGACGGACGGAGACTGACGGACTGACACAGACGGACAGAGACAGACGGACTGAGACTGTTGATCTGAGACAGACGGTCTGAGACAGACGGTCTGAGACAGACGGTCTGAGACAGACGGTCTGAGACAGGCGGTCTGAGACAGACGGACCGAGACAGACGGACTGAGACAGACGGACTGAGACAGACGGACTGAGACTGATGGTCTGAGACAGACGGCCTGAGACAGACGGTCTGAGACAGGCGGTCTGAGACAGACGGACGGAGACTGACGGACTGAGACAGACGGACTGAGACAGACGGACAGGGACAGGCGAAGAGACGCTGCCCGATAGCGGCAGGCGGGTTGAGACGGACGGTCTGAGACAGACGGTCTGAGACGGACGATCTCAGACAGACGGTCTGAGATAGGCGGTCTAGGACAGACGGACTGAGACAGACCGGCTGAGACAGGCGGTCTGAGACAGGCGGACTGAGACAGACGGACTGAGACAGACGGACTGAGACAGGCGGTCTGAGACAGACGGGCAGGGACAGACGGACTGAGACAGACGGACTGAGACTGATGGTCTGAGACAGACGGACTGAGATTGAAGGTCTGAGATAGACGGCCTGAGACAGACGGATTGAGACAGACGGACTGAGACAGGCGGACTGAGAGAGACGGACAGGGCAGACGATCTGAGACAGACCGTCTGAGACAGGTGGTCTTAGACAGACGGATTGAGACAGACGGTCTGAGACAGACGGTCTGAGACAGACGGTCTGAGACAGACGGTCTGAGACAGACGGTCTGAGACAGACAATCTGAGACAGACCGTCTGAGACAGGTGGTCTGAGACAGACGGCCTGAGACAGACGGTCTGAGACAGGCGGTCTGAGACAGACGGACGGAGACTGACGGACTGACACAGACGGACTGAGACTGTTGATCTTAGACAGACGGTCTGAGACAGACGGTCTGAGACAGGCGGTCTGAGACAGACGGACGGAGACTGACGGACTGAGACAGACGGACTGAGGTAGACGGTCTGAGACAGACGGTCTGAGACAGACGGTCTGAGACAGACGGTCTGAGACAGACAATCTGAGACAGACCGTCTGAGACAGGTGGTCTGAGACAGACGGCCTGAGACAGACGGTCTGAGACAGGCGGTCTGAGACAGACGGACGGAGACTGACGGACTGACACAGACGGACTGAGACAGACGGACTGAGACTGTTGATCTGAGACAGACGGTCTGAGACAGACGGTCTGAGACAGACGGTCTGAGACAGACGGTCTGAGACAGACGGTCTGAGACAGACGGTCTGAGACAGACGGTCTGAGACAGACGGTCTGAGACAGACGGTCTGAGACAGACGGTCTGAGACAGGCGGTCTGAGACAGACGGACCGAGACAGACGGACTGAGACAGACGGACTGAGACAGACGGACTGAGACTGATGGTCTGAGACAGACGGCCTGAGGCAGACGGTCTGAGACAGGCGGTCTGAGGCAGACGGACGGAGACTGACGGACTGAGACAGACGGACTGAGACAGACGGACAGGGACAGGCGAAGAGACGCTGCCCGATAGCGGCAGGCGGGTTGAGACGGACGGTCTGAGACAGACGGTCTGAGACGGACGATCTCAGACGGACGGTCTGAGATAGGCGGTCTAGGACAGACGGACTGAGACAGACCGGCTGAGACAGGCGGTCTGAGACAGGCGGACTGAGACAGGCGGACTGAGACTGACGGTCTGAGACAGACGGTCCGAGACAGACTGTCTGTGACAGACGGTCTGAGACAGACAATCTGAGACAGACCGTCTGAGACAGGTGGTCTGAGACAGACGGCCTGAGACAGCCGGTCTGAGACAGATGGTGTGAGACAGGCGGTCTGAGACAGACGGACTGAGACAGACGGACTGAGACAGACGGTCTGAGACAGACGGGCAGGGACAGACGGACTGAGACAGACGGACTGAGACTGATGGTCTGAGACAGACGGACTGAGATTGAAGGTCTGAGATAGACGGCCTGAGACAGACGGATTGAGACAGACGGACTGAGACAGGCGGACTGAGAGAGACGGACAGGGCAGACGATCTGAGACAGACCGTCTGAGACAGGTGGTCTTAGACAGACGGATTGAGACAGACGGTCTGAGACAGACGGTCTGAGACAGACGGTCTGAGACAGACGGTCTGAGACAGACGGTCTGAGACAGACGGTCTGAGACAGACGGTCTGAGACAGACAATCTGAGACAGACCGTCTGAGACAGGTGGTCTGAGACAGACGGCCTGAGACAGACGGTCTGAGACAGGCGGTCTGAGACAGACGGACGGAGACTGACGGACTGACACAGACGGACTGAGACTGTTGATCTTAGACAGACGGTCTGAGACAGACGGTCTGAGACAGGCGGTCTGAGACAGACGGACGGAGACTGACGGACTGAGACAGACGGACTGAGGTAGACGGTCTGAGACAGACGGTCTGAGACAGACGGTCTGAGACAGACAATCTGATACAGACTGTCTGAGACAGGTGGTCTGAGACAGACGGCCTGAGACAGACGGTCTGAGACAGGCGGTCTGAGACAGACGGACGGAGACTGACGGACTGACACAGACGGACTGAGACAGACGGACTGAGACTGTTGATCTGAGACAGACGGTCTGAGACAGACGGTCTGAGACAGACGGTCTGAGACAGACGGTCTGAGACAGACGGTCTGAGACAGACGGTCTGAGACAGACGGTCTGAGACAGGCGGTCTGAGACAGACGGACCGAGACAGACGGACTGAGACAGACGGACTGAGACAGACGGACTGAGACTGATGGTCTGAGACAGACGGCCTGAGGCAGACGGTCTGAGACAGGCGGTCTGAGGCAGACGGACGGAGACTGACGGACTGAGACAGACGGACTGAGACAGACGGACAGGGACAGGCGAAGAGACGCTGCCCGATAGCGGCAGGCGGGTTGAGACGGACGGTCTGAGACAGACGGTCTGAGACGGACGATCTCAGACAGACGGTCTGAGATAGGCGGTCTAGGACAGACGGACTGAGACAGACCGGCTGAGACAGGCGGTCTGAGACAGGCGGACTGAGACAGGCGGACTGAGACTGACG
Organism: Coelioxys conoideus; assembly: GCA_947623535.1. Lineage (NCBI taxonomy): Eukaryota > Metazoa > Arthropoda > Insecta > Hymenoptera > Megachilidae > Coelioxys > Coelioxys conoideus. Next base: position 13,896,290 of record OX392451.1, on the reverse strand, counting down.
GTCTGAGACAGACGGTCCGAGACAGACTGTCTGTGACAGACGGTCTGAGACAGACAATCTGAGACAGACCGTCTGAGACAGGTGGTCTGAGACAGACGGCCTGAGACAGCCGGTCTGAGACAGATGGTGTGAGACAGGCGGTCTGAGACAGACGGACTGAGACAGACGGACTGAGACAGACGGTCTGAGACAGACGGGCAGGGACAGACGGACTGAGACAGACGGACTGAGACTGATGGTCTGAGACAGACGGACTGAGATTGAAGGTCTGAGATAGACGGCCTGAGACAGACGGTCTGAGACAGACTGTCTGAGACAGGTGGTCTGAGACAGACGGCCTGAGACAGACGGTCTGAGACAGGCGGTCTGAGACAGACGGACGGAGACTGACGGACTGACACAGACGGACTGAGACAGACGGACTGAGACTGTTGATCTGAGACAGACGGTCTGAGACAGACGGTCTGAGACAGACGGTCTGAGACAGACGGTCTGAGACAGACGGTCTGAGACAGACGGTCTGAGACAGACGGTCTGAGACAGACGGTCTGAGACAGACGGTCTGAGACAGACGGTCTGAGACAGGCGGTCTGAGACAGACGGACCGAGACAGACGGACTGAGACAGACGGACTGAGACAGACGAACTGAGACAGACGGTCTGAGACAGGCGGTCTGAGACAGACGGACTGAGACTGATGGTCTGAGACAGACGGCCTGAGGCAGACGGACTGAGACAGACGGTCCGAGACAGACGGACAGGGACAGACGACCTGAAACAGACGGTCTGAGACAGGTGGTCTAGGACAGACGGTCTGAGACAGACGGTCTGAGACAGACGGTCTGAGACAGACGGTCTGAGACAGACGGTCTGAGACAGACAATCTGAGACAGACCGTCTGAGACAGGTTGTCTGAGACAGACGGCCTGAGACAGACGGTCTGAGACAGAAGGTCTGAGACAGGCGGCTTGAGACAGACGGACTGAGACAGGCGGACTGTAAGTGACGGACAGGGACAGGCGAACAGACGCTGCCCGATAGCGGCAGGTGGACAGGGACAGACGGCCTGAGACTGACGGACTGAGACTGACGGACAGGGACAGGCGAAGAGACGCTGCCCGATAGCGGCAGGCGGGTTGAGACGGACGATCTGAGACAGACGGTCTGAGACGGACGATCTCAGACAGACGGTCTGAGACTGGCGGTCTAGGACAGACGGACTGAGACAGACCGGCTGAGACAGACGGTCTGAGACAGGTGGTCTGAGACAGGTGGTCTGAGACAGACGGCCTGAGGTAGACGGTCTGAGACAGGTGGTCAGAGACAGACGGACGGAGACAGACGGACAGGGACAGACGGCCTGAGACAGACGGCATGATACAGGCGGTCTGAGACAGGCGGACTGAGACAGGCGGACTGAGACTGACGGGCAGGGACAGACGGACTGAGACAGACGGACTGAGACTGACGGACGGAGACTGACGGACTGACACAGACGGACTGAGACAGACGGACTGAGACTGTTGATCTGAGACAGACGGTCTGAGACAGACGGTCTGAGACAGACGGCCTGAGACAGGCGGTCTGAGACAGACGGACGGAGACTGACGGACTGAGACAGACGGACTGAGACAGACGGACTGAGACAGACGGTCTGAGACAGACGGTCTGAGACAGACGGTCTGAGACAGACGGCCTGAGACTGACGGACTGAGACTGACGGACAGGGACAGGCGAAGAGACGCTGCCCGATAGCGGCAGGCGGGTTGAGACGGACGGTCTGAGACAGACGGTCTGAGACGGACGATCTCAGACAGACGGTCTGAGACAGGCGGTCTAGGACAGACGGACTGAGACAGACCGGCTGAGACAGGCGGTCTGAGACAGGCGGACTGAGACAGGCGGACTGAGACTGACGGTCTGAGACAGACGGTCCGAGACAGACTGTCTGTGACAGACGGTCTGAGACAGACAATCTGAGACAGACCGTCTGAGACAGGTGGTCTGAGACAGACGGCCTGAGACAGCCGGTCTGAGACAGATGGTGTGAGACAGGCGGTCTGAGACAGACGGACTGAGACAGACGGACTGAGACAGACGGTCTGAGACAGACGGGCAGGGACAGACGGACTGAGACAGACGGACTGAGACTGATGGTCTGAGACAGACGGACTGAGATTGAAGGTCTGAGATAGACGGCCTGAGACAGACGGATTGAGACAGACGGACTGAGACAGGCGGACTGAGAGAGACGGACAGGGCAGACGATCTGAGACAGACCGTCTGAGACAGGTGGTCTTAGACAGACGGATTGAGACAGACGGTCTGAGACAGACGGTCTGAGACAGACGGTCTGAGACAGACGGTCTGAGACAGACGGTCTGAGACAGACGGTCTGAGACAGACGGTCTGAGACAGACAATCTGAGACAGACCGTCTGAGACAGGTGGTCTGAGACAGACGGCCTGAGACAGACGGTCTGAGACAGGCGGTCTGAGACAGACGGACGGAGACTGACGGACTGACACAGACGGACTGAGACTGTTGATCTTAGACAGACGGTCTGAGACAGACGGTCTGAGACAGGCGGTCTGAGACAGACGGACGGAGACTGACGCACTGAGACAGACGGACTGAGGTAGACGGTCTGAGACAGACGGTCTGAGACAGACGGTCTGAGACAGACGGTCTGAGACAGACAATCTGAGACAGACCGTCTGAGACAGGTGGTCTGAGACAGACGGCCTGAGACAGACGGTCTGAGACAGGCGGTCTGAGACAGACGGACGGAGACTGACGGACTGACACAGACGGACTGAGACAGACGGACTGAGACTGTTGATCTGAGACAGACGGTCTGAGACAGACGGTCTGAGACAGACGGTCTGAGACAGACGGTCTGAGACAGACGGTCTGAGACAGGCGGTCTGAGACAGACGGACCGAGACAGACGGACTGAGACAGACGGACTGAGACAGACGGACTGAGACTGATGGTCTGAGACAGACGGCCTGAGGCAGACGGACTGAGACAGACGGTCCGAGACAGACGGACAGGGACAGACGACCTGAAACAGACGGTCTGAGACATGAGGTCTAGGACAGACGGACTGAGACAGACGGCCTGAGACAGACGGTCTGTGACAGGCGGTCTGAGACAGACGAACTGAGACAGACGGTCTGAGACAGGCGGTCTGAGACAGACGGACTGAGACTGATGGTCTGAGACAGACGGCCTGAGGCAGACGGACTGAGACAGACGGTCCGAGACAGACGGACAGGGACAGACGACCTGAAACAGACGGTCTGAGACAGGTGGTCTAGGACAGACGGTCTGAGACAGACGGTCTGAGACAGACGGTCTGAGACAGACGGTCTGAGACAGACGGTCTGAGACAGACAATCTGAGACAGACCGTCTGAGACAGGTTGTCTGAGACAGACGGCCTGAGACAGACGGTCTGAGACAGAAGGTCTGAGACAGGCGGCTTGAGACAGACGGATTGAGACAGGCGGACTGTAAGTGACGGACAGGGACAGGCGAACAGACGCTGCCCGATAGCGGCAGGTGGACAGGGACAGACGGCCTGAGACTGACGGACTGAGACTGACGGACAGGGACAGGCGAAGAGACGCTGCCCGATAGCGGCAGGCGAGTTGAGACGGACGGTCTGAGACAGACGGTCTGAGACGGACGATCTCAGACAGACGGTCTGAGACAGGCGGTCTAGGACAGACGGACTGAGACAGACCGGCTGAGACAGACGGTCTGAGACAGGTGGTCTGAGACAGGTGGTCTGAGACAGGTGGTCTGAGACAGACGGCCTGAGGTAGACGGTCTGAGACAGGTGGTCTGAGACAGACGGACGGAGACAGACGGACAGGGACAGACGGCCTGAGACAGACGGCATGATACAGGCGGTCTGAGACAGGCGGACTGAGACAGGCGGACTGAGACTGACGGGCAGGGACAGACGGACTGAGACAGACGGACTGAGACTGACGGACGGAGACTGACGGACTGACACAGACGGACTGAGACAGACGGACTGAGACTGTTGATCTGAGACAGACGGTCTGAGACAGACGGTCTGAGACAGGCGGTCTGAGACAGACGGTCTGAGACAGGCGGTCTGAGACAGACGGACGGAGACTGACGGACTGACACAGACGGACTGAGACAGACGGACTGAGACTGTTGATCTGAGACAGACGGTCTGAGACAGACGGTCTGAGACAGACGGTCTGAGACAGACGGACGGAGACTGACGGACTGAGACAGACGGACTGAGACAGGTGGTCTGAGACAGACGGCCTGAGACAGCCGGTCTGAGACAGATGGTGTGAGACAGGCGGTCTGAGACAGACGGACTGAGACAGACGGACTGAGACAGACGGTCTGAGACAGACGGGCAGGGACAGACGGACTGAGACAGACGGACTGAGACTGATGGTCTGAGACAGACGGACTGAGATTGAAGGTCTGAGATAGACGGCCTGAGACAGACGGATTGAGACAGACGGACTGAGACAGGCGGACTGAGAGAGACGGACAGGGCAGACGATCTGAGACAGACCGTCTGAGACAGGTGGTCTTAGACAGACGGATTGAGACAGACGGTCTGAGACAGACGGTCTGAGACAGACGGTCTGAGACAGACGGTCTGAGACAGACGGTCTGAGACAGACGGTCTGAGACAGACGGTCTGAGACAGACAATCTGAGACAGACCGTCTGAGACAGGTGGTCTGAGACAGACGGCCTGAGACAGACGGTCTGAGACAGGCGGTCTGAGACAGACGGACGGAGACTGACGGACTGACACAGACGGACTGAGACTGTTGATCTTAGACAGACGGTCTGAGACAGACGGTCTGAGACAGGCGGTCTGAGACAGACGGACGGAGACTGACGGACTGAGACAGACGGACTGAGGTAGACGGTCTGAGACAGACGGTCTGAGACAGACGGTCTGAGACAGACAATCTGATACAGACTGTCTGAGACAGGTGGTCTGAGACAGACGGCCTGAGACAGACGGTCTGAGACAGGCGGTCTGAGACAGACGGACGGAGACTGACGGACTGACACAGACGGACTGAGACAGACGGACTGAGACTGTTGATCTGAGACAGACGGTCTGAGACAGACGGTCTGAGACAGACGGTCTGAGACAGACGGTCTGAGACAGACGGTCTGAGACAGACGGTCTGAGACAGACGGTCTGAGACAGGCGGTCTGAGACAGACGGACCGAGACAGACGGACTGAGACAGACGGACTGAGACAGACGGACTGAGACTGATGGTCTGAGACAGACGGCCTGAGGCAGACGGTCTGAGACAGGCGGTCTGAGGCAGACGGACGGAGACTGACGGACTGAGACAGACGGACTGAGACAGACGGACAGGGACAGGCGAAGAGACGCTGCCCGATAGCGGCAGGCGGGTTGAGACGGACGGTCTGAGACAGACGGTCTGAGACGGACGATCTCAGACAGACGGTCTGAGATAGGCGGTCTAGGACAGACGGACTGAGACAGACCGGCTGAGACAGGCGGTCTGAGACAGGCGGACTGAGACAGGCGGACTGAGACTGACGGTCTGAGACAGACGGTCCGAGACAGACTGTCTGTGACAGACGGTCTGAGACAGACAATCTGAGACAGACCGTCTGAGACAGGTGGTCTGAGACAGACGGCCTGAGACAGCCGGTCTGAGACAGATGGTGTGAGACAGGCGGTCTGAGACAGACGGACTGAGACAGACGGACTGAGACAGACGGTCTGAGACAGACGGGCAGGGACAGACGGACTGAGACAGACGGACTGAGACTGATGGTCTGAGACAGACGGACTGAGATTGAAGGTCTGAGATAGACGGCCTGAGACAGACGGTCTGAGACAGACTGTCTGAGACAGGTGGTCTGAGACAGACGGCCTGAGACAGACGGTCTGAGACAGGCGGTCTGAGACAGACGGACGGAGACTGACGGACTGACACAGACGGACTGAGACAGACGGACTGAGACTGTTGATCTGAGACAGACGGTCTGAGACAGACGGTCTGAGACAGACGGTCTGAGACAGACGGTCTGAGACAGACGGTCTGAGACAGACGGTCTGAGACAGACGGTCTGAGACAGACGGTCTGAGACAGACGGTCTGAGACAGACGGTCTGAGACAGGCGGTCTGAGACAGACGGACCGAGACAGACGGACTGAGACAGACGGACTGAGACAGACGGACTGAGACTGATGGTCTGAGACAGACGGCCTGAGGCAGACGGACTGAGACAGACGGTCCGAGACAGACGGACAGGGACAGACGACCTGAAACAAACGGTCTGAGACAGGTGGTCTAGGACAGACGGACTGAGACAGACGGCCTGAGACAGACGGTCTGTGACAGGCGGTCTGAGACAGACGAACTGAGACAGACGGTCTGAGACAGGCGGTCTGAGACAGACGGACTGAGACTGATGGTCTGAGACAGACGGCCTGAGGCAGACGGACTGAGACAGACGGTCCGAGACAGACGGACAGGGACAGACGACCTGAAACAGACGGTCTGAGACAGGTGGTCTAGGACAGACGGTCTGAGACAGACGGTCTGAGACAGACGGTCTGAGACAGACGGTCTGAGACAGACGGTCTGAGACAGACAATCTGAGACAGACCGTCTGAGACAGGTTGTCTGAGACAGACGGCCTGAGACAGACGGTCTGAGACAGAAGGTCTGAGACAGGCGGCTTGAGACAGACGGACTGAGACAGGCGGACTGTAAGTGACGGACAGGGACAGGCGAACAGACGCTGCCCGATAGCGGCAGGTGGACAGGGACAGACGGCCTGAGACTGACGGACTGAGACTGACGGACAGGGACAGGCGAAGAGACGCTGCCCGATAGCGGCAGGCGGGTTGAGACGGACGATCTGAGACAGACGGTCTGAGACGGACGATCTCAGACAGACGGTCTGAGACTGGCGGTCTAGGACAGACGGACTGAGACAGACCGGCTGAGACAGACGGTCTGAGACAGGTGGTCTGAGACAGGTGGTCTGAGACAGACGGCCTGAGGTAGACGGTCTGAGACAGGTGGTCAGAGACAGACGGACGGAGACAGACGGACAGGGACAGACGGCCTGAGACAGACGGCATGATACAGGCGGTCTGAGACAGGCGGACTGAGACAGGCGGACTGAGACTGACGGGCAGGGACAGACGGACTGAGACAGACGGACTGAGACTGACGGACGGAGACTGACGGACTGACACAGACGGACTGAGACAGACGGACTGAGACTGTTGATCTGAGACAGACGGTCTGAGACAGACGGTCTGAGACAGACGGCCTGAGACAGGCGGTCTGAGACAGACGGACGGAGACTGACGGACTGAGACAGACGGACTGAGACAGACGGACTGAGACAGACGGTCTGAGACAGACGGTCTGAGACAGACGGTCTGAGACAGACGGCCTGAGACTGACGGACTGAGACTGACGGACAGGGACAGGCGAAGAGACGCTGCCCGATAGCGGCAGGCGGGTTGAGACGGACGGTCTGAGACAGACGGTCTGAGACGGACGATCTCAGACAGACGGTCTGAGACAGGCGGTCTAGGACAGACGGACTGAGACAGACCGGCTGAGACAGGCGGTCTGAGACAGGCGGACTGAGACAGGCGGACTGAGACTGACGGTCTGAGACAGACGGTCCGAGACAGACTGTCTGTGACAGACGGTCTGAGACAGACAATCTGAGACAGACCGTCTGAGACAGGTGGTCTGAGACAGACGGCCTGAGACAGCCGGTCTGAGACAGATGGTGTGAGACAGGCGGTCTGAGACAGACGGACTGAGACAGACGGACTGAGACAGACGGTCTGAGACAGACGGGCAGGGACAGACGGACTGAGACAGACGGACTGAGACTGATGGTCTGAGACAGACGGACTGAGATTGAAGGTCTGAGATAGACGGCCTGAGACAGACGGATTGAGACAGACGGACTGAGACAGGCGGACTGAGAGAGACGGACAGGGCAGACGATCTGAGACAGACCGTCTGAGACAGGTGGTCTTAGACAGACGGATTGAGACAGACGGTCTGAGACAGACGGTCTGAGACAGACGGTCTGAGACAGACGGTCTGAGACAGACGGTCTGAGACAGACGGTCTGAGACAGACGGTCTGAGACAGACAATCTGAGACAGACCGTCTGAGACAGGTGGTCTGAGACAGACGGCCTGAGACAGACGGTCTGAGACAGGCGGTCTGAGACAGACGGACGGAGACTGACGGACTGACACAGACGGACTGAGACTGTTGATCTTAGACAGACGGTCTGAGACAGACGGTCTGAGACAGGCGGTCTGAGACAGACGGACGGAGACTGACGGACTGAGACAGACGGACTGAGGTAGACGGTCTGAGACAGACGGTCTGAGACAGACGGTCTGAGACAGACGGTCTGAGACAGACAATCTGAGACAGACCGTCTGAGACAGGTGGTCTGAGACAGACGGCCTGAGACAGACGGTCTGAGACAGGCGGTCTGAGACAGACGGACGGAGACTGACGGACTGACACAGACGGACTGAGACAGACGGACTGAGACTGTTGATCTGAGACAGACGGTCTGAGACAGACGGTCTGAGACAGACGGTCTGAGACAGACGGTCTGAGACAGACGGTCTGAGACAGGCGGTCTGAGACAGACGGACCGAGACAGACGGACTGAGACAGACGGACTGAGACAGACGGACTGAGACTGATGGTCTGAGACAGACGGCCTGAGGCAGACGGACTGAGACAGACGGTCCGAGACAGACGGACAGGGACAGACGACCTGAAACAGACGGTCTGAGACATGAGGTCTAGGACAGACGGACTGAGACAGACGGCCTGAGACAGACGGTCTGTGACAGGCGGTCTGAGACAGACGAACTGAGACAGACGGTCTGAGACAGGCGGTCTGAGACAGACGGACTGAGACTGATGGTCTGAGACAGACGGCCTGAGGCAGACGGACTGAGACAGACGGTCCGAGACAGACGGACAGGGACAGACGACCTGAAACAGACGGTCTGAGACAGGTGGTCTAGGACAGACGGTCTGAGACAGACGGTCTGAGACAGACGGTCTGAGACAGACGGTCTGAGACAGACGGTCTGAGACAGACAATCTGAGACAGACCGTCTGAGACAGGTTGTCTGAGACAGACGGCCTGAGACAGACGGTCTGAGACAGAAGGTCTGAGACAGGCGGCTTGAGACAGACGGATTGAGACAGGCGGACTGTAAGTGACGGACAGGGACAGGCGAACAGACGCTGCCCGATAGCGGCAGGTGGACAGGGACAGACGGCCTGAGACTGACGGACTGAGACTGACGGACAGGGACAGGCGAAGAGACGCTGCCCGATAGCGGCAGGCGAGTTGAGACGGACGGTCTGAGACAGACGGTCTGAGACGGACGATCTCAGACAGACGGTCTGAGACAGGCGGTCTAGGACAGACGGACTGAGACAGACCGGCTGAGACAGACGGTCTGAGACAGGTGGTCTGAGACAGGTGGTCTGAGACAGGTGGTCTGAGACAGACGGCCTGAGGTAGACGGTCTGAGACAGGTGGTCTGAGACAGACGGACGGAGACAGACGGACAGGGACAGACGGCCTGAGACAGACGGCATGATACAGGCGGTCTGAGACAGGCGGACTGAGACAGGCGGACTGAGACTGACGGGCAGGGACAGACGGACTGAGACAGACGGACTGAGACTGACGGACGGAGACTGACGGACTGACACAGACGGACTGAGACAGACGGACTGAGACTGTTGATCTGAGACAGACGGTCTGAGACAGACGGTCTGAGACAGGCGGTCTGAGACAGACGGACGGAGACTGACGGACTGAGACAGACGGACTGAGACAGACGGACAGGGACAGGCGAAGAGACGCTGCCCGATAGCGGCAGGCGGGTTGAGACGGACGGTCTGAGACAGACGGTCTGAGACGGACGATCTCAGACAGACGGTCTGAGACAGGCGGTCTAGGACAGACGGACTGAGACAGACCGGCTGAGACAGACGGTCTGAGACAGGTGGTCTGAGACAGGTGGTCTGAGACAGGTGGTCTGAGACAGACGGCCTGAGGTAGACGGTCTGAGACAGGTGGTCTGAGACAGACGGACGGAGACAGACGGACAGGGACAGACGGCCTGAGACAGACGGCATGATACAGGCGGTCTGAGACAGGCGGACTGAGACAGGCGGACTGAGACTGACGGGCAGGGACAGACGGACTGAGACAGACGGACTAAGACTGACGGACGGAGACTGACGGACTGACACAGACGGACTGAGACAGACGGACTGAGACTGTTGATCTGAGACAGACGGTCTGAGACAGACGGTCTGAGACAGGCGGTCTGAGACAGACGGACGGAGACTGACGGACTGAGACAGACGGACTGAGACAGACGGACAGGGACAGGCGAAGAGACGCTGCCCGATAGCGGCAGGCGGGTTGAGACGGACGGTCTGAGACAGACGGTCTGAGACGGACGATCTCAGACAGACGGTCTGAGACAGGCGGTCTAGGACAGACGGACTGAGACAGACCGGCTGAGACAGGCGGTCTGAGACAGGCGGACTGAGACAGGCGGACTGAGACTGACGGTCTGAGACAGACGGTCCGAGACAGACTGTCTGTGACAGACGGTCTGAGACAGACAATCTGAGACAGACCGTCTGAGACAGGTGGTCTGAGACAGACGGCCTGAGACAGCCGGTCTGAGACAGATGGTGTGAGACAGGCGGTCTGAGACAGACGGACTGAGACAGACGGACTGAGACAGACGGTCTGAGACAGACGGGCAGGGACAGACGGACTGAGACTGATGGTCTGAGACAGACGGACTGAGATTGAAGGTCTGAGATAGACGGCCTGAGACAGACGGATTGAGACAGACGGACTGAGACAGGCGGACTGAGAGAGGCGGACAGGGCAGACGATCTGAGACAGACCGTCTGAGACAGGTGGTCTTAGACAGACGGATTGAGACAGACGGTCTGAGACAGACGGTCTGAGACAGACGGTCTGAGACAGACAATCTGAGACAGACCGTCTGAGACAGGTGGTCTGAGACAGACGGCCTGAGACAGACGGTCTGAGACAGGCGGTCTGAGACAGACGGACGGAGACTGACGGACTGACACAGACGGACTGAGACTGTTGATCTGAGACAGACGGTCTGAGACAGACGGTCTGAGACAGACGGTCTGAGACAGGCGGTCTGAGACAGACGGACGGAGACTGACGGACTGAGACAGACGGACTGAGGTAGATGGTGTGAGACAGGCGGTCTGAGACAGACGGACTGAGACAGACGGACTGAGACAGACGGTCTGAGACAGACGGTCTGAGACAGACGGTCTGAGACACACGGTCTGAGACAGACGGTCTGAGACAGACGGTCTGAGACAGACGGTCTGAGACAGACGGTCTGAGACAGACGGTCTGAGACAGACGGACTGAGACAGACGGACTGAGACAGACGGTCTGAGACAGACGGTCTGAGACAGACGGTCTGAGACAAACGGTCTGAGACAGACGGTCTGAGACAGACGGTCTGAGACGGACAATCTGAGACAGACCGTCTGAGACAGACGGTCTGAGACAGACGGCCTGAGACTGACGGACTGAGACTGACGGACAGGGACAGGCGAAGAGACGCTGCCCGATAGCGAAAGGCGGATTGAGACGGACGGTCTGAGACAGACGGTCTGAGACGGACGATCTCAGACAGACGGTCTGAGACAGGCGGTCTAGGACAGACGGACTGAGACAGACCGGCTGAGACAGACGGTCCGAGACAGACTGTCTGTGACAGACGGTCTGAGACAGACAATCTGAGACAGACTGTCTGAGACAGGTGGTCTGAGACAGACGGCCTGAGACAGACGGTCTGAGACAGGCGGTCTGAGACAGACGGACGGAGACTGACGGACTGAGACAGACGGACTGAGACAGACGGTCTGAGACAGACGGACGGAGACTGACGGACTGAGACAGACGGACTGAGACAGACGGTCTGAGACAGACGGTCTGAGACAGACAATCTGAGACAGACCGTCTGAGACAGGTGGTCTGAGACAGACGGCCTGAGACAGACGGTCTTAGACAGGCGGTCTGAGACAGACGGACTGAGACAGACGGACTGAGTCAGACGGACTGAGACTGATGGTCTGAGACAGACGGCCTGAGGCAGACGGACTGAGACAGACGGTCCGAGACAGACGGACAGGGACAGACAACCTGAAACAGACGGTCTGAGACAGGTGGTCTAGGACAGACGGACTGAGACAGACGGCCTGAGACAGACGGTCTTAGACAGACGGTCTGAGACAGGCGGTCTGAGACAGACGGACCGAGACAGACGGACTGAGACAGACGGACTGAGACAGACGGACTGAGACTGATGGTCTGAGACAGACGACCTGAGGCAGACGGACTGAGACAGACGGTCCGAGACAGACGGACAGGGACAGACGACCTGAAACAGACGGTCTGAGACAGGTGGTCTAGGACAGACGGACTGAGACAGACGGCCTGAGACAGACGGTCTGTGACAGGTGGTCTAGGACAGACGGTCTGAGACAGACGGTCTGAGACAGACGGTCTGAGACAGACGGTCTGAGACAGACGGTCTGAGACAGACAATCTGAGACAGACCGTCTGAGACAGGTTGTCTGAGACAGACGGCCTGAGACAGACGGTCTGAGACAGAAGGTCTGAGACAGGCGGCTTGAGACAGACGGATTGAGACAGGCGGACTGTAAGTGACGGACAGGGACAGGCGAACAGACGCTGCCCGATAGCGGCAGGTGGACAGGGACAGACGGCCTGAGACTGACGGACTGAGACTGACGGACAGGGACAGGCGAAGAGACGCTGCCCGATAGCGGCAGGCGAGTTGAGACGGACGGTCTGAGACAGACGGTCTGAGACGGACGATCTCAGACAGACGGTCTGAGACAGGCGGTCTAGGACAGACGGACTGAGACAGACCGGCTGAGACAGACGGTCTGAGACAGGTGGTCTGAGACAGGTGGTCTGAGACAGGTGGTCTGAGACAGACGGCCTGAGGTAGACGGTCTGAGACAGGTGGTCTGAGACAGACGGACGGAGACAGACGGACAGGGACAGACGGCCTGAGACAGACGGCATGATACAGGCGGTCTGAGACAGGCGGACTGAGACAGGCGGACTGAGACTGACGGGCAGGGACAGACGGACTGAGACAGACGGACTGAGACTGACGGACGGAGACTGACGGACTGACACAGACGGACTGAGACAGACGGACTGAGACAGACGGACTGAGACTGTTGATCTGAGACAGACGGTCTGAGACAGACGGTCTGAGACAGGCGGTCTGAGACAGACGGACGGAGACTGACGGACTGAGACAGACGGACTGAGACAGACGGACAGGGACAGGCGAAGAGACGCTGCCCGATAGCGGCAGGCGGGTTGAGACGGACGGTCTGAGACAGACGGTCTGAGACGGACGATCTCAGACAGACGGTCTGAGACAGGCGGTCTAGGACAGACGGACTGAGACAGACCGGCTGAGACAGACGGTCTGAGACAGGTGGTCTGAGACAGGTGGTCTGAGACAGGTGGTCTGAGACAGACGGCCTGAGGTAGACGGTCTGAGACAGGTGGTCTGAGACAGACGGACGGAGACAGACGGACAGGGACAGACGGCCTGAGACAGACGGCATGATACAGGCGGTCTGAGACAGGCGGACTGAGACAGGCGGACTGAGACTGACGGGCAGGGACAGACGGACTGAGACAGACGGACTAAGACTGACGGACGGAGACTGACGGACTGACACAGACGGACTGAGACAGACGGACTGAGACTGTTGATCTGAGACAGACGGTCTGAGACAGACGGTCTGAGACAGGCGGTCTGAGACAGACGGACGGAGACTGACGGACTGAGACAGACGGACTGAGACAGACGGACAGGGACAGGCGAAGAGACGCTGCCCGATAGCGGCAGGCGGGTTGAGACGGACGGTCTGAGACAGACGGTCTGAGACGGACGATCTCAGACAGACGGTCTGAGACAGGCGGTCTAGGACAGACGGACTGAGACAGACCGGCTGAGACAGGCGGTCTGAGACAGGCGGACTGAGACAGGCGGACTGAGACTGACGGTCTGAGACAGACGGTCCGAGACAGACTGTCTGTGACAGACGGTCTGAGACAGACAATCTGAGACAGACCGTCTGAGACAGGTGGTCTGAGACAGACGGCCTGAGACAGCCGGTCTGAGACAGATGGTGTGAGACAGGCGGTCTGAGACAGACGGACTGAGACAGACGGACTGAGACAGACGGTCTGAGACAGACGGGCAGGGACAGACGGACTGAGACTGATGGTCTGAGACAGACGGACTGAGATTGAAGGTCTGAGATAGACGGCCTGAGACAGACGGATTGAGACAGACGGACTGAGACAGGCGGACTGAGAGAGGCGGACAGGGCAGACGATCTGAGACAGACCGTCTGAGACAGGTGGTCTTAGACAGACGGATTGAGACAGACGGTCTGAGACAGACGGTCTGAGACAGACGGTCTGAGACAGACAATCTGAGACAGACCGTCTGAGACAGGTGGTCTGAGACAGACGGCCTGAGACAGACGGTCTGAGACAGGCGGTCTGAGACAGACGGACGGAGACTGACGGACTGACACAGACGGACTGAGACTGTTGATCTGAGACAGACGGTCTGAGACAGACGGTCTGAGACAGACGGTCTGAGACAGGCGGTCTGAGACAGACGGACGGAGACTGACGGACTGAGACAGACGGACTGAGGTAGATGGTGTGAGACAGGCGGTCTGAGACAGACGGACTGAGACAGACGGACTGAGACAGACGGTCTGAGACAGACGGTCTGAGACAGACGGTCTGAGACACACGGTCTGAGACAGACGGTCTGAGACAGACGGTCTGAGACAGACGGTCTGAGACAGACGGTCTGAGACAGACGGTCTGAGACAGACGGTCTGAGACAGACGGTCTGAGACAGACGGTCTGAGACAGACGGTCTGAGACAGACGGACTGAGACAGACGGACTGAGACAGACGGTCTGAGACAGACGGTCTGAGACAGACGGTCTGAGACAAACGGTCTGAGACAGACGGTCTGAGACAGACGGACTGAGACAGACGGACTGAGACAGACGGTCTGAGACAGACGGTCTGAGACAGACGGTCTGAGACAGACGGTCTGAGACAAACGGTCTGAGACAGACCGTCTGAGACAGACGGTCTGAGACAGACGGCCTGAGACTGACGGACTGAGACTGACGGACAGGGACAGGCGAAGAGACGCTGCCCGATAGCGAAAGGCGGATTGAGACGGACGGTCTGAGACAGACGGTCTGAGACGGACGATCTCAGACAGACGGTCTGAGACAGGCGGTCTAGGACAGACGGACTGAGACAGACCGGCTGAGACAGACGGTCCGAGACAGACTGTCTGTGACAGACGGTCTGAGACAGACAATCTGAGACAGACTGTCTGAGACAGGTGGTCTGAGACAGACGGCCTGAGACAGACGGTCTGAGACAGGCGGTCTGAGACAGACGGACGGAGACTGACGGACTGAGACAGACGGACTGAGACAGACGGTCTGAGACAGACGGACGGAGACTGACGGACTGAGACAGACGGACTGAGACAGACGGTCTGAGACAGACGGTCTGAGACAGACAATCTGAGACAGACCGTCTGAGACAGGTGGTCTGAGACAGACGGCCTGAGACAGACGGTCTTAGACAGGCGGTCTGAGACAGACGGACTGAGACAGACGGACTGAGTCAGACGGACTGAGACTGATGGTCTGAGACAGACGGCCTGAGGCAGACGGACTGAGACAGACGGTCCGAGACAGACGGACAGGGACAGACAACCTGAAACAGACGGTCTGAGACAGGTGGTCTAGGACAGACGGACTGAGACAGACGGCCTGAGACAGACGGTCTTAGACAGACGGTCTGAGACAGGCGGTCTGAGACAGACGGACCGAGACAGACGGACTGAGACAGACGGACTGAGACAGACGGACTGAGACTGATGGTCTGAGACAGACGACCTGAGGCAGACGGACTGAGACAGACGGTCCGAGACAGACGGACAGGGACAGACGACCTGAAACAGACGGTCTGAGACAGGTGGTCTAGGACAGACGGACTGAGACAGACGGCCTGAGACAGACGGTCTGTGACAGGCGGTCTGAGACAGACGAACTGAGTCAGACGGTCTGAGACAGGCGGTCTGAGACCTACGGACTGAGACTGATGGTCTGAGACAGACGGCCTGAGGCAGACGGACTGAGACAGGCGGTCCGAGACAGACGGACAGGGACAGACGACCTGAAACAGACGGTCTGAGACAGGTGGTCTAGGACAGACGGTCTGAGACAGACGGTCTGAGACAGACGGTCTGAGACAGACGGTCTGAGGCAGACGGTCTGAGACAGACGGTCTGAGACAGACAATTGAGACAGACCGTCTGAGACAGGTGGTCTGAGACAGACGGCCTGAGACAGACGGTCTGAGACAGGCGGTCTGAGACAGACAATCTGAGACAGACCGTCTGAGACAGGTTGTCTGAGACAGACGGCCTGAGACAGACGGTCTGAGACAGAAGGTCTGAGACAGGCGGCTTGAGACAGACGGACTGAGACAGGCGGACTGTAACTGACGGACAGGGACAGGCGAACAGACGCTGCCCGATAGCGGCAGGTGGACAGGGACAGACGGCCTGAGACTGACGGACTGAGACTGACGGACAGGGACAGGCGAAGAGACGCTGCCCGATAGCGGCAGGCGGGTTGAGACGGACGGTCTGAGACAGACGGTCTGAGACGGACGATCTCAGACAGACGGTCTGAGACAGGCGGTCTAGGACAGACGGACTGAGACAGACCGGCTGAGACAGACGGTCTGAGACAGGTGGTCTGAGGCAGGTGGTCTGAGACAGGTGGTCTGAGACAGACGGCCTGAGATAGACGGTCTGAGACAGGTGGTCTGAGACAGACGGACGGAGACAGACGGACAGGGACAGACGGCCTGAGACAGACGGCATGATACAGGCGGTCTGAGACAGGCGGACTGAGACAGGCGGACTGAGACTGACGGGCAGGGACAGACGGACTGAGACAGACGAACTGAGACTGACGGACGGAGACTGACGGACTGAGACAGACGGACTGAGACTGTTGATCTGAGACAGACGGTCTGAGACAGACGGTCTGAGACAGACGGTCTGAGACAGGCGGTCTGAGACAGACGGACGGAGACTGACGGACTGAGACAGACGGACTGAGACAGACGGACAGGGACAGGCGAAGAGACGCTGCCCGATAGCGGCAGGCGGGTTGAGACGGACGGTCTGAGACAGACGGTCTGAGACGGACGATCTCAGACAGACGGTCTGAGACAGGCGGTCTAGGACAGACGGACTGAGACAGACCGGCTGAGACAGGCGGTCTGAGACAGGCGGACTGAGACAGGCGGACTGAGACTGACGGTCTGAGACAGACGGTCCGAGACAGACTGTCTGTGACAGACGGTCTGAGACAGACAATCTGAGACAGACCGTCTGAGACAGGTGGTCTGAGACAGACGGCCTGAGACAGCCGGTCTGAGACAGATGGTGTGAGACAGGCGGTCTGAGACAGACGGACTGAGACAGACGGACTGAGTCAGACGGACTGAGACAGACGGTCTGAGACAGACGGGCATGGACAGACGGACTGAGACAGACGGACTGAGACTGATGGTCTGAGACAGACGGACTGAGATTGAAGGTCTGAGATAGACGGCCTGAGACAGACGGATTGAGACAGACGGACTGAGACAGGCGGACTGAGAGAGACGGACAGGGCAGACGATCTGAGACAGACCGTCTGAGACAGGTGGTCTTAGACAGACGGATTGAGACAGACGGTCTGAGACAGACGGTCTGAGACAGACGGTCTGAGACTGATGGTCTGAGACAGACGACCTGAGGCAGACGGACTGAGACAGACGGTCCGAGACAGACGGACAGGGACAGACGACCTGAAACAGACGGTCTGAGACAGGTGGTCTAGGACAGACGGACTGAGACAGACGGCCTGAGACAGACGGTCTGTGACAGGCGGTCTGAGACAGACGAACTGAGTCAGACGGTCTGAGACAGGCGGTCTGAGACCTACGGACTGAGACTGATGGTCTGAGACAGACGGCCTGAGGCAGACGGACTGAGACAGACGGTCCGAGACAGACGGACAGGGACAGACGACCTGAAACAGACGGTCTGAGACAGGTGGTCTAGGACAGACGGTCTGAGACAGACGGTCTGAGACAGACGGTCTGAGACAGACGGTCTGAGGCAGACGGTCTGAGACAGACGGTCTGAGACAGACAATTGAGACAGACCGTCTGAGACAGGTGGTCTGAGACAGACGGCCTGAGACAGACGGTCTGAGACAGGCGGTCTGAGACAGACAATCTGAGACAGACCGTCTGAGACAGGTTGTCTGAGACAGACGGCCTGAGACAGACGGTCTGAGACAGAAGGTCTGAGACAGGCGGCTTGAGACAGACGGACTGAGACAGGCGGACTGTAACTGACGGACAGGGACAGGCGAACAGACGCTGCCCGATAGCGGCAGGTGGACAGGGACAGACGGCCTGAGACTGACGGACTGAGACTGACGGACAGGGACAGGCGAAGAGACGCTGCCCGATAGCGGCAGGCGGGTTGAGACGGACGGTCTGAGACAGACGGTCTGAGACGGACGATCTCAGACAGACGGTCTGAGACAGGCGGTCTAGGACAGACGGACTGAGACAGACCGGCTGAGACAGACGGTCTGAGACAGGTGGTCTGAGGCAGGTGGTCTGAGACAGGTGGTCTGAGACAGACGGCCTGAGATAGACGGTCTGAGACAGGTGGTCTGAGACAGACGGACGGAGACAGACGGACAGGGACAGACGGCCTGAGACAGACGGCATGATACAGGCGGTCTGAGACAGGCGGACTGAGACAGACGGATTGAGACAGACGGACTGAGACAGGCGGACTGAGAGAGACGGACAGGGCAGACGATCTGAGACAGTCCGTCTGAGACAGGTGGTCTTAGACAGACGGATTGAGACAGACGGTCTGAGACAGACGGTCTGAGACAGACGGTCTGAGACAGACGGTCTGAGACAGACAATCTGAGACAGACCGTCTGAGACAGGTGGTCTGAGACGGACGGCCTGAGACAGACGGTCTGAGACAGGCGGTCTGAGACAGACGGACGGAGACTGACGGACTGACACAGACGGACTGAGACTGTTGATCTTAGACAGACGGTCTGAGACAGACGGTCTGAGACAGACGGTCTGAGACAGACGGTCTGAGACAGGCGGTCTGAGACAGACGGACGGAGACTGACGGACTGAGACAGACGGACTGAGGTAGACGGTCTGAGACAGACGGTCTGAGACAGACGGTCTGAGACAGACGGTCTGAGACAGACGGTCTGAGACAGACGGTCTGAGACAGACAATCTGAGACAGACCGTCTGAGACAGGTGGTCTGAGACAGACGGCCTGAGACAGACGGTCTGAGACAGGCGGTCTGAGACAGACGGACGGAGACTGACGGACTGACACAGACGGTCTGAGACAGGCGGTCTGAGACAGACGGACGGAGACTGACGGACTGACACAGACGGACTGAGACAGACGGACTGAGACTGTTGATCTGAGACAGACGGTCTGAGACAGACGGTCTGAGACAGACGGTCTGAGACAGACGGTCTGAGACAGACGGTCTGAGACAGACGGTCTGAGACAGACGGACAGGGACAGACGGACTGAGACAGACGGACTGAGACTGATGGTCTGAGACAGACGGCCTGAGGCAGACGGACTGAGACAGACGGTCCGAGACAGACGGACAGGGACAGACGACCTGAAACAGACGGTCTGAGACAGGTGGTCTAGGACAGACGGACTGAGACAGACGGCCTGAGACAGACGGTCTGTGACAGGCGGTCTGAGACAGACGAACTGAGACAGACGGTCTGAGACAGGCGGTCTGAGACAGACGGACTGAGACTGATGGTCTGAGACAGACGGCCTGAGGCAGACGGACTGAGACAGACGGTCCGAGACAGACGGACAGGGACAGACGACCTGAAACAGACGGTCTGAGACAGGTGGTCTAGGACAGACGGTCTGAGACAGACGGTCTGAGACAGACGGACGGAGACTGACGGACTGAGACAGACGGACTGAGGTAGATGGTGTGAGACAGGCGGTCTGAGACAGACGGACTGAGACAGACGGACTGAGACAGACGGTCTGAGACAGACGGTCTGAGACAGACGGACGGAGACTGACGGACTGACACAGACGGACTGAGACTGTTGATCTGAGACAGACGGTCTGAGACAGACGGTCTGAGACAGACGGTCTGAGACAGGCGGTCTGAGACAGACGGACGGAGACTGACGGACTGAGACAGACGGACTGAGGTAGATGGTGTGAGACAGGCGGTCTGAGACAGACGGACTGAGACAGACGGACTGAGACAGACGGTCTGAGACAGACGGTCTGAGACAGACGGTCTGAGACACACGGTCTGAGACAGACGGTCTGAGACAGACGGTCTGAGACAGACGGTATGAGACAGACGGTCTGAGACAGACGGTCTGAGACAGACGGACTGAGACAGACGGACTGAGACCGACGGACAGGGACAGGCGAAGAGACGCTGCCCGATAGCGAAAGGCGGATTGAGACGGACGGTCTGAGACAGACGGTCTGAGACGGACGATCTCAGACAGACGGTCTGAGACAGGCGGTCTAGGACAGACGGACTGAGACAGACCGGCTGAGACAGACGGTCCGAGCCAGACTGTCTGTGACAGACGGTCTGAGACAGACAATCTGAGACAGACTGTCTGAGACAGGTGGTCTGAGACAGACGGCCTGAGACAGACGGTCTGAGACAGGCGGTCTGAGACAGACGGACGGAGACTGACGGACTGAGACAGACGGACTGAGACAGACGGTCTGAGACAGACGGACGGAGACTGACGGACTGAGACAGACGGACTGAGACAGACGGTCTGAGACAGACGGTCTGAGACAGACAATCTGAGACAGACCGTCTGAGACTGATGGTCTGAGACAGACGGCCTGAGGCAGACGGACTGAGACAGACGGTCCGAGACAGACGGACAGGGACAGACGACCTGAAACAGACGGTCTGAGACAGGTGGTCTAGGACAGACGGTCTGAGACAGACGGTCTGAGACAGACGGTCTGAGACAGACGGTCTGAGACAGACGGTCTGAGGCAGACGGTCTGAGACAGACGGTCTGAGACAGACAATTGAGACAGACCGTCTGAGACAGGTGGTCTGAGACAGACGGCCTGAGACAGACGGTCTGAGACAGGCGGTCTGAGACAGACAATCTGAGACAGACCGTCTGAGACAGGTTGTCTGAGACAGACGGCCTGAGACAGACGGTCTGAGACAGAAGGTCTGAGACAGGCGGCTTGAGACAGACGGACTGAGACAGGCGGACTGTAACTGACGGACAGGGACAGGCGAACAGACGCTGCCCGATAGCGGCAGGTGGACAGGGACAGACGGCCTGAGACTGACGGACTGAGACTGACGGACAGGGACAGGCGAAGAGACGCTGCCCGATAGCGGCAGGCGGGTTGAGACGGACTGTCTGAGACAGACGGTCTGAGACGGACGATCTCAGACAGACGGTCTGAGACAGGCGGTCTAGGACAGACGGACTGAGACAGACCGGCTGAGACAGACGGTCTGAGACAGGTGGTCTGAGACAGGTGGTCTGAGACAGGTGGTCTGAGACAGACGGCCTGAGATAGACGGTCTGAGACAGGTGGTCTGAGACAGACGGACGGAGACAGACGGACAGGGACAGACGGCCTGAGACAGACGGCATGATACAGGCGGTCTGAGACAGGCGGACTGAGACAGGCGGACTGAGAATGACGGGCAGGGACAGACGGACTGAGACAGACGAACTGAGACTGACGGACGGAGACTGACGGACTGAGACAGACGGACTGAGACTGTTGATCTGAGACAGACGGTCTGAGACAGACGGTCTGAGACAGACGGTCTGAGACAGGCGGTCTGAGACAGACGGACGGAGACTGACGGACTGAGACAGACGGACTGAGACAAACGGACAGGGACAGGCGAAGAGACGCTGCCCGATAGCGGCAGGCGGGTTGAGACGGACGGTCTGAGACAGACGGTCTGAGACGGACGATCTCAGACAGACGGTCTGAGACAGGCGGTCTAGGACAGACGGACTGAGACAGACCGGCTGAGACAGGCGGTCTGAGACAGGCGGACTGAGACAGGCGGACTGAGACTGACGGTCTGAGACAGACGGTCCGAGACAGACTGTCTGTGACAGACGGTCTGAGACAGACAATCTGAGACAGACCGTCTGAGACAGGTGGTCTGAGACAGACGGCCTGAGACAGCCGGTCTGAGACAGATGGTGTGAGACAGGCGGTCTGAGACAGACGGACTGAGACAGACGGACTGAGACAGACGGACTGAGACAGACGGTCTGAGACAGACGGGCATGGACAGACGGACTGAGACAGACGGACTGAGACTGATGGTCTGAGACAGACGGACTGAGATTGAAGGTCTGTGATAGACGGCCTGAGACAGACGGATTGAGACAGACGGACTGAGACAGGCGGACTGAGAGAGACGGACAGGGCAGACGATCTGAGACAGACCGTCTGAGACAGGTGGTCTTAGACAGACGGATTGAGACAGACGGTCTGAGACAGACGGTCTGAGACAGACGGTCTGAGACAGACGGTCTGAGATAGACGGTCTGAGACAGACGGTCTGAGACAGACGGTCTGAGACAGACGGTCTGAGACAGACGGTCTGAGACGGACGATCTCAGACAGACGGTCTGAGACAGGCGGTCTAGGACAGACGGACTGAGACAGACCGGCTGAGACAGACGGTCTGAGACAGGTGGTCTGAGACAGGTGGTCTGAGACAGGTGGTCTGAGACAGACGGCCTGAGGTAGACGGTCTGAGACAGGTGGTCTGAGACAGACGGACGGAGACAGACGGACAGGGACAGACGGCCTGAGACAGACGGCATGATACAGGCGGTCTGAGACAGGCGGACTGAGACAGGCGGACTGAGACTGACGGGCAGGGACAGACGGACTGAGACAGACGGACTAAGACTGACGGACGGAGACTGACGGACTGACACAGACGGACTGAGACAGACGGACTGAGACTGTTGATCTGAGACAGACGGTCTGAGACAGACGGTCTGAGACAGGCGGTCTGAGACAGACGGACGGAGACTGACGGACTGAGACAGACGGACTGAGACAGACGGACAGGGACAGGCGAAGAGACGCTGCCCGATAGCGGCAGGCGGGTTGAGACGGACGGTCTGAGACAGACGGTCTGAGACGGACGATCTCAGACAGACGGTCTGAGACAGGCGGTCTAGGACAGACGGACTGAGACAGACCGGCTGAGACAGGCGGTCTGAGACAGGCGGACTGAGACAGGCGGACTGAGACTGACGGTCTGAGACAGACGGTCCGAGACAGACTGTCTGTGACAGACGGTCTGAGACAGACAATCTGAGACAGACCGTCTGAGACAGGTGGTCTGAGACAGACGGCCTGAGACAGCCGGTCTGAGACAGATGGTGTGAGACAGGCGGTCTGAGACAGACGGACTGAGACAGACGGACTGAGACAGACGGTCTGAGACAGACGGGCAGGGACAGACGGACTGAGACTGATGGTCTGAGACAGACGGACTGAGATTGAAGGTCTGAGATAGACGGCCTGAGACAGACGGATTGAGACAGACGGACTGAGACAGGCGGACTGAGAGAGGCGGACAGGGCAGACGATCTGAGACAGACCGTCTGAGACAGGTGGTCTTAGACAGACGGATTGAGACAGACGGTCTGAGACAGACGGTCTGAGACAGACGGTCTGAGACAGACAATCTGAGACAGACCGTCTGAGACAGGTGGTCTGAGACAGACGGCCTGAGACAGACGGTCTGAGACAGGCGGTCTGAGACAGACGGACGGAGACTGACGGACTGACACAGACGGACTGAGACTGTTGATCTGAGACAGACGGTCTGAGACAGACGGTCTGAGACAGACGGTCTGAGACAGGCGGTCTGAGACAGACGGACGGAGACTGACGGACTGAGACAGACGGACTGAGGTAGATGGTGTGAGACAGGCGGTCTGAGACAGACGGACTGAGACAGACGGACTGAGACAGACGGTCTGAGACAGACGGTCTGAGACAGACGGTCTGAGACACACGGTCTGAGACAGACGGTCTGAGACAGACGGTCTGAGACAGACGGTCTGAGACAGACGGTCTGAGACAGACGGTCTGAGACAGACGGTCTGAGACAGACGGTCTGAGACAGACGGTCTGAGACAGACGGTCTGAGACAGACGGACTGAGACAGACGGACTGAGACAGACGGTCTGAGACAGACGGTCTGAGACAGACGGTCTGAGACAAACGGTCTGAGACAGACGGTCTGAGACAGACGGACTGAGACAGACGGACTGAGACAGACGGTCTGAGACAGACGGTCTGAGACAGACGGTCTGAGACAGACGGTCTGAGACAAACGGTCTGAGACAGACCGTCTGAGACAGACGGTCTGAGACAGACGGCCTGAGACTGACGGACTGAGACTGACGGACAGGGACAGGCGAAGAGACGCTGCCCGATAGCGAAAGGCGGATTGAGACGGACGGTCTGAGACAGACGGTCTGAGACGGACGATCTCAGACAGACGGTCTGAGACAGGCGGTCTAGGACAGACGGACTGAGACAGACCGGCTGAGACAGACGGTCCGAGACAGACTGTCTGTGACAGACGGTCTGAGACAGACAATCTGAGACAGACTGTCTGAGACAGGTGGTCTGAGACAGACGGCCTGAGACAGACGGTCTGAGACAGGCGGTCTGAGACAGACGGACGGAGACTGACGGACTGAGACAGACGGACTGAGACAGACGGTCTGAGACAGACGGACGGAGACTGACGGACTGAGACAGACGGACTGAGACAGACGGTCTGAGACAGACGGTCTGAGACAGACAATCTGAGACAGACCGTCTGAGACAGGTGGTCTGAGACAGACGGCCTGAGACAGACGGTCTTAGACAGGCGGTCTGAGACAGACGGACTGAGACAGACGGACTGAGTCAGACGGACTGAGACTGATGGTCTGAGACAGACGGCCTGAGGCAGACGGACTGAGACAGACGGTCCGAGACAGACGGACAGGGACAGACAACCTGAAACAGACGGTCTGAGACAGGTGGTCTAGGACAGACGGACTGAGACAGACGGCCTGAGACAGACGGTCTTAGACAGACGGTCTGAGACAGGCGGTCTGAGACAGACGGACCGAGACAGACGGACTGAGACAGACGGACTGAGACAGACGGACTGAGACTGATGGTCTGAGACAGACGACCTGAGGCAGACGGACTGAGACAGACGGTCCGAGACAGACGGACAGGGACAGACGACCTGAAACAGACGGTCTGAGACAGGTGGTCTAGGACAGACGGACTGAGACAGACGGCCTGAGACAGACGGTCTGTGACAGGCGGTCTGAGACAGACGAACTGAGTCAGACGGTCTGAGACAGGCGGTCTGAGACCTACGGACTGAGACTGATGGTCTGAGACAGACGGCCTGAGGCAGACGGACTGAGACAGGCGGTCCGAGACAGACGGACAGGGACAGACGACCTGAAACAGACGGTCTGAGACAGGTGGTCTAGGACAGACGGTCTGAGACAGACGGTCTGAGACAGACGGTCTGAGACAGACGGTCTGAGGCAGACGGTCTGAGACAGACGGTCTGAGACAGACAATTGAGACAGACCGTCTGAGACAGGTGGTCTGAGACAGACGGCCTGAGACAGACGGTCTGAGACAGGCGGTCTGAGACAGACAATCTGAGACAGACCGTCTGAGACAGGTTGTCTGAGACAGACGGCCTGAGACAGACGGTCTGAGACAGAAGGTCTGAGACAGGCGGCTTGAGACAGACGGACTGAGACAGGCGGACTGTAACTGACGGACAGGGACAGGCGAACAGACGCTGCCCGATAGCGGCAGGTGGACAGGGACAGACGGCCTGAGACTGACGGACTGAGACTGACGGACAGGGACAGGCGAAGAGACGCTGCCCGATAGCGGCAGGCGGGTTGAGACGGACGGTCTGAGACAGACGGTCTGAGACGGACGATCTCAGACAGACGGTCTGAGACAGGCGGTCTAGGACAGACGGACTGAGACAGACCGGCTGAGACAGACGGTCTGAGACAGGTGGTCTGAGGCAGGTGGTCTGAGACAGGTGGTCTGAGACAGACGGCCTGAGATAGACGGTCTGAGACAGGTGGTCTGAGACAGACGGACGGAGACAGACGGACAGGGACAGACGGCCTGAGACAGACGGCATGATACAGGCGGTCTGAGACAGGCGGACTGAGACAGGCGGACTGAGACTGACGGGCAGGGACAGACGGACTGAGACAGACGAACTGAGACTGACGGACGGAGACTGACGGACTGAGACAGACGGACTGAGACTGTTGATCTGAGACAGACGGTCTGAGACAGACGGTCTGAGACAGACGGTCTGAGACAGGCGGTCTGAGACAGACGGACGGAGACTGACGGACTGAGACAGACGGACTGAGACAGACGGACAGGGACAGGCGAAGAGACGCTGCCCGATAGCGGCAGGCGGGTTGAGACGGACGGTCTGAGACAGACGGTCTGAGACGGACGATCTCAGACAGACGGTCTGAGACAGGCGGTCTAGGACAGACGGACTGAGACAGACCGGCTGAGACAGGCGGTCTGAGACAGGCGGACTGAGACAGGCGGACTGAGACTGACGGTCTGAGACAGACGGTCCGAGACAGACTGTCTGTGACAGACGGTCTGAGACAGACAATCTGAGACAGACCGTCTGAGACAGGTGGTCTGAGACAGACGGCCTGAGACAGCCGGTCTGAGACAGATGGTGTGAGACAGGCGGTCTGAGACAGACGGACTGAGACAGACGGACTGAGTCAGACGGACTGAGACAGACGGTCTGAGACAGACGGGCATGGACAGACGGACTGAGACAGACGGACTGAGACTGATGGTCTGAGACAGACGGACTGAGATTGAAGGTCTGAGATAGACGGCCTGAGACAGACGGATTGAGACAGACGGACTGAGACAGGCGGACTGAGAGAGACGGACAGGGCAGACGATCTGAGACAGACCGTCTGAGACAGGTGGTCTTAGACAGACGGATTGAGACAGACGGTCTGAGACAGACGGTCTGAGACAGACGGTCTGAGACTGATGGTCTGAGACAGACGACCTGAGGCAGACGGACTGAGACAGACGGTCCGAGACAGACGGACAGGGACAGACGACCTGAAACAGACGGTCTGAGACAGGTGGTCTAGGACAGACGGACTGAGACAGACGGCCTGAGACAGACGGTCTGTGACAGGCGGTCTGAGACAGACGAACTGAGTCAGACGGTCTGAGACAGGCGGTCTGAGACCTACGGACTGAGACTGATGGTCTGAGACAGACGGCCTGAGGCAGACGGACTGAGACAGACGGTCCGAGACAGACGGACAGGGACAGACGACCTGAAACAGACGGTCTGAGACAGGTGGTCTAGGACAGACGGTCTGAGACAGACGGTCTGAGACAGACGGTCTGAGACAGACGGTCTGAGGCAGACGGTCTGAGACAGACGGTCTGAGACAGACAATTGAGACAGACCGTCTGAGACAGGTGGTCTGAGACAGACGGCCTGAGACAGACGGTCTGAGACAGGCGGTCTGAGACAGACAATCTGAGACAGACCGTCTGAGACAGGTTGTCTGAGACAGACGGCCTGAGACAGACGGTCTGAGACAGAAGGTCTGAGACAGGCGGCTTGAGACAGACGGACTGAGACAGGCGGACTGTAACTGACGGACAGGGACAGGCGAACAGACGCTGCCCGATAGCGGCAGGTGGACAGGGACAGACGGCCTGAGACTGACGGACTGAGACTGACGGACAGGGACAGGCGAAGAGACGCTGCCCGATAGCGGCAGGCGGGTTGAGACGGACGGTCTGAGACAGACGGTCTGAGACGGACGATCTCAGACAGACGGTCTGAGACAGGCGGTCTAGGACAGACGGACTGAGACAGACCGGCTGAGACAGACGGTCTGAGACAGGTGGTCTGAGGCAGGTGGTCTGAGACAGGTGGTCTGAGACAGACGGCCTGAGATAGACGGTCTGAGACAGGTGGTCTGAGACAGACGGACGGAGACAGACGGACAGGGACAGACGGCCTGAGACAGACGGCATGATACAGGCGGTCTGAGACAGGCGGACTGAGACAGACGGATTGAGACAGACGGACTGAGACAGGCGGACTGAGAGAGACGGACAGGGCAGACGATCTGAGACAGTCCGTCTGAGACAGGTGGTCTTAGACAGACGGATTGAGACAGACGGTCTGAGACAGACGGTCTGAGACAGACGGTCTGAGACAGACGGTCTGAGACAGACAATCTGAGACAGACCGTCTGAGACAGGTGGTCTGAGACGGACGGCCTGAGACAGACGGTCTGAGACAGGCGGTCTGAGACAGACGGACGGAGACTGACGGACTGACACAGACGGACTGAGACTGTTGATCTTAGACAGACGGTCTGAGACAGACGGTCTGAGACAGACGGTCTGAGACAGACGGTCTGAGACAGGCGGTCTGAGACAGACGGACGGAGACTGACGGACTGAGACAGACGGACTGAGGTAGACGGTCTGAGACAGACGGTCTGAGACAGACGGTCTGAGACAGACGGTCTGAGACAGACGGTCTGAGACAGACGGTCTGAGACAGACAATCTGAGACAGACCGTCTGAGACAGGTGGTCTGAGACAGACGGCCTGAGACAGACGGTCTGAGACAGGCGGTCTGAGACAGACGGACGGAGACTGACGGACTGACACAGACGGTCTGAGACAGGCGGTCTGAGACAGACGGACGGAGACTGACGGACTGACACAGACGGACTGAGACAGACGGACTGAGACTGTTGATCTGAGACAGACGGTCTGAGACAGACGGTCTGAGACAGACGGTCTGAGACAGACGGTCTGAGACAGACGGTCTGAGACAGACGGTCTGAGACAGACGGACAGGGACAGACGGACTGAGACAGACGGACTGAGACTGATGGTCTGAGACAGACGGCCTGAGGCAGACGGACTGAGACAGACGGTCCGAGACAGACGGACAGGGACAGACGACCTGAAACAGACGGTCTGAGACAGGTGGTCTAGGACAGACGGACTGAGACAGACGGCCTGAGACAGACGGTCTGTGACAGGCGGTCTGAGACAGACGAACTGAGACAGACGGTCTGAGACAGGCGGTCTGAGACAGACGGACTGAGACTGATGGTCTGAGACAGACGGCCTGAGGCAGACGGACTGAGACAGACGGTCCGAGACAGACGGACAGGGACAGACGACCTGAAACAGACGGTCTGAGACAGGTGGTCTAGGACAGACGGTCTGAGACAGACGGTCTGAGACAGACGGACGGAGACTGACGGACTGAGACAGACGGACTGAGGTAGATGGTGTGAGACAGGCGGTCTGAGACAGACGGACTGAGACAGACGGACTGAGACAGACGGTCTGAGACAGACGGTCTGAGACAGACGGACGGAGACTGACGGACTGACACAGACGGACTGAGACTGTTGATCTGAGACAGACGGTCTGAGACAGACGGTCTGAGACAGACGGTCTGAGACAGGCGGTCTGAGACAGACGGACGGAGACTGACGGACTGAGACAGACGGACTGAGGTAGATGGTGTGAGACAGGCGGTCTGAGACAGACGGACTGAGACAGACGGACTGAGACAGACGGTCTGAGACAGACGGTCTGAGACAGACGGTCTGAGACACACGGTCTGAGACAGACGGTCTGAGACAGACGGTCTGAGACAGACGGTATGAGACAGACGGTCTGAGACAGACGGTCTGAGACAGACGGACTGAGACAGACGGACTGAGACCGACGGACAGGGACAGGCGAAGAGACGCTGCCCGATAGCGAAAGGCGGATTGAGACGGACGGTCTGAGACAGACGGTCTGAGACGGACGATCTCAGACAGACGGTCTGAGACAGGCGGTCTAGGACAGACGGACTGAGACAGACCGGCTGAGACAGACGGTCCGAGCCAGACTGTCTGTGACAGACGGTCTGAGACAGACAATCTGAGACAGACTGTCTGAGACAGGTGGTCTGAGACAGACGGCCTGAGACAGACGGTCTGAGACAGGCGGTCTGAGACAGACGGACGGAGACTGACGGACTGAGACAGACGGACTGAGACAGACGGTCTGAGACAGACGGACGGAGACTGACGGACTGAGACAGACGGACTGAGACAGACGGTCTGAGACAGACGGTCTGAGACAGACAATCTGAGACAGACCGTCTGAGACTGATGGTCTGAGACAGACGGCCTGAGGCAGACGGACTGAGACAGACGGTCCGAGACAGACGGACAGGGACAGACGACCTGAAACAGACGGTCTGAGACAGGTGGTCTAGGACAGACGGTCTGAGACAGACGGTCTGAGACAGACGGTCTGAGACAGACGGTCTGAGACAGACGGTCTGAGGCAGACGGTCTGAGACAGACGGTCTGAGACAGACAATTGAGACAGACCGTCTGAGACAGGTGGTCTGAGACAGACGGCCTGAGACAGACGGTCTGAGACAGGCGGTCTGAGACAGACAATCTGAGACAGACCGTCTGAGACAGGTTGTCTGAGACAGACGGCCTGAGACAGACGGTCTGAGACAGAAGGTCTGAGACAGGCGGCTTGAGACAGACGGACTGAGACAGGCGGACTGTAACTGACGGACAGGGACAGGCGAACAGACGCTGCCCGATAGCGGCAGGTGGACAGGGACAGACGGCCTGAGACTGACGGACTGAGACTGACGGACAGGGACAGGCGAAGAGACGCTGCCCGATAGCGGCAGGCGGGTTGAGACGGACTGTCTGAGACAGACGGTCTGAGACGGACGATCTCAGACAGACGGTCTGAGACAGGCGGTCTAGGACAGACGGACTGAGACAGACCGGCTGAGACAGACGGTCTGAGACAGGTGGTCTGAGACAGGTGGTCTGAGACAGGTGGTCTGAGACAGACGGCCTGAGATAGACGGTCTGAGACAGGTGGTCTGAGACAGACGGACGGAGACAGACGGACAGGGACAGACGGCCTGAGACAGACGGCATGATACAGGCGGTCTGAGACAGGCGGACTGAGACAGGCGGACTGAGAATGACGGGCAGGGACAGACGGACTGAGACAGACGAACTGAGACTGACGGACGGAGACTGACGGACTGAGACAGACGGACTGAGACTGTTGATCTGAGACAGACGGTCTGAGACAGACGGTCTGAGACAGACGGTCTGAGACAGGCGGTCTGAGACAGACGGACGGAGACTGACGGACTGAGACAGACGGACTGAGACAAACGGACAGGGACAGGCGAAGAGACGCTGCCCGATAGCGGCAGGCGGGTTGAGACGGACGGTCTGAGACAGACGGTCTGAGACGGACGATCTCAGACAGACGGTCTGAGACAGGCGGTCTAGGACAGACGGACTGAGACAGACCGGCTGAGACAGGCGGTCTGAGACAGGCGGACTGAGACAGGCGGACTGAGACTGACGGTCTGAGACAGACGGTCCGAGACAGACTGTCTGTGACAGACGGTCTGAGACAGACAATCTGAGACAGACCGTCTGAGACAGGTGGTCTGAGACAGACGGCCTGAGACAGCCGGTCTGAGACAGATGGTGTGAGACAGGCGGTCTGAGACAGACGGACTGAGACAGACGGACTGAGACAGACGGACTGAGACAGACGGTCTGAGACAGACGGGCATGGACAGACGGACTGAGACAGACGGACTGAGACTGATGGTCTGAGACAGACGGACTGAGATTGAAGGTCTGTGATAGACGGCCTGAGACAGACGGATTGAGACAGACGGACTGAGACAGGCGGACTGAGAGAGACGGACAGGGCAGACGATCTGAGACAGACCGTCTGAGACAGGTGGTCTTAGACAGACGGATTGAGACAGACGGTCTGAGACAGACGGTCTGAGACAGACGGTCTGAGACAGACGGTCTGAGATAGACGGTCTGAGACAGACGGTCTGAGACAGACGGTCTGAGACAGACGGTCTGAGACAGACGGTCTGAGACAGACAATCTGAGACAGACAATCTGAGACAGACCGTCTGAGACAGGTGGTCTGAGACAGACGGCCTGAGACAGACGGTCTGAGACAGGCGGTCTGAGACAGACGGACGGAGACTGACGGACTGACACAGACGGTCTGAGACAGGCGGTCTGAGACAGACGGACGGAGACTGACGGACTGACACAGACGGACTGAGACAGACGGACTGAGACTGTTGATCTGAGACAGACGGTCTGAGACAGACGGTCTGAGACAGACGGACAGGGACAGACGGACTGAGACAGACGGACTGAGACTGATGGTCTGAGACAGACGGCCTGAGGCAGACGGACTGAGACAGACGGTCCGAGACAGACGGACAGGGACAGACGACCTGAAACAGACGGTCTGAGACAGGTGGTCTAGGACAGACGGACTGAGACAGACGGCCTGAGACAGACGGTCTGTGACAGGCGGTCTGAGACAGACGAACTGAGACAGACGGTCTGAGACAGGCGGTCTGAGACAGACGGACTGAGACTGATGGTCTGAGACAGACGGCCTGAGGCAGACGGACTGAGACAGACGGTCCGAGACAGACGGACAGGGACAGACGACCTGAAACAGACGGTCTGAGACAGGTGGTCTAGGACAGACGGTCTGAGACAGACGGTCTGAGACAGACGGACGGAGACTGACGGACTGAGACAGACGGACTGAGGTAGATGGCGTGAGACAGGCGGTCTGAGACAGACGCACTGAGACAGACGGACTGAGACAGACGGTCTGAGACAGACGGTCTGAGACAGACGGTCTGAGACACACGGTCTGAGACAGACGGACTGAGACTGTTGATCTGAGACAGACGGTCTGAGACAGACGGTCTGAGACAGACGGTCTGAGACAGACGGTCTGAGACAGACGGTCTGAGACAGACGGACAGGGACAGACGGACTGAGACAGACGGACTGAGACTGATGGTCTGAGACAGACGGCTTGAGGCAGACGGACTGAGACAGACGGTCCGAGACAGACGGACAGGGACAGACGACCTGAAACAGACGGTCTGAGACAGGTGGTCTAGGACAGACGGACTGAGACAGACGGCCTGAGACAGACGGTCTGTGACAGGCGGTCTGAGACAGACGAACTGAGACAGACAGTCTGAGACAGGCGGTCTGAGACAGACGGACTGAGACTGATGGTCTGAGACAGACGGCCTGAGGCAGACGGACTGAGACAGACGGTCGGAGACAGACGGACAGGGACAGACGACCTGAAACAGACGGTCTGAGACAGGTGGTCTGAGACAGACGGCCTGAGACAGACGGTCTGAGACAGGCGGTCTGAGACAGACGGACGGAGACAGACGGACTGAGGTAGATGGTGTGAGACAGGCGGTCTGAGACAGACGGACGGAGACTGACGGACTGACACAGACGGACTGAGACAGACGGACTGAGACTGTTGATCTGAGACAGACGGTCTGAGACAGACGGTCTGAGACAGACGGTCTGAGACAGACGGTCTGAGACAGACGGGCTGAGACAGACGGTCTGAGACAGACGGTCTGTGACAGACGGACAGGGACAGACGGACTGAGACAGACGGACTGAGACTGATGGTCTGAGACAGACGGTCTGAGACAGGCGGTCTGAGACAGACGGTCCGAGACAGACGGACAGGGACAGACGATCTGAAACAGACGGTCTGAGACAGGTGGTCTAGGACAGACAGTCTGAGACAGACGGTCTGAGACAGACGGTCTGAGACAGACAATTGAGACAGACCGTCTGAGACAGGTGGTCTGAGACAGACGGCCTGAGACAGACGGTCTGAGACAGGCGGTCTGAGACAGACGGATTGAGACTGACGGACTGAGACAGACGGACTGAGACAGACGGTCTGAGACAGACGGACTGAGATTGTTGATCTGAGACAGACGGTCTGAGACAGACGGTCTGAGACAGACGGTCTGAGACAGACGGTCTGAGACAGACGGTCTGAGACAGACAATCTGAGACAGACCGTCTGAGACAGGTTGTTTGAGACAGACGGCCTGAGACAGACGGTCTGAGACAGAAGGTCTGAGACAGGCGGCTTGAGACAGACGGACTGAGACAGGCGGACTGTAACTGACGGACAAGGACAGGCGAACAGACGCTGCCCGATAGCGGCAGGTGGACAGGGACAGACGGCCCGAGACTGACGGAATGAGACTGACGGACAGGGACAGGCGAAGAGACGCTGCCCGATAGCGGCAGGCGGGTTGAGACGGACGGTCTGAGACAGACGGTCTGAGACGGACGATCTCAGACAGACGGTCTGAGACAGGCGGTCTAGGACAGACGGACTGAGACAGACCGGCTGAGACAGACGGTCTGAGACAGGTGGTCTGAGACAGGTGGTCTGAGACAGGTGGTCTGAGACAGACGGCCTGAGATAGACGGTCTGAGACAGGTGGTCTGAGACAGACGGACGGAGACAGACGGACAGGGACAGACGGCCTGAGACAGACGGCATGATACAGGCGGTCTGAGACAGGCGGACTGAGACAGGCGGACTGAGACTGACGGGCAGGGACAGACGGACTGAGACAGACGGACTGAGACTGACGGACGGAGACTGACCGACTGACACAGACGGACTGAGACAGACGGACTGAGACTGTTGATCTGAGACAGACGGTCTGAGACAGACGGTCTGAGACAGACGGTCTGAGACAGGCGGTCTGAGACAGACGGACGGAGACTGACGGACTGGGACAGACGGACTGAGACAGACGGACAGGGACAGGCGAAGAGACGCTGCCCGATAGCGGCAGGCGGGTTGAGACGGACGGTCTGAGACAGACGGTCTGAGACGGACGATCTCAGACAGACGGTCTGAGACAGGCGGTCTAGGACAGATGGACTGAGACAGACCGGCTGAGACAGGCGGTCTGAGACAGGCGGACTGAGACAGGCGGACTGAGACTGACGGTCTGAGACAGACGGTCCGAGACAGACTGTCTGTAACAGACGGTCTGAGACAGACAATCTGAGACAGACCGTCTGAGACAGGTGGTCTGAGACAGACGGCCTGAGACAGCCGGTCTGAGACAGATGGTGTGAGACAGGCGGTCTGAGACAGACGGACTGAGACAGACGGTCTGAGACAGACGGGCAGGGACAGACGGACTGAGACAGACGGACTGAGACTGATGGTCTGAGACAGACGGACTGAGATTGAAGGTCTGAGATAGACGGCCTGAGACAGACGGATTGAGACAGACGGACTGAGACAGGCGGACTGAGAGAGACGGACAGGGCAGACGATCTGAGACAGACCGTCTGAGACAGGTGGTCTGAGACAGACGGCCTGAGACAGACGGTCTGAGACAGAAGGTCTGAGACAGGCGGCTTGAGACAGACGGACTGAGACAGGCGGACTGTAACTGACGGACAGGGACAGGCGAACAGACGCTGCCCGATAGCGGCAGGTGGACAGGGACAGACGGCCTGAGACTGACGGACTGAGACTGACGGACAGGGACAGGCGAAGAGACGCTGCCCGATAGCGGCAGGCGGGTTGAGACGGACGGTCTGAGACAGACGGTCTGAGACGGACGATCTCAGACAGACGGTCTGAGACAGGCGGTCTAGGACAGACGGACTGAGACAGACCGGCTGAGACAGACGGTCTGAGACAGGTGGTCTGAGACAGGTGGTCTGAGACAGGTGGTCTGAGACAGACGGCCTGAGATAGACGGTCTGAGACAGGTGGTCTGAGACAGACGGACGGAGACAGACGGACAGGGACAGACGGCCTGAGACAGACGGCATGATACAGGCGGTCTGAGACAGGCGGACTGAGACAGGCGGACTGAGACTGACGGGCAGGGACAGACGGACTGAGACAGACGAACTGAGACTGACGGACGGAGACTGACGGACTGAGACAGACGGACTGAGACTGTTGATCTGAGACAGACGGTCTGAGACAGACGGTCTGAGACAGACGGTCTGAGACAGGCGGTCTGAGACAGACGGACGGAGACTGACGGACTGAGACAGACGGACTGAGACAGACGGACAGGGACAGGCGAAGAGACGCTGCCCAATAGCGGCAGGCGGGTTGAGACGGACGGTCTGAGACAGACGGTCTGAGACGGACGATCTCAGACAGACGGTCTGAGACAGGCGGTCTAGGACAGACGGACTGAGACAGACCGGCTGAGACAGGCGGTCTGAGACAGACGAACTGAGACAGACGGACTGAGACAGACGGACTGAGACAGACGGTCTGAGACAGACGGGCAGGGACAGACGGACTGAGACAGACGGACTGAGACTGATGGTCTGAGACAGACGGACTGAGATTGAAGGTCTGAGATAGACGGCCTGAGACAGACGGATTGAGACAGACGGACTGAGACAGGCGGACTGAGAGAGACGGACAGGGCAGACGATCTGAGACAGACCGTCTGAGACAGGTGGTCTTAGACAGACGGATTGAGACAGACGGTCTGAGACAGACGGTCTGAGACAGACGGTCTGAGACAGACGGTCTGAGACAGACGGTCTGAGACAGACGGTCTGAGACAGACGGTCTGAGACAGACGGTCTGAGACAGACGGTCTGAGACAGACGGTCTGAGACAGACGGTCTGAGACAGACAATCTGAGACAGACCGTCTGAGACAGGTGGTCTGAGACAGACGGCCTGAGACAGACGGTCTGAGACAGGCGGTCTGAGACAGACGGACGGAGACTGACGGACTGAAACAGACGGACTGAGACTGTTGATCTTAGACAGACGGTCTGAGACAGACGGTCTGAGACAGACGGTCTGAGACAGGCGGTCTGAGACAGACGGACGGAGACTGACGGACTGAGACAGACGGACTGAGGTAGACGGTCTGAGACAGACGGTCTGAGACAGACGGTCTGAGACAGACGGTCTGAGACAGACGGTCTGAGACAGACAATCTGAGACAGACCGTCTGAGACAGGTGGTCTGAGACAGACGGCCTGAGACAGACGGTCTGAGACAGGCGGTCTGAGACAGACGGATGGAGACTGACGGACTGACACAGACGGTCTGAGACAGGCGGTCTGAGACAGACGGACGGAGACTGACGGACTGACACAGACGGACTGAGACAGACGGACTGAGACTGTTGATCTGAGACAGACGGTCTGAGACAGACGGTCTGAGACAGACGGTCTGAGACAGACGGTCTGAGACAGACGGGCTGAGACAGACGGTCTGAGACAGACGGTCTGTGACAGACGGACAGGGACAGACGGACTGAGACAGACGGACTGAGACTGATGGTCTGAGACAGACGGCCTGAGGCAGACGGACTGAGACAGACGGTCCGAGACAGACGGACAGGGACAGACGACCTGAAACAGACGGTCTGAGACAGGTGGTCTAGGACAGACGGTCTGAGACAGACGGTCTGAGACAGACGGTCTGAGACAGACAATTGAGACAGACCGTCTGAGACAGGTGGTCTGAGACAGACGGCCTGAGACAGACGGTCTGAGACAGGCGGTCTGAGACAGACGGATTGAGACTGACGGACTGAGACAGACGGACTGAGACAGACGGTCTGAGACAGACGGACTGAGATTGTTGATCTGAGACAGACGGTCTGAGACAGACGGTCTGAGACAGACGGTCTGAGACAGACGGTCTGAGACAGACAATCTGAGACAGACCGTCTGAGACAGGTTGTCTGAGACAGACGGCCTGAGACAGACGGTCTGAGACAGAAGGTCTGAGACAGGCGGCTTGAGACAGACGGACTGAGACAGGCGGACTGTAACTGACGGACAAGGACAGGCGAACAGACGCTGCCCGATAGCGGCAGGTGGACAGGGACAGACGGCCCGAGACTGACGGAATGAGACTGACGGACAGGGACAGGCGAAGAGACGCTGCCCGATAGCGGCAGGCGGGTTGAGACGGACGGTCTGAGACAGACGGTCTGAGACGGACGATCTCAGACAGACGGTCTGAGACAGACGGTCTGAGACAGACAATCTGAGACAGACCGTCTGAGACAGGTGGTCTGAGACAGACGGCCTGAGACAGACGGTCTGAGACAGGCGGTCTGAGACAGACGGACGGAGACTGACGGACTGACACAGACGGTCTGAGACAGGCGGTCTGAGACAGACGGACGGAGACTGACGGACTGACACAGACGGACTGAGACAGACGGACTGAGACTGTTGATCTGCGACAGACGGTCTGAGACAGACGGTCTGAGACAGACGGTCTGAGACAGACGGGCTGAGACAGACGGTCTGAGACAGACGGTCTGTGACAGACGGACAGGGACAGACGGACTGAGACAGACGGACTGAGACTGATGGTCTGAGACAGACGGCCTGAGGCAGACGGACTGAGACAGACGGTCCGAGACAGACGGACAGGGACAGACGACCTGAAACAGACGGTCTGAGACAGGTGGTCTAGGACAGACGGTCTGAGACAGACGGTCTGAGACAGACAATTGAGACAGACCGTCTGAGACAGGTGGTCTGAGACAGACGGCCTGAG
Source organism: Coelioxys conoideus (assembly GCA_947623535.1). NCBI lineage: Eukaryota > Metazoa > Arthropoda > Insecta > Hymenoptera > Megachilidae > Coelioxys > Coelioxys conoideus. The sequence continues at coordinate 13,857,246 of OX392451.1, read as the reverse complement.
ACAGACGGTCTGAGACAGGCGGTCTGAGACAGACGGATTGAGACTGACGGACTGAGACAGACGGACTGAGACAGACGGTCTGAGACAGACGGACTGAGATTGTTGATCTGAGACAGACGGTCTGAGACAGACGGTCTGAGACAGACGGTCTGAGACAGACGGTCTGAGACAGACAATCTGAGACAGACCGTCTGAGACAGGTTGTCTGAGACAGACGGCCTGAGACAGACGGTCTGAGACAGAAGGTCTGAGACAGGCGGCTTGAGACAGACGGACTGAGACAGGCGGACTGTAACTGACGGACAAGGACAGGCGAACAGACGCTGCCCGATAGCGGCAGGTGGACAGGGACAGACGGCCCGAGACTGACGGAATGAGACTGACGGACAGGGACAGGCGAAGAGACGCTGCCCGATAGCGGCAGGCGGGTTGAGACGGACGGTCTGAGACAGACGGTCTGAGACGGACGATCTCAGACAGACGGTCTGAGACAGACGGTCTGAGACAGACAATCTGAGACAGACCGTCTGAGACAGGTGGTCTGAGACAGACGGCCTGAGACAGACGGTCTGAGACAGGCGGTCTGAGACAGACGGACGGAGACTGACGGACTGACACAGACGGTCTGAGACAGGCGGTCTGAGACAGACGGACGGAGACTGACGGACTGACACAGACGGACTGAGACAGACGGACTGAGACTGTTGATCTGCGACAGACGGTCTGAGACAGACGGTCTGAGACAGACGGTCTGAGACAGACGGTCTGAGACAGACGGGCTGAGACAGACGGTCTGAGACAGACGGTCTGTGACAGACGGACAGGGACAGACGGACTGAGACAGACGGACTGAGACTGATGGTCTGAGACAGACGGCCTGAGGCAGACGGACTGAGACAGACGGTCCGAGACAGACGGACAGGGACAGACGACCTGAAACAGACGGTCTGAGACAGGTGGTCTAGGACAGACGGTCTGAGACAGACGGTCTGAGACAGACGGTCTGAGACAGACAATTGAGACAGACCGTCTGAGACAGGTGGTCTGAGACAGACGGCCTGAGACAGACGGTCTGAGACAGGCGGTCTGAGACAGACGGATTGAGACTGACGGACTGAGACAGACGGACTGAGACAGACGGTCTGAGACAGACGGACTGAGATTGTTGATCTGAGACAGACGGTCTGAGACAGACGGTCTGAGACAGACGGTCTGAGACAGACGGTCTGAGACAGACAATCTGAGACAGACCGTCTGAGACAGGTTGTCTGAGACAGACGGCCTGAGACAGACGGTCTGAGACAGAAGGTCTGAGACAGGCGGCTTGAGACAGACGGACTGAGACAGGCGGACTGTAACTGACGGACAAGGACAGGCGAACAGACGCTGCCCGATAGCGGCAGGTGGACAGGGACAGACGGCCCGAGACTGACGGAATGAGACTGACGGACAGGGACAGGCGAAGAGACGCTGCCCGATAGCGGCAGGCGGGTTGAGACGGACGGTCTGAGACAGACGGTCTGAGACGGACGATCTCAGACAGACGGTCTGAGACAGACGGTCTGAGACAGACAATCTGAGACAGACCGTCTGAGACAGGTGGTCTGAGACAGACGGCCTGAGACAGACGGTCTGAGACAGGCGGTCTGAGACAGACGGACGGAGACTGACGGACTGACACAGACGGTCTGAGACAGGCGGTCTGAGACAGACGGACGGAGACTGACGGACTGACACAGACGGACTGAGACAGACGGACTGAGACTGTTGATCTGAGACAGACGGTCTGAGACAGACGGTCTGAGACAGACGGTCTGAGACAGACGGGCTGAGACAGACGGTCTGAGACAGACGGTCTGTGACAGACGGACAGGGACGGACGGACTGAGACAGACGGACTGAGACTGATGGTCTGAGACAGACGGCCTGAGGCAGACGGACTGAGACAGACGGTCCGAGACAGACGGACAGGGACAGACGACCTGAAACAGACGGTCTGAGACAGGTGGTCTAGGACAGACGGTCTGAGACAGACGGTCTGAGACAGACGGTCTGAGACAGACAATTGAGACAGACCGTCTGAGACAGGTGGTCTGAGACAGACGGCCTGAGACAGACGGTCTGAGACAGGCGGTCTGAGACAGACGGATTGAGACTGACGGACTGAGACAGACGGACTGAGACAGACGGTCTGAGACAGACGGACTGAGATTGTTGATCTGAGACAGACGGTCTGAGACAGACGGTCTGAGACAGACGGTCTGAGACAGACAATCTGAGACAGACCGTCTGAGACAGGTTGTCTGAGACAGACGGCCTGAGACAGACGGTCTGAGACAGAAGGTCTGAGACAGGCGGCTTGAGACAGACGGACTGAGACAGGCGGACTGTAACTGACGGACAAGGACAGGCGAACAGACGCTGCCCGATAGCGGCAGGTGGACAGGGACAGACGGCCCGAGACTGACGGAATGAGACTGACGGACAGGGACAGGCGAAGAGACGCTGCCCGATAGCGGCAGGCGGGTTGAGACGGACGGTCTGAGACAGACGGTCTGAGACAGGTGGTCTGAGACAGGTGGTCTGAGACAGACGGCCTGAGATAGACGGTCTGAGACAGGTGGTCTGAGACAGACGGACGGAGACAGACGGACAGGGACAGACGGCCTGAGACAGCCGGCATGATGCAGGCGGTCTGAGACAGGCGGACTGAGACAGGCGGACTGAGACTGACGGGCAGGGACAGACGGACTGAGACAGACGGACTGAGACTGACGGACGGAGACTGACCGACTGACACAGACGGACTGAGACAGACGGACTGAGACTGTTGATCTGAGACAGACGGTCTGAGACAGCCGGTCTGAGACAGACGGTCTGAGACAGGCGGTCTGAGACAGACGGACGGAGACTGACGGACTGGGACAGACGGACTGAGACAGACGGACAGGGACAGGCGAAGAGACGCTGCCCGATAGCGGCAGGCGGGTTGAGACGGACGGTCTGAGACAGACGGTCTGAGACGGACGATCTCAGACAGACGGTCTGAGACAGGCGGTCTAGGACAGACGGACTGAGACAGACCGGCTGAGACAGGCGGTCTGAGACAGGCGGACTGAGACAGGCGGACTGAGACTGACGGTCTGAGACAGACGGTCCGAGACAGACTGTCTGTGACAGACGGTCTGAGACAGACAATCTGAGACAGACCGTCTGAGACAGGTGGTCTGAGACAGACGGCCTGAGACAGCCGGTCTGAGACAGATGGTGTGAGACAGGCGGTCTGAGACAGACGGACTGAGACAGACGGTCTGAGACAGACGGGCAGGGACAGACGGACTGAGACAGACGGACTGAGACTGATGGTCTGAGACAGACGGACTGAGATTGAAGGTCTGAGATAGACGGCCTGAGACAGACGGATTGAGACAGACGGACTGAGACAGGCGGACTGAGAGAGACGGACAGGGCAGACGATCTGAGACAGACCGTCTGAGACAGGTGGTCTGAGACAGACGGCCTGAGACAGACGGTCTGAGACAGGCGGTCTGAGACAGACGGACGGAGACTGACGGACTGGCACAGACGGACTGAGACTGTTGATCTGAGTCAGACGGACTGAGACAGACGGACTGAGACTGTTGATCTGAGACAGACGGTCTGAGACAGACGGTCTGAGACAGACGGTCTGAGACAGACGGTCTGAGACAGACGGACAGGGACAGACGGACTGACACAGACGGACTGAGACTGATGGTCTGAGACTGTTGATCTGATTCAGACGGTCTGAGACAGACGGTCTGAGACAGACGGTCTGAGACAGACGGTCTGAGACAGACGGTCTGAGACAGACGGTCTGAGACAGATGGTCTGAGACAGACGGTCTGAGACAGACGGTCTGAGACAGACGGTCTGAGACAGACGGTCTGAGACAGACGGTCTGAGACAGACAATCTGAGACAGACCGTCTGAGACAGGTGGTCTGAGACAGACGGCCTGAGACAGACGGTCTGAGACAGGCGGTCTGAGACAGACGGAGGGAGACTGACGGACTGACACAGACGGAATGAGACAGACGGACTGAGACTGTTGATCTGAGACAGACGGTCTGAGACAGACGGTCTGAGACAGACGGTCTGAGACAGGCGGTCTGAGACAGACGGACGGAGACTGACGGACTGAGACAGACGGACTGAGACAGACGGTCTGAGACAGACGGTCTGAGACAGACGGTCTGAGACAGACGGTCTGAGACAGACGGTCTGAGACAGACGGTCTGAGACAGACGGTCTGAGACAGACGGTCTGAGACAGACAATCTGAGACAGACCGTCTGAGACAGGTGGTCTGAGACAGACGGCCTGAGACAGACGGTCTGAGACAGGCGGTCTGAGACAGACGGAGGGAGACTGACGGACTGACACAGACGGACTGAGACAGACGGACTGAGACTGTTGATCTGAGACAGACGGTCTGAGACAGGCGGTCTGAGACAGACGGACGGAGACTGACGGACTGAGACAGACGGACTGAGACAGACGGACTGAGACAGACGGACTGAGACAGACGGACTGAGACTGTTGATCTGAGACAGACGGTCTGAGACAGACGGACTGAGACAGACGGACTGAGACAGACGGTCTGAGACAGACGGACTGAGACTGATGGTCTGAGATAGACGGCCTGAGACAGACGGATTGAGACAGACGGACTGAGACAGGCGGTCTGAGACAGGCGGGCTGAGACAGACGGTCTGAGACAGGCGGTCTGAGACAGGCGGTCTGAGACAGACGGACGGAGACTGACGGACTGAGACAGACGGACTGAGACAGACGGTCTGAGACAGACGGTCTGAGACAGACGGTCTGAGACAGACGGTCTGAGACAGACAATCTGAGACAGACCGTCTGAGACAGGTGGTCTGAGACAGACGGCCTGAGACAGACGGTCTGAGACAGGCGGTCTGAGACAGACGGACGGAGACTGACGGACTGACACAGACGGACTGAGACAGACGGACAGAGACTGTTGATCTGAGACAGACGGTCTGAGACAGACGGACTGAGACTGATGGTCTGAGACTGTTGATCTGAGACAGACGGTCTGAGACAGGCGGTCTGAGACAGACGGACGGAGACTGACGGACTGAGACAGACGGACTGAGACAGACGGACTGAGACAGACGGACTGAGACTGTTGATCTGAGACAGACGGTCTGAGACAGACGGACTGAGACAGACGGACTGAGACAGGCGGTCTGAGACAGACGGACGGAGACAGACGGACAGGGACAGACGGCCTGAGACAGACGGCATGATACAGGCGGTCTGAGACAGGCGGACTGAGACAGGCGGACTGAGACTGACGGGCAGGGACAGACGGACTGAGACAGACGGACTGAGACTGACGGACGGACACTGACGGACTGACACAGACGGACTGAGACAGACGGACTGAGACTGTTGATCTGAGACAGACGGTCTGAGACAGACGGTCTGAGACAGACGGTCTGAGACAGGCGGTCTGAGACAGACGGACGGAGACTGACGGACTGAGACAGACGGACTGAGACAGACGGACAGGGACAGGCGAAGAGACGCTGCCCGATAGCGGCAGGCGGGTTGAGACGGACGGTCTGAGACAGACGGTCTGAGACGGACGATCTCAGACAGACGGTCTGAGACAGGCGGTGTAGGACAGACGGAGTGAGACAGACCGGCTGAGACAGGCGGTCTGAGACAGGCGGACTGAGACAGGCGGACTGAGACTGACGGTCTGAGACAGACGGTCCGAGACAGACTGTCTGTGACTGACGGTCTGAGACAGACAATCTGAGACAGACCGTCTGAGACAGGTGGTCTGAGACAGACGGCCTGAGACAGCCGGTCTGAGACAGATGGTGTGAGACAGACGGCCTGAGACAGACGGTCTGAGACAGGCGGACTGAGACAGACGGACTGAGACTGTTGATCTGAGACAGACGGTCTGAGACAGACGGTCTGAGACAGACGGACTGAGACTGATGGTCTGAGACTGTTGATCTGAGACAGACGGTCTGAGACAGGTGGTCTGAGACAGACGGACGGAGACAGACGGACAGGGACAGACGGCCTGAGACAGACGGCATGATACAGGCGGTCTGAGACAGGCGGACTGAGACAGGCGGACTGAGACTGACGGGCAGGGACAGACGGACTGAGACAGACGGACTGAGACTGACGGACGGAGACTGACGGACTGACACAGACGGACTGAGACAGACGGACTGAGACTGTTGATCTGAGACAGACGGTCTGAGACAGACGGTCTGAGACAGACGGTCTGAGACAGGCGGTCTGAGACAGACGGAGGGAGACTGACGGACTGACACAGACGGACTGAGACAGACGGACAGGGACAGGCGAAGAGACGCTGCCCGATAGCGGCAGGCGGGTTGAGACGGACGGTCTGAGACAGACGGTCTGAGACGGACGATCTCAGACAGACGGTCTGAGACAGGCGGTCTAGGACAGACGGACTGAGACAGACCGGCTGAGACAGGCGGTCTGAGACAGGCGGACTGAGACAGGCGGACTGAGACTGACGGTCTGAGACAGACGGTCCGAGACAGACTGTCTGTGACAGACGGTCTGAGACAGACAATCTGAGACAGACCGTCTGAGACAGGTGGTCTGAGACAGACGGCCTGAGACAGCCGGTCTGAGACAGATGGTGTGAGACAGACGGCCTGAGACAGACGTTCTGAGACAGGCGGACTGAGACAGACGGACTGAGACTGTTGATCTGAGACAGACGGTCTGAGACAGACGGACTGAGACTGATGGTCTGAGACTGTTGATCTGAGACAGACGGTCTGAGACAGACGGTCTGAGACAGACGGTCTGAGACAGACGGTCTGAGACAGACGGTCTGAGACAGACGGTCTGAGACAGACGGTCTGAGACAGACGGTCTGAGACAGACGGTCTGAGACAGACAATCTGAGACAGACCGTCTGAGACAGGTGGTCTGAGACAGACGGCCTGAGACAGACGGTCTGAGACAGGCGGTCTGAGACAGACGGAGGGAGACTGACGGACTGACACAGACGGACTGAGACAGACGGACTGAGACTGTTGATCTGAGACAGACGGTCTGAGACAGGCGGTCTGAGACAGACGGACGGAGACTGACGGACTGAGACAGACGGACTGAGACAGACGGACTGAGACAGACGGACTGAGACTGTTGATCTGAGACAGACGGTCTGAGACAGACGGACTGAGACAGACGGACTGAGACAGGCGGTCTGAGACAGGCGGTCTGAGACAGACGGACAGGGACAGACGGCCTGAGACAGACGGCATGATACAGGCGGTCTGAGACAGGCGGACTGAGACAGGCGGACTGAGACTGACGGGCAGGGACAGACGGGCTGAGACAGACGGACTGAGACTGACGGACGGAGACTGACGGACTGACACAGACGGACTGAGACAGACGGACTGAGACTGTTGATCTGAGACAGACGGTCTGAGACAGACGGTCTGAGACAGACGGTCTGAGACAGGCGGTCTGAGACAGACGGACGGAGACTGACGGACTGAGACAGACGGACTGAGACAGACGGACAGGGACAGGCGAAGAGACGCTGCCCGATAGCGGCAGGCGGGTTGAGACGGACGGTCTGAGACAGACGGTCTGAGACGGACGATCTCAGACAGACGGTCTGAGACAGGCGGTGTAGGACAGACGGAGTGAGACAGACCGGCTGAGACAGGCGGTCTGAGACAGGCGGACTGAGACAGGCGGACTGAGACTGACGGTCTGAGACAGACGGTCCGAGACAGACTGTCTGTGACAGACGGTCTGAGACAGACAATCTGAGACAGACCGTCTGAGACAGGTGGTCTGAGACAGACGGCCTGAGACAGCCGGTCTGAGACAGATGGTGTGAGACAGACGGCCTGAGACAGACGGTCTGAGACAGGCGGACTGAGACAGACGGACTGAGACTGTTGATCTGAGACAGACGGTCTGAGACAGACGGTCTGAGACAGACGGACTGAGACTGATGGTCTGAGACTGTTGATCTGAGACAGACGGTCTGAGACAGGTGGTCTGAGACAGACGGACGGAGACAGACGGACAGGGACAGACGGCCTGAGACAGACGGCATGATACAGGCGGTCTGAGACAGGCGGACTGAGACAGGCGGACTGAGACTGACGGGCAGGGACAGACGGACTGAGACAGACGGACTGAGACTGACGGACGGAGACTGACGGACTGACACAGACGGACTGAGACAGACGGACTGAGACTGTTGATCTGAGACAGACGGTCTGAGACAGACGGTCTGAGACAGACGGTCTGAGACAGGCGGTCTGAGACAGACGGAGGGAGACTGACGGACTGACACAGACGGACTGAGACAGACGGACAGGGACAGGCGAAGAGACGCTGCCCGATAGCGGCAGGCGGGTTGAGACGGACGGTCTGAGACAGACGGTCTGAGACGGACGATCTCAGACAGACGGTCTGAGACAGGCGGTCTAGGACAGACGGACTGAGACAGACCGGCTGAGACAGGCGGTCTGAGACAGGCGGACTGAGACAGGCGGACTGAGACTGACGGTCTGAGACAGACGGTCCGAGACAGACTGTCTGTGACAGACGGTCTGAGACAGACAATCTGAGACAGACCGTCTGAGACAGGTGGTCTGAGACAGACGGCCTGAGACAGCCGGTCTGAGACAGATGGTGTGAGACAGACGGCCTGAGACAGACGTTCTGAGACAGGCGGACTGAGACAGACGGACTGAGACAGACGGACTGAGACTGTTGATCTGAGACAGACGGTCTGAGACAGGCGGTCTGAGACAGACGGACGGAGACTGACGGACTGAGACAGACGGACTGAGACAGACGGACTGAGACAGACGGACTGAGACTGTTGATCTGAGACAGACGGTCTGAGACAGACGGACTGAGACAGACGGACTGAGACAGGCGGTCTGAGACAGGCGGTCTGAGACAGACGGACGGACTCTGACGGACTGACACAGACGGACTGAGACAGACGGACTGAGACTGTTGATCTGAGACAGACGGTCTGAGACAGGCGGTCTGAGACAGACGGACGGAGACTGACGGACTGAGACAGACGGACTGAGACAGACGGACTGAGACAGACGGACTGAGACTGTTGATCTGAGACAGACGGTCTGAGACAGACGGACTGAGACAGACGGACTGAGACAGACGGTCTGAGACAGACGGACTGAGACTGATGGTCTGAGATAGACGGCCTGAGACAGACGGATTGAGACAGACGGACTGAGACAGGCGGTCTGAGACAGGCGGTCTGAGACAGACGGACGGACTCTGACGGACTGACACAGACGGACTGAGACAGACGGACTGAGACTGTTGATCTGAGACAGACGATCTGAGACAGACGGTCTGAGACAGACGGACTGAGACTGATGGTCTGAGACTGTTGATCTGAGACAGACGGTCTGAGACAGGTGGTCTGAGACAGACGGACGGAGACAGACGGACAGGGACAGACGGCCTGAGACAGACGGCATGATACAGGCGGTCTGAGACAGGCGGACTGAGACAGGCGGACTGAGACTGACGGGCAGGGACAGACGGACTGAGACAGACGGACTGAGACTGACGGACGGAGACTGACGGACTGACACAGACGGACTGAGACAGACGGACTGAGACTGTTGATCTGAGACAGACGGTCTGAGACAGACGGTCTGAGACAGACGGTCTGAGACAGGCGGTCTGAGACAGACGGACGGAGACTGACGGACTGAGACAGACGGACTGAGACAGACGGACAGGGACAGGCGAAGAGACGCTGCCCGATAGCGGCAGGCGGGTTGAGACGGACGGACTGAGACAGACGGTCTGAGACAGACGGACTGAGACTGATGGTCTGAGATAGACGGCCTGAGACAGACGGATTGAGACAGACGGACTGAGACAGGCGGTCTGAGACAGGCGGTCTGAGACAGACGGTCTGAGACAGGCGGTCTGAGACAGGCGGTCTGAGACAGACGGACGGAGACTGACGGACTGAGACAGACGGACTGAGACAGACGGTCTGAGACAGACGGTCTGAGACAGACGGTCTGAGACAGACGGTCTGAGACAGACAGTCTGAGACAGACAATCTGAGGCAGACCGTCTGAGACAGGTGGTCTGAGACAGACGGCCTGAGACAGACGGTCTGAGACAGGCGGTCTGAGACAGACGGACGGAGACTGACGGACTGACACAGACGGACTGAGACAGACGGACTGAGACTGTTGATCTGAGACAGACGGTCTGAGACAGACGGTCTGAGACAGACGGACTGAGACTGATGGTCTGAGACTGTTGATCTGAGACAGACGGTCTGAGACAGGTGGTCTGAGACAGACGGACGGAGACAGACGGACAGGGACAGGCGAAGAGACGCTGCCCGATAGCGGCAGGCGGGTTGAGACGGACGGTCTGAGACAGACGGTCTGAGACGGACGATCTCAGACAGACGGTCTGAGACAGGCGGTCTAGGACAGACGGACTGAGACAGGCGGACTGAGACAGGCGGACTGAGACTGACGGTCTGAGACAGACGGTCCGAGACAGACTGTCTGTGACAGACGGTCTTAGACAGACAATCTGAGACAGACCGTCTGAGACAGGTGGTCTGAGACAGACGGCCTGAGACAGCCGGTCTGAGACAGATGGTGTGAGACAGACGGCCTGAGACAGACGGTCTGAGACAGGCGGACTGAGACAGACGGACTGAGACTGTTGATCTGAGACAGACGGTCTGAGACAGACGGTCTGAGACAGACGGACTGAGACTGATGGTCTGAGACTGTTGATCTGAGACAGACGGTCTGAGACAGACGGACTGAGACTGTTGATCTGAGACACACGGTCTGAGACAGACGGTCTGAGACAGACGGTCTGAGACAGGCGGTCTGAGACAGACGGACGGAGACTGACGGACTGAGACAGACGGACTGAGACAGACGGTCTGAGACAGACGGTCTGAGACAGACGGTCTGAGACAGACGGTCTGAGACAGAAGGTCTGAGACAGGCGCCTTGAGACAGACGGACTAAGACAGGCGGACTGTGACTGACGGACAGGGACAGGCGAACAGACGCTGCCCGATAGCGGCAGGTGGACAGGGACAGACGGCCTGAGACTGACGGACTGAGACTGACGGACAGGGACAGGCGAAGAGACGCTGCCCGATAGCGGCAGGCGGGTTGAGACGGACGGTCTGAGACAGACGGTCTGAGACGGACGATCTCAGACAGACGGTCTGAGACAGGCGGTCTAGGACAGACGGACTGAGACAGACCGGCTGAGACAGACGGTCTGAGACAGGTGGTCTGAGACAGGTGGTCTGAGACAGGTGGTCTGAGACAGGTGGTCTGAGACAGACGGCCTGAGACAGACGGTCTGAGACAGGTGGTCTGAGACAGACGGACGGAGACAGACGGACAGGGACAGACGGCCTGAGACAGACGGTATGATACAGGCGGTCTGAGACAGGCGGACTGAGACAGGCGGACTGAGACAGACGGTCTGAGACAGACGGTCTGAGACAGGTGGTCTGAGACAGACGGACGGAGACAGACGGACAGGGACAGACGGCCTGAGACAGACGGTATGATACAGGCGGTCTGAGACAGGCGGACTGAGACAGGCGGACTGAGACTGACGGGCAGGGACAGACGGACTGAGACAGACGGACTGAGACAGACGGACTGAGACTGATGGTCTGAGACTGTTGATCTGAGACAGACGGCCTGAGACAGACGGTCTGAGACAGGCGGTCTGAGACAGACGGAGGGAGACTGACGGACTGACACAGACGGACTGAGACAGACGGACTGAGACTGTTGATCTGAGACAGACGGTCTGAGACAGACGGACGGACTCTGACGGACTGACACAGACGGACTGAGACAGACGGACTGAGACTGTTGATCTGAGACAGACGATCTGAGACAGACGGTCTGAGACAGACGGACTGAGACTGATGGTCTGAGACTGTTGATCTGAGACAGACGGTCTGAGACAGGTGGTCTGAGACAGACGGACGGAGACAGACGGACAGGGACAGACGGCCTGAGACAGACGGCATGATACAGGCGGTCTGAGACAGGCGGTCTGAGACAGACGGTCTGAGACAGGCGGTCTGAGACAGGCGGTCTGAGACAGACGGACGGAGACTGACGGACTGAGACAGACGGACTGAGACAGACGGTCTGAGACAGACGGTCTGAGACAGACGGTCTGAGACAGACGGTCTGAGACAGACAGTCTGAGACAGACAATCTGAGGCAGACCGTCTGAGACAGGTGGTCTGAGACAGACGGCCTGAGACAGACGGTCTGAGACAGGCGGTCTGAGACAGACGGACGGAGACTGACGGACTGACACAGACGGACTGAGACAGACGGACTGAGACTGTTGATCTGAGACAGACGGTCTGAGACAGGCGGTCTGAGACAGACGGACGGAGACTGACGGACTGAGACAGACGGACTGAGACAGACGGACTGAGACAGACGGACTGAGACTGTTGATCTGAGACAGACGGTCTGAGACAGACGGACTGAGACAGACGGACTGAGACAGACGGTCTGAGACAGACGGACTGAGACTGATGGTCTGAGATAGACGGCCTGAGACAGACGGATTGAGACAGACGGACTGAGACAGGCGGTCTGAGACAGGCGGTCTGAGACAGACGGACGGACTCTGACGGACTGACACAGACGGACTGAGACAGACGGACTGAGACTGTTGATCTGAGACAGACGATCTGAGACAGACGGTCTGAGACAGACGGACTGAGACTGATGGTCTGAGACTGTTGATCTGAGACAGACGGTCTGAGACAGGTGGTCTGAGACAGACGGACGGAGACAGACGGACAGGGACAGACGGCCTGAGACAGACGGCATGATACAGGCGGTCTGAGACAGGCGGACTGAGACAGGCGGACTGAGACTGACGGGCAGGGACAGACGGACTGAGACAGACGGACTGAGACTGACGGACGGAGACTGACGGACTGACACAGACGGACTGAGACAGACGGACTGAGACTGTTGATCTGAGACAGACGGTCTGAGACAGACGGTCTGAGACAGACGGTCTGAGACAGGCGGTCTGAGACAGACGGACGGAGACTGACGGACTGAGACAGACGGACTGAGACAGACGGACAGGGACAGGCGAAGAGACGCTGCCCGATAGCGGCAGGCGGGTTGAGACGGACGGACTGAGACAGACGGACTGAGACTGATGGTCTGAGATAGACGGCCTGAGACAGACGGATTGAGACAGACGGACTGAGACAGGCGGTCTGAGACAGGCGGTCTGAGACAGACGGTCTGAGACAGGCGGTCTGAGACAGGCGGTCTGAGACAGACGGACGGAGACTGACGGACTGAGACAGACGGACTGAGACAGACGGTCTGAGACAGACGGTCTGAGACAGACGGTCTGAGACAGACGGTCTGAGACAGACAGTCTGAGACAGACAATCTGAGGCAGACCGTCTGAGACAGGTGGTCTGAGACAGACGGCCTGAGACAGACGGTCTGAGACAGGCGGTCTGAGACAGACGGACGGAGACTGACGGACTGACACAGACGGACTGAGACAGACGGACTGAGACTGTTGATCTGAGACAGACGGTCTGAGACAGACGGTCTGAGACAGACGGACTGAGACTGATGGTCTGAGACTGTTGATCTGAGACAGACGGTCTGAGACAGGTGGTCTGAGACAGACGGACGGAGACAGACGGACAGGGACAGACGGCCTGAGACAGACGGCATGATACAGGCGGTCTGAGACAGGCGGACTGAGACAGGCGGACTGAGACTGACGGGCAGGGACAGACGGACTGAGACAGACGGACTGAGACTGACGGACGGAGACTGACGGACTGACACAGACGGACTGAGACAGACAGACTGAGACTGTTGATCTGAGACAGACGGTCTGAGACAGACGGTCTGAGACAGACGGTCTGAGACAGGCGGTCTGAGACAGACGGACGGAGACTGACGGACTGAGACAGACGGACTGAGACAGACGGACAGGGACAGGCGAAGAGACGCTGCCCGATAGCGGCAGGCGGGTTGAGACGGACGGTCTGAGACAGACGGTCTGAGACGGACGATCTCAGACAGACGGTCTGAGACAGGCGGTCTAGGACAGACGGACTGAGACAGGCGGACTGAGACAGGCGGACTGAGACTGACGGTCTGAGACAGACGGTCCGAGACAGACTGTCTGTGACAGACGGTCTTAGACAGACAATCTGAGACAGACCGTCTGAGACAGGTGGTCTGAGACAGACGGCCTGAGACAGCCGGTCTGAGACAGATGGTGTGAGACAGACGGCCTGAGACAGACGGTCTGAGACAGGCGGACTGAGACAGACGGACTGAGACTGTTGATCTGAGACAGACGGTCTGAGACAGACGGTCTGAGACAGACGGACTGAGACTGATGGTCTGAGACTGTTGATCTGAGACAGACGGTCTGAGACAGACGGACTGAGACTGTTGATCTGAGACACACGGTCTGAGACAGACGGTCTGAGACAGACGGTCTGAGACAGGCGGTCTGAGACAGACGGACGGAGACTGACGGACTGAGACAGACGGACTGAGACAGACGGTCTGAGACAGACGGTCTGAGACAGACGGTCTGAGACAGACGGTCTGAGACAGAAGGTCTGAGACAGGCGGCTTGAGACAGACGGACTAAGACAGGCGGACTGTGACTGACGGAGAGGGACAGGCGAACAGACGCTGCCCGATAGCGGCAGGTGGACAGGGACAGACGGCCTGAGACTGACGGACTGAGACTGACGGACAGGGACAGGCGAAGAGACGCTGCCCGATAGCGGCAGGCGGGTTGAGACGGACGGTCTGAGACAGACGGTCTGAGACGGACGATCTCAGACAGACGGTCTGAGACAGGCGGTCTAGGACAGACGGACTGAGACAGACCGGCTGAGACAGACGGTCTGAGACAGGTGGTCTGAGACAGGTGGTCTGAGACAGGTGGTCTGAGACAGGTGGTCTGAGACAGACGGCCTGAGACAGACGGTCTGAGACAGGTGGTCTGAGACAGACGGACGGAGACAGACGGACAGGGACAGACGGCCTGAGACAGACGGTATGATACAGGCGGTCTGAGACAGGCGGACTGAGACAGGCGGACTGAGACAGACGGTCTGAGACAGACGGTCTGAGACAGGTGGTCTGAGACAGACGGACGGAGACAGACGGACAGGGACAGACGGCCTGAGACAGACGGTATGATACAGGCGGTCTGAGACAGGCGGACTGAGACAGGCGGACTGAGACTGACGGGCAGGGACAGACGGACTGAGACAGACGGACTGAGACAGACGGACTGAGACTGATGGTCTGAGACTGTTGATCTGAGACAGACGGTCTGAGACAGACGGTCTGAGACTGTTGATCTGAGACAGACGGTCTGAGACAGACGGTCTGAGACAGGCGGTCTGAGACAGACGGACGGAGACTGACGGACTGAGACAGACGGACTGAGACAGACGGTCTGAGACAGACGGTCTGAGACAGACGGTCTGAGACAGACGGTCTGAGACAGACGGTCTGAGACAGACAATCTGAGACAGACCGTCTGAGACAAACGGCCTGAGACAGACGGTCTGAGACAGGCGGTCTGAGACAGACGGACGGAGACTGACGGACTGACACAGACGGACTGAGACACACGGACTGAGACAGGCGAAGAGACGCTGCCCGATAGCGGCAGGCGGGTTGAGACGGACGGACTGAGACAGACGGTCTGAGACAGACGGACTGAGACTGATGGTCTGAGATAGACGGCCTGAGACAGACGGATTGAGACAGACGGACTGAGACAGGCGGTCTGAGACAGGCGGTCTGAGACAGACGGTCTGAGACAGGCGGTCTGAGACAGGCGGTCTGAGACAGACGGACGGAGACTGACGGACTGAGACAGACGGACAGGGACAGGCGAACAGACGCTGCCCGATAGCGGCAGGTGGACAGGGACAGACGACCTGAGACAGACGGTCTGAGACAGGCGGTCTAGGACAGACGGACTGAGACAGACCGGCTGTGACAGACGGTCTGAAACAGGTGGTCTGAGACAGGTGGTCTGAGACAGACGGTCTGAGACAGACGGCCTGAGACAGGTGGTCTGAGACAGACGGACGGAGACAGACGGCCTGAGACAGACGGACAGGGACAGACGGCCTGAGACAGACGGTATGAGACAGGCGGTCTGAGACAGGCGGACTGAGACAGGCGGACTGACACAGGCGGACTGAGACTGACGGTCTGAGACAGACGGTCCGAGACAGACTGTCTGTGACAGACGGTCTGAGACAGACGGACTGAGACAGACGGTCTGAGACAGACGGACGGAGACTGACGGACTGAGACACACGGACTGAGACAGGTGGTCTGAGACAGACGGACGGAGACAGACGGACTGAGACAGACGGACTGAGACAGACGGACAGGGACAGGCGAAGAGACGCTGCCCGATAGCGGCAGGCGGGTTGAGACGGACGGTCTGAGACAGACGGTCTGAGACGGACGATCTCAGACAGACGGTCTGAGACAGGCGGTCTAGGCCAGACGGACTGAGACAGACCGGCTGAGACAGGCGGTCTGAGACAGGCGGACTGAGACAGGCGGACTGAGACTGACGGTCTGAGACAGACGGTCCGAGACAGACTGTCTGTGACAGACGGTCTGAGACAGACAATCTGAGACAGACCGTCTGAGACAGGTGGTCTGAGACAGACGGCCTGAGACAGCCGGTCTGAGACAGATGGTGTGAGACAGGCGGTCTGAGACAGACGGACTGAGCCAGACGGACTGAGACAGACGGTCTGAGACAGACGGGCAGGGACAGACGGACTGAGACAGACGGACTGAGACTGATGGTCTGAGACAGACGGACTGAGATTGAAGGTCTGAGATAGACGGCCTGAGCCAGACGGATTGAGACAGACGGACTGAGACAGGCGGACTGAGAGAGACGGACAGGGCAGACGATCTGAGACAGACCGTCTGAGACAGGTGGTCTGAGACAGACGGCCTGAGACAGACGGTCTGAGACAGGCGGTCTGAGACAGACGGACGGAGACTGACGGACTGACACAGACGGACTGAGACTGTTGATCTGAGTCAGACGGACTGAGACAGACGGACTGAGACTGTTGATCTGAGACAGACGGTCTGAGACAGACGGTCTGAGACAGACGGTCTGAGACAGACGGTCTGAGACAGACGGTCTGAGACAGACGGACAGGGACAGACGGACTGACACAGACGGACTGAGACTGATGGTCTGAGACTGTTGATCTGAGACAGACGGTCTGAGACAGACGGTCTGAGACAGACGGTCTGAGACAGACGGTCTGAGACAGACGGTCTGAGACAGACGGTCTGAGACAGACGGTCTGAGACAGACGGTCTGAGACAGACGGTCTGAGACAGACGGTCTGAGACAGACAATCTGAGACAGACCGTCTGAGACAGGTGGTCTGAGACAGACGGCCTGAGACAGACGGTCTGAGACAGGCGGTCTGAGACAGACGGAGGGAGACTGACGGACTGACACAGACGGACTGAGACAGACGGACTGAGACAGACGGACTGAGACTGTTGATCTGAGACAGACGGTCTGAGACAGACGGTCTGAGACAGACGGTCTGAGACAGGCGGTCTGAGACAGACGGACGGAGACTGACGGACTGAGACAGACGGACTGAGACAGACGGTCTGAGACAGACGGTCTGAGACAGACAATCTGAGACAGACCGTCTGAGACAGGTGGTCTGAGACAGACGGCCTGAGACAGACGGTCTGAGACAGGCGGTCTGAGACAGACGGAGGGAGACTGACGGACTGACACAGACGGACTGAGACAGACGGACTGAGACTGTTGATCTGAGACAGACGGTCTGAGACAGACGGACTGAGACAGACGGACTGAGACTGACGGACTGAGACTGACGGACAGGGACAGGCGAAGAGACGCTGCCCGATAGCGGCAGGCGGGTTGAGACGGACGGTCTGAGACAGACGGTCTGAGACGGACGATCTCAGACAGACGGTCTGAGACAGGCGGTCTAGGACAGACGGACTGAGACAGACCGGCTGAGACAGACGGTCTGAGACAGGTGGTCTGAGACAGGTGGTCTGAGACAGGTGGTCTGAGACAGGTGGTCTGAGACAGACGGCCTGAGACAGACGGTCTGAGACAGGTGGTCTGAGACAGACGGACGGAGACAGACGGACAGGGACAGACGGCCTGAGACAGACGGTATGATACAGGCGGTCTGAGACAGGCGGACTGAGACAGGCGGACTGAGACAGACGGTCTGAGACAGACGGTCTGAGACAGGTGGTCTGAGACAGACGGACGGAGACAGACGGACAGGGACAGACGGCCTGAGACTGATGGTCTGAGACAGACGGACTGAGATTGAAGGTCTGAGATAGACGGCCTGAGCCAGACGGTCTGAGACAGACGGTCTGAGACAGACGGACAGGGACAGACGGACTGACACAGACGGACTGAGACTGATGGTCTGAGACTGTTGATCTGAGACAGACGGTCTGAGACAGACGGTCTGAGACAGACGGTCTGAGACAGTCGGTCTGAGACAGACGGTCTGAGACAGACGGTCTGAGACAGACAATCTGAGACAGACCGTCTGAGACAGGTGGTCTGAGACAGACGGCCTGAGACAGACGGTCTGAGACAGGCGGTCTGAGACAGACGGAGGGAGACTGACGGACTGACACAGACGGACTGAGACAGACGGACTGAGACTGTTGATCTGAGACAGACGGTCTGAGACAGACGGTCTGAGACAGACGGTCTGAGACAGGCGGTCTGAGACAGACGGACGGAGACTGACGGACTGACACAGACGGACTGAGACAGACGGTCTGAGACAGACGGTCTGAGACAGACGGTCTGAGACAGACGGTCTGAGACAGACGGTCTGAGACAGACGGTCTGAGACAGACAATCTGAGACAGACCGTCTGAGACAGGTGGTCTGAGACAGACGGCCTGAGACAGACGGTCTGAGACAGGCGGTCTGAGACAGACGGAGGGAGACTGACGGACTGACACAGACGGACTGAGACAGACGGACTGAGACTGTTGATCTGAGACAGACGGTCTGAGACAGACGGACTGAGACAGACGGACTGAGACAGACGGTCTGAGACAGACGGACTGAGACTGATGGTCTGAGATAGACGGTCTGAGACAGACAATCTGAGACAGACCGTCTGAGACAGGTGGTCTGAGACAGACGGCCTGAGACAGACGGTCTGAGACAGGCGGTCTGAGACAGACGGAGGGAGACTGACGGACTGACACAGACGGACTGAGACAGACGGACTGAGACTGTTGATCTGAGACAGACGGTCTGAGACAGACGGACTGAGACAGACGGACTGAGACAGACGGTCTGAGACAGACGGACTGAGACTGATGGTCTGAGATAGACGGCCTGAGACAGACGGATTGAGACAGACGGACTGAGACAGGCGGTCTGAGACAGGCGGTCTGAGACAGACGGTCTGAGACAGGCGGTCTGAGACAGGCGGTCTGAGACAGACGGACGGAGACTGACGGACTGAGACAGACGGACTGAGACAGACGGTCTGAGACAGACGGTCTGAGACAGACGGTCTGAGACAGACGGTCTGAGACAGACGGTCTGAGACAGACGGTCTGAGACAGACAATCTGAGACAGACCGTCTGAGACAGGTGGTCTGAGACAGACGGCCTGAGACAGAGGGTCTGAGACAGGCGGTCTGAGACAGACGGACTGAGACAGACGGACTGAGACAGACGGACTGAGACAGACGGACTGAGACTGTTGATCTGAGACAGACGGTCTGAGACAGACGGTCTGAGACAGACGGTCTGAGACAGACGGTCTGAGACAGGCGGTCTGAGACAGACGGACGGAGACTGACGGACTGAGACAGACGGTCTGAGACAGACGGTCTGAGACAGACGGTCTGAGACAGACGGTCTGAGACAGACGGTCTGAGACAGACGGTCTGAGACAGACGGACGGAGACTGACGGACTGACACAGACGGACTGAGACAGACGAACTGAGACTGTTGATCTGAGACAGACGGTCTGAGACAGACGGTCTGAGACAGGCGGTCTGAGACAGACGGACGGAGACTGACGGATTGAGACAGACGGACTGAGACAGACGGTCTGAGACAGACGGTCTGAGACAGACGGTCTGAGACAGACGGTCTGAGACAGACGGTCTGAGACAGACAATCTGAGACAGACCGTCTGAGACAAACGGCCTGAGACAGACGGTCTGAGACAGGCGGTCTGAGACAGACGGACGGAGACTGACGGACTGACACAGACGGACTGAGACACACGGACTGAGACTGTTGATCTGAGACAGACGGACTGAGACAGGCGGACTGAGACTGACGGACAGGGACAGGCGAACAGACGCTACCCGATAGCGGCAGGTGGACAGGGACAGACGACCTGAGACAGACGGTCTGAGACAGGCGGCCTAGGACAGACGGACTGAGACAGACCGGCTGTGACAGACGGTCTGAAACAGGTGGTCTGAGACAGGTGGTCTGAGACAGACGGTCTGAGACAGACGGTCTGAGACGGACGATTTCAGACAAACGGTCTGAGACAGACGGTTTGAGACAGACGGTCTGAGACAGGCGGTCTGAGACAGACGGACTGAGACAGACTGACTGAGACAGACGGTCCGAGACAGCGGACAGGGACAGACGACCTGAGACAGACGGTCTGAGACAGGCGGTCTAGGACAGACGGACTGAGACAGACGGTCTGAGACAGGCGGTCTAGGACAGACGGTCTGAGACATCGGCCTGAGACAGACGTACTGGTACAGGCGGTCTGAGACAGACGGACTGAGACAGACGGACAGGGACAGGCGAAGAGACGCTGCCCGATAGCGGCAGGCGGGTTGAGACGGACGGTCTGAGACTGACGGTCTGAGACAGACGGTCCGAGACAGACGGTCTGTGACAGACGGTCTGAGACAGACGGACTGAGACAGACGGTCTGAGACAGACGGTCTGAGACAGACGGACGGAGACTGACGGACTGAGACAGACGGACTGAGACAGACGGTCTGAGACAGACGGTCTGAGACAGACGGTCTGAGACAGACAATCTGAGACAGACCGTCTGAGACAGGTGGTCTGAGACAGACGGCCTGAGACAGACGGTCTTAGACAGGCGGTCTGAGACAGGCGGACTGAGACAGGCGGACTGAGACTGACGGGCAGGGACAGACGGACTGAGACAGACGGACTGAGACTGACGGACGGAGACTGACGGACTGACACAGACGGACTGAGACAGACGGACTGAGACTGTTGATCTGAGACAGGTGGTCTGAGACAGGTGGTCTGAGACAGACGGCCTGAGATAGACGGTCTGAGACAGGTGGTCTGAGACAGACGGACTGAGACAGACGGACAGGGACAGGCGAAGAAACGCTGCCCGATAGCGGCAGGCGGGTTGAGACGGACGGTCTGAGACAGACGGTCTGAGACGGACGATCTCAGACAGACGGTCTGAGACAGGCGGTCTAGGACAGACGGACTGAGACAGACCGGCTGAGACAGGCGGTCTGAGACAGGCGGACTGAGACAGGCGGACTGAGACTGACGGTCTGAGACAGACGGTCCGAGACAGACGGACGGAGACTGACGGACTGACACAGACGGACTGAGACTGTTGATCTTAGACAGACGGTCTGAGACAGACGGTCTGAGACAGACGGTCTGAGACAGGCGGTCTGAGACAGACGGACGGAGACTGACGGACTGAGACAGACGGACTGAGGTAGACGGTCTGAGAGAGACGGTCTGAGACAGACGGTCTGAGACAGACGGTCTGAGACAGACAATCTGAGACAGACCGTCTGAGACAGGTGGTCTGAGACAGACGGCCTGAGACAGACGGTCTGAGACAGGCGGTCTGAGACAGACGGACGGAGACTGACGGACTGACACAGACGGACTGAGACTGTTGATCTTAGACAGACGGTCTGAGACAGACGGTCTGAGACAGACGGTCTGAGACAGGCGGTCTGAGACAGACGGACGGAGACTGACGGACTGAGACCGACGGACTGAGACAGACGGTCTGAGACAGACGGTCTGAGACAGACGGTCTGAGACAGACGGTCTGAGACAGACGGTCTGAGACAGACGGTCTGAGACAGACAATCTGAGACAGACCGTCTGAGACAGGTGGTCTGAGACAGACGGCCTGAGACAGAGGGTCTGAGACAGGCGGTCTGAGACAGACGGACTGAGACAGACGGACTGAGACAGACGGACTGAGACAGACGGACTGAGACAGACGGACTGAGACAGACGGACTGAGACTGTTGATCTGAGACAGACGGTCTGAGACAGACGGTCTGAGACAGACGGTCTGAGACAGACGGTCTGAGACAGGCGGTCTGAGACAGGCGGACTGAGACAGGCGGACTGAGACTGACGGGCAGGGACAGACGGACTGAGACAGACGGACTGAGACTGACGGACGGAGACTGACGGACTGACACAGACGGACTGAGACAGACGGACTGAGACTGTTGATCTGAGACAGGTGGTCTGAGACAGGTGGTCTGAGACAGACGGCCTGAGATAGACGGTCTGAGACAGGTGGTCTGAGACAGACGGACTGAGACAGACGGACAGGGACAGGCGAAGAGACGCTGCCCGATAGCGGCAGGCGGGTTGAGACGGACGGTCTGAGACAGACGGTCTGAGACGGACGATCTCAGACAGACGGTCTGAGACAGGCGGTCTAGGACAGACGGACTGAGACAGACCGGCTGAGACAGGCGGTCTGAGACAGGCGGACTGAGACAGGCGGACTGAGACTGACGGTCTGAGACAGACGGTCCGAGACAGACTGTCTGTGACAGACGGTCTGAGACAGACAATCTGAGACAGACCGTCTGAGACCGGTGGTCTGAGACAGACGGCCTGAGACAGCCGGTCTGAGACAGATGGTGTGAGACAGGCGGTCTGAGACAGACGGACTGAGACAGACGGACTGAGACAGACGGTCTGAGACAGACGGGCAGGGACAGACGGACTGAGACAGACGGACTGAGACTGATGGTCTGAGACAGACGGACTGAGATTGAAGGTCTGAGATAGACGGCCTGAGACAGACGGATTGAGACAGACGGACTGAGACAGGCGGACTGAGAGAGACGGACAGGGCAGACGATCTGAGACAGACCGTCTGAGACAGGTGGTCTTAGACAGACGGATTGAGACAGACGGTCTGAGACAGACGGTCTGAGACAGACGGTCTGAGACAGACAATCTGAGACAGACCGTCTGAGACAGGTGGTCTGAGACAGACGGCCTGAGACAGACGGTCTGAGACAGGCGGTCTGAGACAGACGGACGGAGACTGACGGACTGACACAGACGGACTGAGACTGTTGATCTTAGACAGACGGTCTGAGACAGACGGTCTGAGACAGGCGGTCTGAGACAGACGGACGGAGACTGACGGACTGAGACAGACGGACTGAGGTAGACGGTCTGAGACAGACGGTCTGAGACAGACGGTCTGAGACAGACGGTCTGAGACAGACAATCTGAGACAGACAATCTGAGACAGACCGTCTGAGACAGGTGGTCTGAGACAGACGGCCTGAGACAGACGGTCTGAGACAGGCGGTCTGAGACAGACGGACGGAGACTGACGGACTGACACAGACGGACTGAGACTGTTGATCTTAGACAGACGGTCTGAGACAGACGGTCTGAGACAGACGGTCTGAGACAGGCGGTCTGAGACAGACGGACGGAGACTGACGGACTGAGACAGACGGACTGAGACAGACGGTCTGAGACAGACGGTCTGAGACAGACGGTCTGAGACAGACGGTCTGAGACAGACGGTCTGAGACAGACGGTCTGAGACAGACGGTCTGAGACAGACGGTCTGAGACAGACGGTCTGAGACAGACAATCTGAGACAGACCGTCTGAGACAGGTGGTCTGAGACAGACGGCCTGAGACAGAGGGTCTGAGACAGGCGGTCTGAGACAGACGGACTGAGACAGACGGACTGAGACAGACGGACTGAGACAGACGGACTGAGACTGTTGATCTGAGACAGACGGTCTGAGACAGACGGTCTGAGACAGACGGTCTGAGACAGACGGTCTGAGACAGGCGGTCTGAGACAGACGGACGGAGACTGACGGACTGAGACAGACGGTCTGAGACAGACGGTCTGAGACAGACGGTCTGAGACAGACGGTCTGAGACAGACGGACGGAGACTGACGGACTGACACAGACGGACTGAGACAGACGAACTGAGACTGTTGATCTGAGACAGACGGTCTGAGACAGACGGTCTGAGACAGGCGGTCTGAGACAGACGGACGGAGACTGACGGACTGAGACAGACGGACTGAGACAGACGGTCTGAGACAGACGGTCTGAGACAGACGGTCTGAGACAGACGGTCTGAGACAGACGGTCTGAGACAGACGGTCTGAGACAGACGGTCTGAGACAGACAATCTGAGACAGACCGTCTGAGACAAACGGCCTGAGACAGACGGTCTGAGACAGGCGGTCTGAGACAGACGGACGGATACTGACGGACTGACACAGACGGACTGAGACACACGGACTGAGACTGTTGATCTGAGACAGACGGTCTGAGACAGACGGTCTGAGACAGACGGTCTGAGACAGACAATCTGAGACAGACCGTCTGAGACAGGTGGTCTGAGACAGACGGCCTGAGACAGACGGTCTTAGACAGGCGGTCTGAGACAGGCGGACTGAGACAGGCGGACTGAGACTGACGGGCAGGGACAGACGGACTGAGACAGACGGACTGAGACTGACGGACGGAGACTGACGGACTGACACAGACGGACTGAGACAGACGGACTGAGACTGTTGATCTGAGACAGGTGGTCTGAGACAGGTGGTCTGAGACAGACGGCCTGAGATAGACGGTCTGAGACAGGTGGTCTGAGACAGACGGACTGAGACAGACGGACAGGGACAGGCGAAGAAACGCTGCCCGATAGCGGCAGGCGGGTTGAGACGGACGGTCTGAGACAGACGGTCTGAGACGGACGATCTCAGACAGACGGTCTGAGACAGGCGGTCTAGGACAGACGGACTGAGACAGACCGGCTGAGACAGGCGGTCTGAGACAGGCGGACTGAGACAGGCGGACTGAGACTGACGGTCTGAGACAGACGGTCCGAGACAGACGGACGGAGACTGACGGACTGACACAGACGGACTGAGACTGTTGATCTTAGACAGACGGTCTGAGACAGACGGTCTGAGACAGACGGTCTGAGACAGGCGGTCTGAGACAGACGGACGGAGACTGACGGACTGAGACAGACGGACTGAGGTAGACGGTCTGAGAGAGACGGTCTGAGACAGACGGTCTGAGACAGACGGTCTGAGACAGACAATCTGAGACAGACCGTCTGAGACAGGTGGTCTGAGACAGACGGCCTGAGACAGACGGTCTGAGACAGGCGGTCTGAGACAGACGGACGGAGACTGACGGACTGACACAGACGGACTGAGACTGTTGATCTTAGACAGACGGTCTGAGACAGACGGTCTGAGACAGACGGTCTGAGACAGGCGGTCTGAGACAGACGGACGGAGACTGACGGACTGAGACCGACGGACTGAGACAGACGGTCTGAGACAGACGGTCTGAGACAGACGGTCTGAGACAGACGGTCTGAGACAGACGGTCTGAGACAGACGGTCTGAGACAGACAATCTGAGACAGACCGTCTGAGACAGGTGGTCTGAGACAGACGGCCTGAGACAGAGGGTCTGAGACAGGCGGTCTGAGACAGACGGACTGAGACAGACGGACTGAGACAGACGGACTGAGACAGACGGACTGAGACAGACGGACTGAGACAGACGGACTGAGACTGTTGATCTGAGACAGACGGTCTGAGACAGACGGTCTGAGACAGACGGTCTGAGACAGACGGTCTGAGACAGGCGGTCTGAGACAGGCGGACTGAGACAGGCGGACTGAGACTGACGGGCAGGGACAGACGGACTGAGACAGACGGACTGAGACTGACGGACGGAGACTGACGGACTGACACAGACGGACTGAGACAGACGGACTGAGACTGTTGATCTGAGACAGGTGGTCTGAGACAGGTGGTCTGAGACAGACGGCCTGAGATAGACGGTCTGAGACAGGTGGTCTGAGACAGACGGACTGAGACAGACGGACAGGGACAGGCGAAGAGACGCTGCCCGATAGCGGCAGGCGGGTTGAGACGGACGGTCTGAGACAGACGGTCTGAGACGGACGATCTCAGACAGACGGTCTGAGACAGGCGGTCTAGGACAGACGGACTGAGACAGACCGGCTGAGACAGGCGGTCTGAGACAGGCGGACTGAGACAGGCGGACTGAGACTGACGGTCTGAGACAGACGGTCCGAGACAGACTGTCTGTGACAGACGGTCTGAGACAGACAATCTGAGACAGACCGTCTGAGACCGGTGGTCTGAGACAGACGGCCTGAGACAGCCGGTCTGAGACAGATGGTGTGAGACAGGCGGTCTGAGACAGACGGACTGAGACAGACGGACTGAGACAGACGGTCTGAGACAGACGGGCAGGGACAGACGGACTGAGACAGACGGACTGAGACTGATGGTCTGAGACAGACGGACTGAGATTGAAGGTCTGAGATAGACGGCCTGAGACAGACGGATTGAGACAGACGGACTGAGACAGGCGGACTGAGAGAGACGGACAGGGCAGACGATCTGAGACAGACCGTCTGAGACAGGTGGTCTTAGACAGACGGATTGAGACAGACGGTCTGAGACAGACGGTCTGAGACAGACGGTCTGAGACAGACAATCTGAGACAGACCGTCTGAGACAGGTGGTCTGAGACAGACGGCCTGAGACAGACGGTCTGAGACAGGCGGTCTGAGACAGACGGACGGAGACTGACGGACTGACACAGACGGACTGAGACTGTTGATCTTAGACAGACGGTCTGAGACAGACGGTCTGAGACAGGCGGTCTGAGACAGACGGACGGAGACTGACGGACTGAGACAGACGGACTGAGGTAGACGGTCTGAGACAGACGGTCTGAGACAGACGGTCTGAGACAGACGGTCTGAGACAGACAATCTGAGACAGACAATCTGAGACAGACCGTCTGAGACAGGTGGTCTGAGACAGACGGCCTGAGACAGACGGTCTGAGACAGGCGGTCTGAGACAGACGGACGGAGACTGACGGACTGACACAGACGGACTGAGACTGTTGATCTTAGACAGACGGTCTGAGACAGACGGTCTGAGACAGACGGTCTGAGACAGGCGGTCTGAGACAGACGGACGGAGACTGACGGACTGAGACAGACGGACTGAGACAGACGGTCTGAGACAGACGGTCTGAGACAGACGGTCTGAGACAGACGGTCTGAGACAGACGGTCTGAGACAGACGGTCTGAGACAGACGGTCTGAGACAGACAATCTGAGACAGACCGTCTGAGACAGGTGGTCTGAGACAGACGGCCTGAGACAGAGGGTCTGAGACAGGCGGTCTGAGACAGACGGACTGAGACAGACGGACTGAGACAGACGGACTGAGACAGACGGACTGAGACTGTTGATCTGAGACAGACGGTCTGAGACAGACGGTCTGAGACAGACGGTCTGAGACAGACGGTCTGAGACAGGCGGTCTGAGACAGACGGACGGAGACTGACGGACTGAGACAGACGGTCTGAGACAGACGGTCTGAGACAGACGGTCTGAGACAGACGGTCTGAGACAGACGGACGGAGACTGACGGACTGACACAGACGGACTGAGACAGACGAACTGAGACTGTTGATCTGAGACAGACGGTCTGAGACAGACGGTCTGAGACAGGCGGTCTGAGACAGACGGACGGAGACTGACGGACTGAGACAGACGGACTGAGACAGACGGTCTGAGACAGACGGTCTGAGACAGACGGTCTGAGACAGACGGTCTGAGACAGACGGTCTGAGACAGACGGTCTGAGACAGGCGGTCTGAGACAGACGGACGGAGACTGACGGACTGAGACAGACGGTCTGAGACAGACGGTCTGAGACAGACGGTCTGAGACAGACGGTCTGAGACAGACGGACGGAGACTGACGGACTGACACAGACGGACTGAGACAGACGAACTGAGACTGTTGATCTGAGACAGACAATCTGAGACAGACCGTCTGAGACAGGTGGTCTGAGACAGACGGCCTGAGACAGAGGGTCTGAGACAGGCGGTCTGAGACAGACGGACTGAGACAGACGGACTGAGACAGACGGACTGAGACAGACGGACTGAGACTGTTGATCTGAGACAGACGGTCTGAGACAGACGGTCTGAGACAGACGGTCTGAGACAGACGGTCTGAGACAGGCGGTCTGAGACAGACGGACGGAGACTGACGGACTGAGACAGACGGTCTGAGACAGACGGTCTGAGACAGACGGTCTGAGACAGACGGTCTGAGACAGACGGACGGAGACTGACGGACTGACACAGACGGACTGAGACAGACGAACTGAGACTGTTGATCTGAGACAGACGGTCTGAGACAGACGGTCTGAGACAGGCGGTCTGAGACAGACGGACGGAGACTGACGGACTGAGACAGACGGACTGAGACAGACGGTCTGAGACAGACGGTCTGAGACAGACGGTCTGAGACAGACGGTCTGAGACAGACGGTCTGAGACAGACGGTCTGAGACAGACGGTCTGAGACAGACAATCTGAGACAGACCGTCTGAGACAAACGGCCTGAGACAGACGGTCTGAGACAGGCGGTCTGAGACAGACGGACGGATACTGACGGACTGACACAGACGGACTGAGACACACGGACTGAGACTGTTGATCTGAGACAGACGGACTGAGACAGGCGGACTGAGACTGACGGACAGGGACAGGCGAACAGACGCTACCCGATAGCGGCAGGTGGACAGGGACAGACGACCTGAGACAGACGGTCTGAGACAGGCGGCCTAGGACAGACGGACTGAGACAGACCGGCTGTGACAGACGGTCTGAAACAGGTGGTCTGAGACAGGTGGTCTGAGACAGACGGTCTGAGACAGACGGTCTGAGACGGACGATTTCAGACAAACGGTCTGAGACAGACGGTTTGAGACAGACGGTCTGAGACAGGCGGTCTGAGACAGACGGACTGAGACAGACTGACTGAGACAGACGGTCTGAGACAGGCGGCCTGAGACAGACGGACTGAGACAGGCGGACTGAGACTGACGGACAGGGACAGGCGAACAGACGCTGCCCGATAGCGGCAGGTGGACAGGGACAGACGACCTGAGACAGACGGTCTGAGACAGACGGTCTGAGACAGGCGGTCTAGGACAGACGGTCTGAGACATCGGCCTGAGACAGACGTACTGGTACAGGCGGTCTGAGACAGGCGGTCTGAGACAGACGGACGAAGACAGACGGACTGAGACCGCCGGAATGAGACTGACGGACTGAGACAGACGACTGAGACTGACGGACAGGGACAGGCGAATAGACGCTGCCCGATAGCGGCAGGCGGATTGAGCCGGACGGTCTGAGACAGACGGTCTGAGACGGACTATTTCAGACAAACGGTCTGAGACAGACGGTTTGAGACAGACGGTCTGAGACAGACGGTCTGAGACAGGCGGCCTGAGACAGACGGACTGAGACAGGCGGACTGAGACTGACGGACAGGGACAGGCGAACAGACGCTGCCCGATAGCGGCAGGTGGACAGGGACAGACGACCTGAGACAGACGGTCTGAGACAGGCGGTCTAGGACAGACGGACTGAGACAGACCGGCTGTGACAGACGGTCTGAAACAGGTGGTCTGAGACAGGTGGTCTGAGACAGACGGTCTGAGACAGACGGCCTGAGACAGGTGGTCTGAGACAGACGGACGGAGACAGACGGCCTGAGACAGACGGACAGGGACAGACGGCCTGAGACAGACGGTATGAGACAGGCGGTCTGAGACAGGCGGACTGAGACAGGCGGACTGACACAGGCGGACTGAGACTGACGGTCTGAGACAGACGGTCCGAGACAGACGGTCTGTGACAGACGGTCTGAGACAGACGGACTGAGACAGACGGTCTGAGACAGACGGTCTGAGACAGACGGACGGAGACTGACGGACTGAGACAGACGGACTGAGACAGACGGTCTGAGACAGACGGTCTGAGACAGACGGTCTGAGACAGACAATCTGAGACAGACCGTCTGAGACAGGTGGTCTGATACAGACGGCCTGAGACAGACGGTCTTAGACAGGCGGTCTGAGACAGACGGACTGAGACAGACGGACTGAGACAGACGGACTGAGACTGATGGTCTGAGACAGACGGCCTGAGGCAGACGGACTGAGACAGACGGTCCGAGACAGACGGACAGGGACAGACAACCTGAAACAGACGGTCTGAGACAGGTGGTCTAGGACAGACGGTCTGAGACAGACGGTCTGAGACAGACGGTCTGAGACAGACGGTCTGAGGCAGACGGTCTGAGACAGACGGTCTGAGACAGACAATTGAGACAGACCGTCTGAGACAGGTGGTCTGAGACAGACGGCCTGAGACAGACGGTCTGAGACAGGCGGTCTGAGACAGACAATCTGAGACAGACCGTCTGAGACAGGTTGTCTGAGACAGACGGCCTGAGACAGACGGTCTGAGACAGAAGGTCTGAGACAGGCGGCTTGAGACAGACGGACTGAGACAGGCGGACTGTAACTGACGGACAGGGACAGGCGAACAGACGCTGCCCGATAGCGGCAGGTGGACAGGGACAGACGGCCTGAGACTGACGGACAGGGACAGGCAAAGAGACGCTGCCCGATAGCGGCAGGCGGGTTGAGACGGACGGTCTGAGACAGACGGTCTGAGACGGACGATCTCAGACAGACGGTCTGAGACAGGCGGTCTAGGACAGACGGACTGAGACAGACCGGCTGAGACAGACGGTCTGAGACAGGTGGTCTGAGACAGGTGGTCTGAGACAGGTGGTCTGAGACAGACGGCCTGAGATAGACGGTCTGAGACAGGTGGTCTGAGACAGACGGACGGAGACAGACGGACAGGGACAGACGGCCTGAGACAGACGGCATGATACAGGCGGTCTGAGACAGGCGGACTGAGACAGGCGGACTGAGACTGACGGGCAGGGACAGACGGACTGAGACAGACGGACTGAGACTGACGGACGGAGACTGACGGACTGACACAGACGGACTGAGACAGACGGACTGAGACTGTTGATCTGAGACAGGTGGTCTGAGACAGGTGGTCTGAGACAGACGGCCTGAGATAGACGGTCTGAGACAGGTGGTCTGAGACAGACGGACTGAGACAGACGGACAGGGACAGGCGAAGAGACGCTGCCCGATAGCGGCAGGCGGGTTGAGACGGACGGTCTGAGACAGACGGTCTGAGACGGACGATCTCAGACAGACGGTCTGAGACAGGCGGTCTAGGACAGACGGACTGAGACAGACCGGCTGAGACAGGCGGTCTGAGACAGGCGGACTGAGACAGGCGGACTGAGACTGACGGTCTGAGACAGACGGTCCGAGACAGACTGTCTGTGACAGACGGTCTGAGACAGACAATCTGAGACAGACCGTCTGAGACCGGTGGTCTGAGACAGACGGCCTGAGACAGCCGGTCTGAGACAGATGGTGTGAGACAGGCGGTCTGAGACAGATGGACTGAGACAGACGGACTGAGACAGACGGTCTGAGACAGACGGGCAGGGACAGACGGACTGAGACAGACGGACTGAGACTGATGGTCTGAGACAGACGGACTGAGATTGAAGGTCTGAGATAGACGGCCTGAGACAGACGGATTGAGACAGACGGACTGAGACAGGCGGACTGAGAGAGACGGACAGGGCAGACGATCTGAGACAGACCGTCTGAGACAGGTGGTCTTAGACAGACGGATTGAGACAGACGGTCTGAGACAGACGGTCTGAGACAGACGGTCTGAGACAGACGGACGGAGACTGACGGTCTGAGACAGGCGGTCTGAGACAGACGGACGGAGACTGACGGACTGACACAGACGGACTGAGACTGTTGATCTTAGACAGACGGTCTGAGACAGACGGTCTGAGACAGACGGTCTGAGACAGGCGGTCTGAGACAGACGGACGGAGACTGACGGACTGAGACAGACGGACTGAGGTAGACGGTCTGAGACAGACGGTCTGAGGACAGACGGTCTGAGACAGACGGTCTGAGACAGACGGTCTGAGACAGACAATCTGAGACAGACCGTCTGAGACAGGTGGTCTGAGACAGACGGCCTGAGACAGACGGTCTGAGACAGGCGGTCTGAGACAGACGGACGGAGACTGACGGACTGACACAGACGGACTGAGACTGTTGATCTTAGACAGACGGTCTGAGACAGACGGTCTGAGACAGACGGTCTGAGACAGGCGGTCTGAGACAGACGGACGGAGACTGACGGAAAGAGACAGACGGACTGAGGTAGACGGTCTGAGACAGACGGTCTGAGACAGACGGTCTGAGACAGACGGTCTGAGACAGACGGTCTGAGACAGACGGTCTGAGACAGACGGACTGAGATTGTTGATCTGAGACAGACGGTCTGAGACAGACGGTCTGAGACAGACGGACTGAGATTGTTGATCTGAGACAGACGGTCTGAGACAGACGGTCTGAGACAGACGGTCTGAGACAGACGGTCTGAGACAGACAATCTGAGACAGACCGTTAGAGACAGGTTGTCTGAGACAGACGGCCTGAGACAGACGGTCTGAGACAGAAGGTCTGAGACAGGCGACTTGAGACAGACGGACTGAGACAGGCGGACTGTAACTGACGGACAGGGACAGGCGAACAGACGCTGCCCGATAGCGGCAGGTGGACAGGGACAGACGGCCTGAGACTGACGGACTGAGACTGACGGACAGGGACAGGCGAAGAGACGCTGCCCGATAGCGGCAGGCGGGTTGAGACGGACGGTCTGAGACAGACGGTCTGAGACGGACGATCTCAGACAGACGGTCTGAGACAGGCGGTCTAGGACAGACGGACTGAGACAGACCGGCTGAGACAGACGGTCTGAGACAGGTGGTCTGAGACAGGTGGTCTGAGACAGGTGGTCTGAGACAGACGGCCTGAGATAGACGCTCTGAGACAGGTGGTCTGAGACAGACGGACTGAGACAGACGGACAGGGACAGGCGAAGAGACGCTGCCCGATAGCGGCAGGCGGGTTGAGACGGACGGTCTGAGACAGACGGTCTGAGACGGACGATCTCAGACAGACGGTCTGAGACAGGCGGTCTAGGACAGACGGACTGAGACAGACCGGCTGAGACAGGCGGTCTGAGACAGGCGGACTGAGACAGGCGGACTGAGACTGACGGTCTGAGACAGACGGTCCGAGACAGACTGTCTGTGACAGACGGTCTGAGACAGACAATCTGAGACAGACCGTCTGAGACAGGTGGTCTGAGACAGACGGCCTGAGACAGCCGGTCTGAGACAGATGGTGTGAGACAGGCGGTCTGAGACAGACGGACTGAGACAGACGGACTGAGACAGACGGACTGAGACTGATGGTCTGCGATAGACGGACTGAGATTGAAGGTCTGAGATAGACGGCCTGAGACAGACGGATTGAGACAGACGGACTGAGACAGGCGGACTGAGAGAGACGGACAGGGCAGACGATCTGAGACAGACCGTCTGAGACAGGTGGTCTTAGACAGACGGATTGAGACAGACGGTCTGAGACAGACGGTCTGAGACAGACGGTCGGAGACAGACAATCTGAGACAGACCGTCTGAGACAGGTGGTCTGAGACAGACGGCCTGTGACAGACGGTCTGAAACAGGTGGTCTGAGACAGGTGGTCTGAGACTGACGGTTTGAGACAGACGGACTGAAGCCGGCGAACGGAGACTGACGGTGTGAGACAGACGGTCTGAGACAGACGGACTGAGACTGACGGACAGGGACAGGCGAACAGACGCTGCCGTATAGCGGCAGGCGGATTGAGGCGGACGGTCTGAGACAGACGGTCTGAAACGGACGATTTCAGACAGACGGTCTGAGACAGACGGTCTGAGACAGACGGTCTGAGACAGACGGTCTGAGACAGACGGTCTGAGACAGACGGTCTGAGACAGACGGTCTGAGACAGACGATCTGAGACAGACGGACTGAGACAGGCGGTCTGGGACAGACGGTCTGAGACAGGTGGTATGAGACAGACTGCCTGAGACAGACGGTCTGAGACAGGCGGTCTGGGACAGACGGTCTGAGACAGACGGACAGGGCGGACGGACAAGGACAGACGGCATGAGACAGACGGTTTGAGACAGATGGTCTGAGACAGATGGACTGTGACAGACGATCTGAGACAGACGGACAGGCACAGACGGCCTGAGACAGACGAACTGAGACCGACGGTCTGAGACAGACGGTATGAGACAGACGGTCTGAGACAGACGGACAGGCACAGACGGCCTGGGACAGACGTACTGGGACAGGCGGTCTGAGACAGGCGGTCTGAGACAGACGGACTAAGACAGACGGACTGAGACCGCCGGACTGTGACTGACGGACTGAGACAGACGACTGGGACCCCCGGACAGGGACAGGCGAACTGACGCTGCCCGATAGCGGCAGGAGGATTGAGCCGGAAGGTCTGAGACAGACGGACTGAGACAGGCGGTCTGAGACAGGCGGTCTGAGACAGACGGTCTGAGACAGACGGTCTGAGAAAGACGGTCTGAGACAGACGGCCTGAGACAGGCGTACTGGGACTGGCGGTCTGAGACAGGAGGTCTGAGACAGTCGGACTTAGACAGACGATCTGAGACAGACGGACAGGCAGAGACGGCCTGAGACAGACGGTCTGCGACAGGCGGTCTGAGATAGACGGACTGAGACAGACGGTCGGAGACAGACGGTCTGAGACAGGCGGTCCGAGACAGACGGTCTGAGACGGACGGACTGAGACAGACGGACTGAGACAGACGGCCTGGGACAGACGTACTGGGACAGGCGGTCCGAGACAGACGTTCTGAGACAGACGGTCTGAGACAGACGGTCTGAGACAGACGGTCTGAGACAGACGGTCAGAGACAGACGGTCTGACACAGACGGTCTGAGACAGACGGCCTGGGACAGACGTACTGGGACAGGCGGTCTGAGACAGGCGGTCTGAGACAGACGGACTAAGACAGACGGACTGAGACCGCCGGACTGAGACTGACGGACTGAGACAGACGACTGGGACTGACGGACAGGTACAGGCGAACAGACGCTGCCCGATAGCGGCAGGCGGATTGAGGCGGAAGGTCTGAGACAGACGGACTGAGACAGACGGTCGGAGACAGGCGGTCCGAGACAGACGGTCTGAGACAGACGGTCTGAGACAGACGGTCTGATACAGACGGTCTGACACAGACGGTCTGAGACAGACGATCTGATACAGACCGTCTGAGACAGGTGGTCTGAGACAGGTGGTCTGAGACAGGCGGTCCGAGGCAGACGGTCTGAGACAGACGGTCTGAGACAGACGGTCAGAGACAGACGGTCTGACACAGACGGTCTGAGACGGACGGTCTGATACAGACCGTCTGAGACAGGTGGTCTGAGACAGGTGGTCTGAGACAGACGGTCTGAGACAGGCGGTCTGAGACAGGAGGTCTGAGACAGTCGGACTGAGACAGACGGACTGAGACAGACGGTCTGAGACAGACGGTCTGAGACAGACGGTCTGAGACAGACGATCTGATACAGACCGTCTGAGACAGGTGGTCGGAGACAGGTGGTCTGAGACAGGCGGTCTGAGACAGACGGTCTAAGACAGACGGTTTGAGACAGATGGTCTGAGACAGACGGTCTGAGACAGACGGTCTGGGACAGACGGTCTGAGACAGACGGCCTGTGACAGACGATCTGAGACAGACGGTCTGAGACAGACGTACTGGGACAGGCGGTCTGAGACAGGCGGTCTGAGACAGGCGGTCTGAGACAGGCGGTCTGAGACAGGAGGTCTGAGACAGACGGTCTGATACAGACGGTCTGAGACAGACGATCTGATACAGACCGTCTGAGACAGGTGGTCTGAGACAGGTGGTCTGGGACAGGCGGTCTGAGACAGACGGTCTAAGACAGGCGGTCTGAGACAGACGGTCTGAGACAGACGGTCTGATACAGACGTACTGGGACAGGCGGTCTGAGACAGGCGGTCTGAGACAGGCGGTCTGAGACAGGCGGTCTGAGACAGGAGGTCTGAGACAGACGGTCTGAGACAGACGGTCTGAGACAGACGGTCTGAGACAGACGGTCTGAGACAGACGGTCTGAGACAGACGGTCTGTGACAGACGGTATCAGACAGACGGATTGAGACAGATGGTCTGAGACAGACGATCTGAGACAGACGGTCTGAGACAGACGGCCTGGGACAGACGTACTGGGACAGGCGGTCTGAGACAGACGGATTGAGACAGATGGTCTGAGACCGACGATCTGAGACAGACGGTCTGAGACAGACGGCCTGGGACTGACGGACAGGGACAGGCGAACAGACGCTGCCGTATAGCGGCAGGCGGATTGAGGCGGACGGTCTGAGACAGACGGTCTGAAACGGACGATCTCAGACAGACGGTCTGAGACAGACGGTCTGAGACAGACGGTCTGATACAGACGATCTGAGACAGACGGACTGAGACAGGCGGTCTGGGACAGACGGTCTGAGACAGACGGTCTGAGACAGGTGGTATGAGACAGACTGCCTGAGACAGACGGTCTGAGACAGGCGGTATGGGACAGACGGTCTGAGACAGACGGTCTGAGACAGACGGTCTGGGACAGACGGTCTCAGACAGACGGTCTAAGACAGACGGTCTGAGACAGACGGTCTGAGACAGACGGTATGGGACAGGTGGTCCGAGACAGGTGGTCTGAGACAGACGGACGGAGACAGACGGTCTGAGACAGACTGACAGGGACAGACGGCCTGAGACAGACGGTACGAGACAGGAGGTCTGAGACAGGCGGACTGATACTGACGGACAGGGACAGGCGAACAGACTCTAGCCGATAGCGGCAGGCGGATTGAGACAGACGGTCTGAGACAGACGGTCTGAGACAGACGGTCCGAGACAGACGGGCTGAGACAGACGGTCTGAGACAGGTGGTCCGAGACAGGTGGTCTGAGACAGACGGACGGAGACAGACGTTCTGAGACAGACTGACAGGGACAGACGGCCTGAGACAGACGGTACGAGACAGGCGGTCTGAGACAGGCGGACTGAGACAGGCGGACTGGGACTGACGGTCTGAGACAGACGGTCCGAGACAGACGGATTGAGACAGACGGTCTGAGACAGGCGGTCTGAGGCAGGCGGCCTGAGGCAGACTGACTGAGTAAGGCGGACTGATACTGACGGACAGGGACAGGCGAACAGACTCTACCCGATAGCGGCAGGCGGATTGAGACGGACGGTCTGAGACAGACGGTCTGAGACGGACGATCTCAGACAGAGGGTCTGAGACAGACGGTCTGAGACAGACGGTCTGAGACAGACGGTCTGAGACAGACGGTCTGAGACAGACGGTCTGAGACAGACGGGCTAAGACAGACGATCTGAGACAGGTGGTCTAAGACAGACGGACTGAGAGAGACGGACTGAGACTGACGGACTGCGACAGACGGACTGAGACAGGCGGTCTGAGACAGGCGGACTGAGACAGGCGGACTGAGACTGACGGGCTGAGACAGACGGTCTGAGACAGGTGGTCCGAGACAGGTGGTCTGAGACAGACGGACGGAGACAGGCGGTCTGAGACAGACGGACAGGGACAGACGGCCTGAGACAGACGGTCTGAGACAGACGGTCTGAGACAGACGGTCTGAGACAGACGGTCTTAGACAGACTGTCTGAGACAGACGGGCTGGGACAGACGGTCTGAGACAGGTGGTCTAAGACGTACGGACTGAGAGAGACGGACTGAGACTGACGGACAGGGACAGGCGAACAGACGCTGCCGTATAGCGGCAGGCGGATTGAGACAGACGGTCTGAGACAGACGGTCTGAGATAGACGGTCTGAGACAGACGGTCTGAGACAGACGGTCTGAGACAGACGGTCTGAGACAGACGGGCTGAGACAGACGGTCTGAGACAGGTGGTCCGAGACAGGTGGTCTGAGACAGACGGACGGAGACAGACGGTCTGAGACAGACGGACAGGGACAGACGGCCTGAGACAGACGGTATGAGACAGGCGGTCTGAGACAGACGGTCTGAGACAGGCGGTCTAAGACAGACGGACTGAGAGAGACGGATTGACACAGACGGTCTGAGACAGACGGTCTGAGACAGACGGCTGAGACAGACGGTCTGAGACAGGTGGTCCGAGACAGTTGGTCTGAGACAGACGGACGGAAACAGACGGTCTGAGACAGACTGACAGGGACAGACGGCCTGAGACAGACGGTACGAGACAGGCGGTCTGAGACAGGCGGACTGAGACAGGCGGACTGGGACTGACGGTCTGAGACAGACGGTCCGAGACAGACGGATTGAGACAGACGGTCTGAGGCAGGCGGTCTGAGACTGACGGACAGGGACAGGCGAACAGACGCTGCCGTATAGCGGCAGGCGGATTGAGGCGGACGGTCTGAGACAGACGGTCTGAAACGGACTATCTCAGACAGACGGTCTGAGACAGACGGTCTGAGACAGACGGACTGAGACAGACGGACTGAGACTGACGGACAGGGACAGGCGAACAGACGCTGCCGTATAGCGGCAGGCGGATTGAGGCGGACGGTCTGAGACAGACGGTCTGAAACTGACGATCTCAGACAGACGGTCTGAAACAGACGGTCTGAGACAGACGGTCTGAGACAGACGGTCTGAGACAGACGGTCTGAGACAGACGATCTGAGACAGACGGACTGAGACAGGCGGTCTGGGACAGACGGTCTGAGACAGACGGTCTGAGACAGGTGGTATGAGACAGACTGCCTGAGACAGACGGTCTGAGACAGGCGGTCTGGGACAGACGGTCTGAGACAGACGGTCTGAGACAGACGGTCTGGGACAGACGGTCTCAGACAGACGGTCTAAGACAGACGGTCTGAGACAGACGGTCTGAGACAGACGGATTGAGACAGACGGTATGGGACAGACGGCCTGAGACAGACAGTCTGATACCGACGGATTGAGACAGACGGTCTGAGACAGACGGTCTGAGAGAGACAGTCTGATACAGACGGTCTGAGACTGACGATCTGAGACAGACGGCCTGAGACAGACGGTCTGATGCAGGCGGCCTGAGGCAGACGGACTGAGACAGGCGGACTGATACTGACGGACAGGGACAGGCGAACAGACTCTACCCGATAGCGGCAGGCGGATTGAGACAGACGGTCTGAGACAGACGGTCTGAGACAGACGGTCTGAGACAGACGGTCTGAGACAGACGGACGGAAACAGACGGTCTGAGACAGACTGACAGGGACAGACGGCCTGAGACAGACGGTACGAGACAGGCGGTCTGAGACAGGCGGACTGAGACAGGCGGACTGGGACTGACGGTCTGAGACAGACGGTCCGAGACAGACGGATTGAGACAGACGGTCTGAGACAGGCGGTCTGAGACTGACGGACAGGGACAGGCGAACAGACGCTGCCGTATAGCGGCAGGCGGATTGAGGCGGACGGTCTGAGACAGACGGTCTGAAACGGACTATCTCAGACAGACGGTCTGAGACAGACGGTCTGAGACAGACGGACTGAGACAGACGGACTGAGACTGACGGACAGGGACAGGCGAACAGACGCTGCCGTATAGCGGCAGGCGGATTGAGGCGGACGGTCTGAGACAGACGGTCTGAAACGGACGATCTCAGACAGACGGTCTGAGACAGACGGTCTGAGACAGACGGTCTGAGACAGACGGTCTGAGACAGACGGTCTGAGACAGACGATCTGAGACAGACGGACTGAGACAGGCGGTCTGGGACAGACGGTCTGAGACAGACGGTCTGAGACAGGTGGTATGAGACAGACTGCCTGAGACAGACGGTCTGAGACAGGCGGTCTGGGACAGACGGTCTGAGACAGACGGTCTGAGACAGACGGTCTGGGACAGACGGTCTCAGACAGACGGTCTAAGACAGACGGTCTGAGACAGACGGTCTGAGACAGACGGATTGAGACAGACGGTATGGGACAGACGGCCTGAGACAGACAGTCTGATACCGACGGATTGAGAAAGACGGTCTGAGACAGACGGTCTGAGAGAGACAGTCTGATACAGACGGTCTGAGACTGACGATCTGAGACAGACGGCCTGAGACAGACGGTCTGATGCAGGCGGCCTGAGGCAGACGGACTGAGACAGGCGGACTGATACTGACGGACAGGGACAGGCGAACAGACTCTACCCGATAGCGGCAGGCGGATTGAGACAGACGGTCTGAGACAGACGGTATGAGACAGACGGTCTGAGACAGACGGTATGGGACAGGTGGTCCGAGACAGGTGGTCTGAGACAGACGGACGGAGACAGACGGTCTGAGACAGACTGACAGGGACAGACGGCCTGAGACAGACGGTACGAGACAGGCGGTCTGAGACAGGCGGACTGATACTGACGGACAGGGACAGGCGAACAGACTCTAGCCGATAGCGGCAGGCGGATTGAGACAGACGGACTGAGACAGACGGTCTGAGACAGACGGTCCGAGACAGACGGGCTGAGACAGACGGTCTGAGACAGGTGGTCCGAGACAGGTGGTCTGAGACAGACGGACGGAGACAGACGGTCTGAGACAGACTGACAGGGACAGACGGCCTGAGACAGACGGTACGAGACAGGCGGACTGGGACTGACGGTCTGAGACAGACGGTCCGAGACAGACGGATTGAGACAGACGGTCTGAGACAGGCGGTCTGAGGCAGGCGGCCTGAGGCAGACTGACTGAGTAAGGCGGACTGATACTGACGGACAGGGACAGGCGAACAGACTCTACCCGATAGCGGCAGGCGGATTGAGACGGACGGTCTGAGACAGACGGTCTGAGACGGACGATCTCAGACAGAGGGTCTGAGACAGACGGTCTGAGACAGACGGTCTGAGACAGACGGTCTGAGACCGACGGTCTGAGACAGACGGTCTGAGACAGACGGGCTAAGACAGACGATCTGAGACAGGTGGTCTAAGACAGACGGACTGAGAGAGACGGACTGAGACTGACGGACTGCGACAGACGGACTGAGACAGGCGGTCTGAGACAGGCGGACTGAGACAGGCGGACTGAGACTGACGGGCTGAGACAGACGGTCTGAGACAGGTGGTCCGAGACAGGTGGTCTGAGACAGACGGACGGAGACAGGCGGTCTGAGACAGACGGACAGGGACAGACGGCCTGAGACAGACGATCTCAGACAGACGGACTGAGAAAGACGGTCTGAGACAGACGGTCTGAGGCAGGCGGCCTGAGGCAGACGGACTGAGACAGGCGGACTGATACTGACGGACAGGGACAGGCGAACAGACTCTACCCGATAGCGGCAGGCGGATTGAGACAGACGGTCTGATACAGACGGTCTGAGACAGACGGCTTCAGACAGACGGTCCGTGTCAGACGGTCCGCGACTGACGGTCTGAGACAGACGGACTGAAGCCGGCGAACGGAGACTGACGGTGTGAGACAGACGGTCTGAGACAGACGGACTGAGACTGACGGACAGGGACAGGCGAACAGACGCTGCCGTATAGCGGCAGGCGGATTGAGGCGGACGGTCTGAGACAGACGGTCTGAAACGGACGATTTCAGACAGACGGTCTGAGACAGACGGTCTGAGACAGACGGTCTGAGACAGACGGTCTGAGACAGACGGTCTGAGACAGACGGTCTGAGACAGACGATCTGAGACAGACGGACTGAGACAGGCGGTCTGGGACAGACGGTCTGAGACAGGTGGTATGAGACAGACTGCCTGAGACAGACGGTCTGAGACAGGCGGTCTGGGACAGACGGTCTGAGACAGACGGACAGGGCGGACGGACAAGGACAGACGGCATGAGACAGACGGTTTGAGACAGATGGACTGTGACAGACAATCTGAGACAGACGGACAGGCACAGACGGCCTGAGACAGACGAACTGAGACCGACGGTCTGA
Source organism: Coelioxys conoideus (assembly GCA_947623535.1). Classification (NCBI taxonomy): domain Eukaryota; kingdom Metazoa; phylum Arthropoda; class Insecta; order Hymenoptera; family Megachilidae; genus Coelioxys; species Coelioxys conoideus. The sequence continues at coordinate 13,814,830 of OX392451.1, read as the reverse complement.
GACAGACGGTATGAGACAGACGGTCTGAGACAGACGGACAGGCACAGACGGCCTGGGACAGACGTACTGGGACAGGCGGTCTGAGACAGGCGGTCTGAGACAGACGGACTAAGACAGACGGACTGAGACCGCCGGACTGAGACTGACGGACTGAGACAGACGACTGGGACCCCCGGACAGGGACAGGCGAACTGACGCTGCCCGATAGCGGCAGGAGGATTGAGCCGGAAGGTCTGAGACAGACGGACTGAGACAGGCGGTCTGAGACAGGCGGTCTGAGACAGACGGTCTGAGACAGACGGTCTGAGAAAGACGGTCTGAGACAGACGGCCTGAGACTGGCGTACTGGGACTGGCGGTCTGAGACAGGAGGTCTGAGACAGTCGGACTTAGACAGACGATCTGAGACAGACGGACAGGCAGAGACGGCCTGAGACAGACGGTCTGCGACAGGCGGTCTGAGATAGACGGACTGAGACAGACGGTCGGAGACAGACGGTCTGAGACAGGCGGTCCGAGACAGACGGTCTGAGACGGACGGACTGAGACAGACGGCCTGGGACAGACGTACTGGGACAGGCGGTCCGAGACAGACGTTCTGAGACAGACGGTCTGAGACAGACGGTCTGAGACAGACGGTCTGAGACAGACGGTCAGAGACAGACGGTCTGACACAGACGGTCTGAGACAGACGGCCTGGGACAGACGTACTGGGACAGGCGGTCTGAGACAGGCGGTCTGAGACAGACGGACTAAGACAGACGGACTGAGACCGCCGGACTGAGACTGACGGACTGAGACAGACGACTGGGACTGACGGACAGGTACAGGCGAACAGACGCTGCCCGATAGCGGCAGGCGGATTGAGGCGGAAGGTCTGAGACAGACGGACTGAGACAGACGGTCGGAGACAGGCGGTCCGAGACAGACGGTCTGAGACAGACGGTCTGAGACAGACGGTCTGATACAGACGGTCTGACACAGACGGTCTGAGACAGACGATCTGATACAGACCGTCTGAGACAGGTGGTCTGAGACAGGTGGTCTGAGACAGGCGGTCCGAGGCAGACGGTCTGAGACAGACGGTCTGAGACAGACGGTCAGAGACAGACGGTCTGACACAGACGGTCTGAGACGGACGGTCTGATACAGACCGTCTGAGACAGGTGGTCTGAGACAGGTGGTCTGAGACAGACGGTCTGAGACAGGCGGTCTGAGACAGGAGGTCTGAGACAGTCGGACTGAGACAGACGGACTGAGACAGACGGTCTGAGACAGACGGTCTGAGACAGACGGTCTGAGACAGACGGTCTGAGACAGACGATCTGATACAGACCGTCTGAGACAGGTGGTCGGAGACAGGTGGTCTGAGACAGGCGGTCTGAGACAGACGGTCTAAGACAGACGGTTTGAGACAGATGGTCTGAGACAGACGGTCTGAGACAGACGGTCTGGGACAGACGGTCTGAGACAGACGGCCTGTGACAGACGATCTGAGACAGACGGTCTGAGACAGACGTACTGGGACAGGCGGTCTGAGACAGGCGGTCTGAGACAGGCGGTCTGAGACAGGCGGTCTGAGACAGGCGGTCTGAGACAGGAGGTCTGAGACAGACGGTCTGATACAGACGGTCTGAGACAGACGATCTGATACAGACCGTCTGAGACAGGTGGTCTGAGACAGGTGGTCTGGGACAGGCGGTCTGAGACAGACGGTCTAAGACAGGCGGTCTGAGACAGACGGTCTGAGACAGACGGTCTGATACAGACGTACTGGGACAGGCGGTCTGAGACAGGCGGTCTGAGACAGGCGGTCTGAGACAGGCGGTCTGAGACAGGCGGTCTGAGACAGGAGGTCTGAGACAGACGGTCTGAGACAGACGGTCTGATACAGACGGTCTGACACAGACGGTCTGAGACAGACGATCTGATACAGACCGTCTGAGACAGGTGGTCTGAGACAGGTGGTCTGAGACAGGCGGTCCGAGGCAGACGGTCTGAGACAGACGGTCTGAGACAGACGGTCAGAGACAGACGGTCTGACACAGACGGTCTGAGACGGACGGTCTGATACAGACCGTCTGAGACAGGTGGTCTGAGACAGGTGGTCTGAGACAGACGGTCTGAGACAGGCGGTCTGAGACAGGAGGTCTGAGACAGTCGGACTGAGACAGACGGACTGAGACAGACGGTCTGAGACAGACGGTCTGAGACAGACGGTCTGAGACAGACGATCTGATACAGACCGTCTGAGACAGGTGGTCGGAGACAGGTGGTCTGAGACAGGCGGTCTGAGACAGACGGTCTAAGACAGACGGTTTGAGACAGATGGTCTGAGACAGACGGTCTGAGACAGACGGTCTGGGACAGACGGTCTGAGACAGACGGCCTGTGACAGACGATCTGAGACAGACGGTCTGAGACAGACGTACTGGGACAGGCGGTCTGAGACAGGCGGTCTGAGACAGGCGGTCTGAGACAGGCGGTCTGAGACAGGAGGTCTGAGACAGACGGTCTGATACAGACGGTCTGAGACAGACGATCTGATACAGACCGTCTGAGACAGGTGGTCTGAGACAGGTGGTCTGGGACAGGCGGTCTGAGACAGACGGTCTAAGACAGGCGGTCTGAGACAGACGGTCTGAGACAGACGGTCTGATACAGACGTACTGGGACAGGCGGTCTGAGACAGGCGGTCTGAGACAGGCGGTCTGAGACAGGCGGTCTGAGACAGGCGGTCTGAGACAGGAGGTCTGAGACAGACGGTCTGAGACAGACGGTCTGAGACAGACGGTCTGAGACAGACGGCCTGGGACAGACGTACTGGGACAGGCGGTCTGAGACAGACGGATTGAGACAGATGGTCTGAGACCGACGATCTGAGACAGACGGTCTGAGACAGACGGCCTGGGACAGACGTACTGGGACAGGCGGTCTGAGACAGGCGGTCTGAGACAGACGGTCTGAGACAGACGGTCTGATACAGACGGTCTGACACAGATGGTCTGAGACAGACGGTCTGAGACAGTCGATCTGATACAGACCGTCTGAGACAGGTGGTCTGAGACAGGTGGTCTGAGACAGGCGGTCCGTGACAGACGGTCTGAGGCAGACGGTCTGAGACAGACGATCTGAGACAGACGGACAGGCAGAGACGGCCTGAGACAGACGGTCTGCGACAGGCGGTCTGAGACAGACGGACTGAGACAGACGGTCGGAGACAGACGGTCTGAGACAGGCGGTACGAGACAGACGGTCTGAGACGGACGGTCTGAGACAGACGGTATGAGACAGACGGTTTGAGACAGATGGTCTGAGACAGACGGTCTGAGACAGACGGTCTGGGGCAGACGGTCTGAGACAGACGGCCTGTGACAGACGATCTGAGACAGACGGTCTGAGACAGATGGCCTGAAACAGACGGACAGGGCGGACGGACAAGGACAGACGGCATGAGACAGACGGTCTGAGACAGGCGGTCTGAGACAGACGGACTGAGACAGATGGACTGTGACAGACGATCTGAGACAGACGGACAGGCACAGACGGCCTGAGACAGACGGTCTGCGACAGGCGGTCTGAGACAGACGGACTGAGACAGATGGACTGTGACAGACGATCTGAGACAGACGGACAGGCACAGACGGCCTGAGACAGACGAACTGAGACAGACGGTCTGAGACAGACGGTATGAGACAGACGGTCTGAGACAGACGGACAGGCACAGACGGCCTGGGACAGACGTACTGGGACAGGCGGTCTGAGACAGGCAGTCTGAGACAGACGGTCTGAGACAGACGGTATGAGACCGCCGGACTGAGACTGACGGACTGAGACAGACGACTGGGACCGCCGGACAGGGACAGGCGAACAGACGCTGCCCGATAGCGGCAGGCGGATTGAGCCGGACGGTCTGAGACAGACGGACTGAGACAGACGGTCTGAGACAGACGGTCTGAGACAGACGGTCTGAGACAGACGGTCTGAGACAGACGGTATGAGACAGACGGATTAAGACGGATGGGCTGAGACAGACGGTCTGAGACAGACGGTCTGAGACAGACGGTCTGAGACAGACGGTCTGAGACAGACGGTCTGAGACAGACGGTCTGAGACAGACGGTCTGAGACAGACGGTATGAGACAGACGGATTAAGACAGATGGTCTGAGACAGATGGTCTGAGACAGACGGTCTGAGACAGACGCTCTGAGACAGACGGTATGACACAGACGGATTGAGACAGATGGTCTGAGACACACGGTCTGAGACAGACTGTCTGAGACAGACGGCCTGGGACAGACGTACTGGGACAGGCGTTCTGAGACAGGCGGTCTGAGACAGACGGACTAAGACAGACGGACTGAGACCGCCGGACTGAGACTGACGGACAGAGACAGACGACTGGGACCCCCGGACAGGGACAGGCGAACAGACGCTGCCCGATAGCGGCAGGCGGATTGAGCCGGAAGGTCTGAGACAGACGGACTGAGACAGACGGTCTGAGACAGACGGTCTGAGACAGACGGTCTGAGACAGACGGTCTGAGACAGACGGTCTGAGACAGACGAACTGAGACAGACGATCTGAGACACACGGTCTGAGACAGGCGGTCTGAGACAGACGGTCTGAGACAGACGGTCTGAGACAGATGGTATGAGACAGACGGTCTGAGACAGACGGCCTGTGACAGACGATCTGATACAGACGGTCTGAGACAGATGGCCTTAGACAGACGGACAGGGCGGACGGACAAGGACAGACGGCATGAGACAGACGGTTTGAGACAGATGGTCTGAGACAGATGGACTGTGACAGACGATCTGAGACAGACGGACAGGCACAGACGGCCTGAGACAGACGAACTGAGACAGACGGTATGAGACAGACGGTCTGAGACAGACGGACAGGCACAGACGGCCTGGGACAGACGTACTGGGACAGGCGGTCTGAGACAGGCGGTCTGAGACAGACGGACTAAGACAGACGGACTGAGACCGCCGGACTGAGACTGACGGACTGAGACAGACGACTGGGACCCCCGGACAGGGACAGGCGAACTGACGCTGCCCGATAGCGGCAGGCGGATTGAGCCGGAAGGTCTGAGACAGACGGACTGAGACAGGCGGTCTGAGACAGGCGGTCTGAGACAGACGGTCTGAGACAGACGGTATGAGACCACCCGACTGAGACTGACGGACTGAGACAGACGACTGGGAGCCCCGGACAGGGACAGGCGAACAGACGCTGCCCGATAGCGGCAGGCGGATTGAGCCGGAAGGTCTGAGACAGACGGACTGAGACAGACGGTCTGAGCCAGACGGTCTGAGACAGACGGTCTGAGACAGACTGTATGAGACAGACGGATTAAGACGGATGGTCTGAGACAGACGGTCTGAGACAGACGGTCTGAGACAGACGGTCTGAGACAGACGGTCTGAGACAGACGGTCTGAGAAAGACGGTCTGAGACAGACGGCCTGAGACAGGCGTACTGGGACTGGCGGTCGGAGACAGGAGGTCTGAGACAGTCGGACTTAGACAGACGATCTGAGACAGACGGACAGGCAGAGACGGCCTGAGACAGACGGTCTGCGACAGGCGGTCTGAGATAGACGGACTGAGACAGACGGTCGGAGACAGACGGTCTGAGACAGGCGGTCCGAGACAGACGGTCTGAGACGGACGGACTGAGACAGACGGCCTGGGACAGACGTACTGGGACAGGCGGTCCGAGACAGACGTTCTGAGACAGACGGTCTGAGACAGACGGTCAGAGACAGACGGTCTGACACAGACGGTCTGAGACAGACGGCCTGGGACAGACGTACTGGAACAGGCGGTCTGAGACAGGCGGTCTGAGACAGACGGACTAAGACAGACGGACTGAGACCGCCGGACTGAGACTGACGGACTGAGACAGACGACTGGGACTGACGGACAGGTACAGGCGAACAGACGCTGCCCGATAGCGGCAGGCGGATTGAGGCGGAAGGTCTGAGACAGACGGACTGAGACAGACGGTCGGAGACAGACGGTCTGAGACAGGCGGTCCGAGACAGACGGTCTGAGACAGACGGTCTGAGACAGACGGTCTGATACAGACGGTCTGACACAGACGGTCTGAGACAGACGATCTGATACAGACCGTCTGAGACAGGTGGTCTGAGACAGGTGGTCTGAGACAGGCGGTCCGAGGCAGACGGTCTGAGACAGACGGTCTGAGACAGACGGTCAGAGACAGACGGTCTGACACAGACGGTCTGAGACGGACGGTCTGATACAGACCGTCTGAGACAGGTGGTCTGAGACAGGTGGTCTGAGACAGACGGTCTGAGACAGGCGGTCTGAGACAGGAGGTCTGAGACAGTCGGACTGAGACAGACGGACTGAGACAGACGGACTGAGACAGACGGACTGTGACAGACGATCTGAGACAGACGGACAGGCAGAGACGGCCTGAGACAGACCAACTGAGACAGACGGTCTGAGACAGCCGGTCCGAGGCAGACGGTCTGAGACAGACGGTCTGAGACAGACGGTCAGAGACAGACGGACAGGCAGAGACGGCCTGAGACAGACGGTCTGCGACAGGCGGTCTGAGATAGACGGACTGAGACAGACGGTCGGAGACAGACGGTCTGAGACAGGCGGTCCGAGACAGACGGTCTGAGACGGACGGACTGAGACAGACGGCCTGGGACAGACGTACTGGGACAGGCGGTCCGAGACAGACGTTCTGAGACAGACGGTCTGAGACAGACGGTCAGAGACAGACGGTCTGACACAGACGGTCTGAGACAGACGGCCTGGGACAGACGTACTGGAACAGGCGGTCTGAGACAGGCGGTCTGAGACAGACGGACTAAGACAGACGGACTGAGACCGCCGGACTGAGACTGACGGACTGAGACAGACGACTGGGACTGACGGACAGGTACAGGCGAACAGACGCTGCCCGATAGCGGCAGGCGGATTGAGGCGGAAGGTCTGAGACAGACGGACTGAGACAGACGGTCTGAGACAGACGGTCAGAGACAGACGGTCTGACACAGACGGTCTGAGACAGACGGCCTGGGACAGACGTACTGGAACAGGCGGTCTGAGACAGGCGGTCTGAGACAGACGGACTAAGACAGACGGACTGAGACCGCCGGACTGAGACTGACGGACTGAGACAGACGACTGGGACTGACGGACAGGTACAGGCGAACAGACGCTGCCCGATAGCGGCAGGCGGATTGAGGCGGAAGGTCTGAGACAGACGGACTGAGACAGACGGTCGGAGACAGACGGTCTGAGACAGGCGGTCCGAGACAGACGGTCTGAGACAGACGGTCTGAGACAGACGGTCTGATACAGACGGTCTGACACAGACGGTCTGAGACAGACGATCTGATACAGACCGTCTGAGACAGGTGGTCTGAGACAGGTGGTCTGAGACAGGCGGTCCGAGGCAGACGGTCTGAGACAGACGGTCTGAGACAGACGGTCAGAGACAGACGGTCTGACACAGACGGTCTGAGACGGACGGTCTGATACAGACCGTCTGAGACAGGTGGTCTGAGACAGGTGGTCTGAGACAGACGGTCTGAGACAGGCGGTCTGAGACAGGAGGTCTGAGACAGTCGGACTGAGACAGACGGACTGAGACAGACGGACTGAGACAGACGGACTGTGACAGACGATCTGAGACAGACGGACAGGCAGAGACGGCCTGAGACAGACCAACTGAGACAGACGGTCTGAGACAGCCGGTCCGAGGCAGACGGTCTGAGACAGACGGTCTGAGACAGACGGTCAGAGACAGACGGTCTGACACAGACGTTCTGAGACAGACGGTCTGATACAGACGGTCTGAGACAGACGGTCTGAGACAGGCGGTATGAGACAGACGGACAGGCACAGACGGTCTGAGACAGACGGTCTGAGACAGGCGGTATGAGACAGACGGACAGGCACAGACGGTCTGAGACAGACGAACTGAGACAGACGGTCTGAGACAGACGGTCTGAGACAGACGGTCTGAGACAGGCGGTCTGAGACAGACGGTCTGAGACAGACGGTCTGAGACAGACGGTCTGAGACAGACGGTCTGAGACAGACGGTATGAGACAGACGGATTAAGACAGATGGTCCGAGACAGATGGTCTGAGACAGACGGTCTGAGACAGACGGTCTGAGACAGACGGTCTGAGACAGACGGTCTGAGACAGACGGTCTGAGACAGACGGTCTGAGACAGACGGTCTGAGACAGACGGTCTGAGACAGACGGTCTGACACAGACTTTCTGAGACAGACGGTCTGATACAGACGGTCTGAGACAGATGGTCTGAGACAGACGGTATGAGACAGACGGATTGAGACAGACGGACTGTGACAGACGGTATGAGACAGACGGATTGAGACAGACGGACTGTGACAGACGATCTGAGACAGACGGACAGGCACAGACGGCCTGAGACAGACGGTCTGCGACAGACGGTCTGAGACAGACGGACTGATACAGACGGACTGTGACAGACGATCTGAGATAGACGGACAGGCACAGACGGCCTGAGACAGACGAACTCAGACAGACGGTCTGAGACAGACGGTCTGAGACAGACGGTCTGAGACAGACGGCCTGGGACAGACGTACTGAGACTGACGGACTGAGACCGCCGGACTGAGACTGACGGACTGAGACAGACGACTGGGACCCCCGGACAGGGACAGGCGAACAGACGCTGCCCGATAGCGGCAGGCGGATTGAGCCGGAAGGTCTGACACAGACGGACTGAGACAGACGGTCTGAGACAGACGGTCTGAGAGAGACGGTCTGAGACAGGCGGTCTGAGACAGACGGTCTGAGACAGACGGCCTGGGACAGACGTACTGGGACAGGCGGTCTGAGACAGGCGGTCTGAGACAGACGGACTAAGACAGACGGACTGAGACCGCCGGACTGAGACTGACGGACTGAGACAGACGACTGGGACTGACGGACAGGTACAGGCGAACAGACGCTGCCCGATAGCGGCAGGCGGATTGAGGCGGAAGGTCTGAGACAGACGGACTGAGACAGACGGTAGGAGACAGACGGTCTGATACAGACGGTCTGACACAGACGGTCTGAGACAGACGATCTGATACTGACCGTCTTAGACAGGTGGTCTGAGACAGGTGGTCTGAGACAGGCGGTCTGAGACAGACGGTCTAAGACAGACGGTTTGAGACAGATGGTCTGAGACAGACGGTCTTGGACAGACGGTCTGGGACAGACGGTCTGAGACAGACGGCCTGTGACAGACGATCTGAGACAGACGGTCTGAGACAGACGGTCTGAGACAGACGGTCTGAGACAGACGGTCTGAGACAGACGGTCTGAGACAGACGGTCTGAGACAGACGATCTGATACAGACCGTCTGAGACAGGTGGTCTGAGACAGGTGGTCTGAGACAGGCGGTCTGAGACAGACGGTCTAAGACAGACGGTTTGAGACAGATGGTCTGAGACAGACGGTCTGAGACAGACGGTCTGGGACAGACGGTCTGAGACAGACGGCCTGTGACAGACGATCTGAGACAGACGGTCTGAGACAGACGTACTGGGACAGGCGGTCTGAGACATGCGGTCTGAGACAGGCGGTCTGAGACAGGCGGTCTGAGACAGGAGGTCTGAGACAGACGGTCTGATACAGACGGTCTGAGACAGACGATCTGATACAGACCGTCTGAGACAGGTGGTCTGAGACAGGTGGTCTGGGACAGGCGGTCTGAGACAGACGGTCTAAGACAGGCGGTCTGAGACAGACGGTCTGAGACAGACGGTCTGATACAGACGTACTGGGACAGGCGGTCTGAGACAGGCGGTCTGAGACAGGCGGTCTGAGACAGGCGGTCTGAGACAGGAGGTCTGAGACAGACGGTCTGAGACAGACGGTCTGAGACAGACGGTCTGAGACAGACGGTCTGAGACAGACGGTCTGAGACAGACGGTCTGTGACAGACGGTATCAGACAGACGGATTGAGACAGATGGTCTGAGACAGACGATCTGAGACAGACGGTCTGAGACAGACGGCCTGGGACAGACGTACTGGGACAGGCGGTCTGAGACGGACGGATTGAGACAGATGGTCTGAGACCGACGATCTGAGACAGACGGTCTGAGACAGACGGCCTGGGACAGACGTACTGGGACAGGCGGTCTGAGACAGGCGGTCTGAGACAGACGGTCTGAGACAGACGGTCTGACACAGATGGTCTGAGACAGACGGTCTGAGACAGTCGATCTGATACAGACCGTCTGAGACAGGTGGTCTGAGACAGGTGGTCTGAGACAGGCGGTCTGAGACAGGCGGTCTGAGACAGATGGTCTGAGACCGACGATCTGAGACAGACGGTCTGAGACAGACGGCCTGGGACAGACGTACTGGGACAGGCGGTCTGAGACAGGCGGTCTGAGACAGACGGTCTGAGACAGACGGTCTGATACAGACGGTCTGACACAGATGGTCTGAGACAGACGGTCTGAGACAGTCGATCTGATACAGACCGTCTGAGACAGGTGGTCTGAGACAGGTGGTCTGAGACAGGCGGTCCGTGACAGACGGTCTGAGGCAGACGGTCTGAGACAGACGATCTGAGACAGACGGACAGGCAGAGACGGCCTGAGACAGACGGTCTGCGACAGGCGGTCTGAGACAGACGGACTGAGACAGACGGTCGGAGACAGACGGTCTGAGACAGGCGGTACGAGACAGACGGTCTGAGACGGACGGTCTGAGACAGACGGTATGAGACAGACGGTTTGAGACAGATGGTCTGAGACAGACGGTCTGAGACAGACGGTCTGGGGCAGACGGTCTGAGACAGACGGCCTGTGACAGACGATCTGAGACAGACGGTCTGAGACAGATGGCCTGAAACAGACGGACAGGGCGGACGGACAAGGACAGACGGCATGAGACAGACGGTCTGAGACAGGCGGTCTGAGACAGACGGACTGAGACAGATGGACTGTGACAGACGATCTGAGACAGACGGACAGGCACAGACGGCCTGAGACAGACGGTCTGCGACAGGCGGTCTGAGACAGACGGACTGAGACAGATGGACTGTGACAGACGATCTGAGACAGACGGACAGGCACAGACGGCCTGAGACAGACGAACTGAGACAGACGGTCTGAGACAGACGGTATGAGACAGACGGTCTGAGACAGACGGACAGGCACAGACGGCCTGGGACAGACGTACTGGGACAGGCGGTCTGAGACAGGCAGTCTGAGACAGACGGTCTGAGACAGACGGTATGAGACCGCCGGACTGAGACTGACGGACTGAGACAGACGACTGGGACCGCCGGACAGGGACAGGCGAACAGACGCTGCCCGATAGCGGCAGGCGGATTGAGCCGGACGGTCTGAGACAGACGGACTGAGACAGACGGTCTGAGACAGACGGTCTGAGACAGACGGTCTGAGACAGACGGTCTGAGACAGACGGTATGAGGCAGACGGATTAAGACGGATGGGCTGAGACAGACGGTCTGAGACAGACGGTCTGAGACAGACGGTCTGAGACAGACGGTCTGAGACAGACGGTCTGAGACAGACGGTCTGAGACAGACGGTATGAGACAGACGGATTAAGACAGATGGTCTGAGACAGATGGTCTGAGACAGACGGTCTGAGACAGACGCTCTGAGACAGACGGTATGACACAGACGGATTGAGACAGATGGTCTGAGACACACGGTCTGAGACAGACTGTCTGAGACAGACGGCCTGGGACAGACGTACTGGGACAGGCGTTCTGAGACAGGCGGTCTGAGACAGACGGACTAAGACAGACGGACTGAGACCGCCGGACTGAGACTGACGGACAGAGACAGACGACTGGGACCCCCGGACAGGGACAGGCGAACAGACGCTGCCCGATAGCGGCAGGCGGATTGAGCCGGAAGGTCTGAGACAGACGGACTGAGACAGACGGTCTGAGACAGACGGTCTGAGACAGACGGTCTGAGACAGACGGTCTGAGACAGACAGTCTGAGACAGACGGTATGAGACAGACGAACTGAGACAGACGATCTGAGACACACGGTCTGAGACAGGCGGTCTGAGACAGACGGTCTGAGACAGACGGTCTGAGACAGATGGTATGAGACAGACGGTCTGAGACAGACGGCCTGTGACAGACGATCTGATACAGACGGTCTGAGACAGATGGCCTTAGACAGACGGACAGGGCGGACGGACAAGGACAGACGGCATGAGACAGACGGTTTGAGACAGATGGTCTGAGACAGATGGACTGTGACAGACGATCTGAGACAGACGGACAGGCACAGACGGCCTGAGACAGACGAACTGAGACAGACGGTCTGAGACAGACGGTATGAGACAGACGGTCTGAGACAGACGGACAGGCACAGACGGCCTGGGACAGACGTACTGGGACAGGCGGTCTGAGACAGGCGGTCTGAGACAGACGGACTAAGACAGACGGACTGAGACCGCCGGACTGAGACTGACGGACTGAGACAGACGACTGGGACGCCGGACAGGGACAGGCGAACTGACGCTGCCCGATAGCGGCAGGCGGATTGAGCCGGAAGGTCTGAGACAGACGGACTGAGACAGGCGGTCTGAGACAGGCGGTCTGAGACAGACGGTCTGAGACAGACGGTATGAGACCACCCGACTGAGACTGACGGACTGAGACAGACGACTGGGAGCCCCGGACAGGGACAGGCGAACAGACGCTGCCCGATAGCGGCAGGCGGATTGAGCCGGAAGGTCTGAGACAGACGGACTGAGACAGACGGTCTGAGCCAGACGGTCTGAGACAGACGGTCTGAGACAGACTGTATGAGACAGACGGATTAAGACGGATGGTCTGAGACAGACGGTCTGAGACAGACGGTCTGAGACAGACGGTCTGAGACAGACGGTCTGAGACAGACGGTCTGAGAAAGACGGTCTGAGACAGACGGCCTGAGACAGGCGTACTGGGACTGGCGGTCGGAGACAGGAGGTCTGAGACAGTCGGACTTAGACAGACGATCTGAGACAGACGGACAGGCAGAGACGGCCTGAGACAGACGGTCTGCGACAGGCGGTCTGAGATAGACGGACTGAGACAGACGGTCGGAGACAGACGGTCTGAGACAGGCGGTCCGAGACAGACGGTCTGAGACGGACGGACTGAGACAGACGGCCTGGGACAGACGTACTGGGACAGGCGGTCCGAGACAGACGTTCTGAGACAGACGGTCTGAGACAGACGGTCAGAGACAGACGGTCTGACACAGACGGTCTGAGACAGACGGCCTGGGACAGACGTACTGGAACAGGCGGTCTGAGACAGGCGGTCTGAGACAGACGGACTAAGACAGACGGACTGAGACCGCCGGACTGAGACTGACGGACTGAGACAGACGACTGGGACTGACGGACAGGTACAGGCGAACAGACGCTGCCCGATAGCGGCAGGCGGATTGAGGCGGAAGGTCTGAGACAGACGGACTGAGACAGACGGTCGGAGACAGACGGTCTGAGACAGGCGGTCCGAGACAGACGGTCTGAGACAGACGGTCTGAGACAGACGGTCTGATACAGACGGTCTGACACAGACGGTCTGAGACAGACGATCTGATACAGACCGTCTGAGACAGGTGGTCTGAGACAGGTGGTCTGAGACAGGCGGTCCGAGGCAGACGGTCTGAGACAGACGGTCTGAGACAGACGGTCAGAGACAGACGGTCTGACACAGACGGTCTGAGACGGACGGTCTGATACAGACCGTCTGAGACAGGTGGTCTGAGACAGGTGGTCTGAGACAGACGGTCTGAGACAGGCGGTCTGAGACAGGAGGTCTGAGACAGTCGGACTGAGACAGACGGACTGAGACAGACGGACTGAGACAGACGGACTGTGACAGACGATCTGAGACAGACGGACAGGCAGAGACGGCCTGAGACAGACCAACTGAGACAGACGGTCTGAGACAGCCGGTCCGAGGCAGACGGTCTGAGACAGACGGTCTGAGACAGACGGTCAGAGACAGACGGTCTGACACAGACGTTCTGAGACAGACGGTCTGATACAGACGGTCTGAGACAGACGGTCTGAGACAGGCGGTATGAGACAGACGGACAGGCACAGACGGTCTGAGACAGACGGTCTGAGACAGGCGGTATGAGACAGACGGACAGGCACAGACGGTCTGAGACAGACGAACTGAGACAGACGGTCTGAGACAGACGGTCTGAGACAGGCGGTCTGAGACAGACGGTCTGAGACAGACGGTCTGAGACAGACGGTCTGAGACAGACGGTCTGAGACAGACGGTCTGAGACAGACGGTATGAGACAGACGGATTAAGACAGATGGTCCGAGACAGATGGTCTGAGACAGACGGTCTGAGACAGACGGTCTGAGACAGACGGTCTGAGACAGACGGTCTGAGACAGACGGTCTGAGACAGACGGTCTGAGACAGACGGTCTGACACAGACTTTCTGAGACAGACGGTCTGATACAGACGGTCTGAGACAGATGGTCTGAGACAGACGGTATGAGACAGACGGATTGAGACAGACGGACTGTGACAGACGGTATGAGACAGACGGATTGAGACAGACGGACTGTGACAGACGATCTGAGACAGACGGACAGGCACAGACGGCCTGAGACAGACGGTCTGCGACAGACGGTCTGAGACAGACGGACTGATACAGACGGACTGTGACAGACGATCTGAGATAGACGGACAGGCACAGACGGCCTGAGACAGACGAACTCAGACAGACGGTCTGAGACAGACGGTCTGAGACAGACGGTCTGAGACAGACGGCCTGGGACAGACGTACTGAGACTGACGGACTGAGACCGCCGGACTGAGACTGACGGACTGAGACAGACGACTGGGACCCCCGGACAGGGACAGGCGAACAGACGCTGCCCGATAGCGGCAGGCGGATTGAGCCGGAAGGTCTGACACAGACGGACTGAGACAGACGGTCTGAGACAGACGGTCTGAGAGAGACGGTCTGAGACAGGCGGTCTGAGACAGACGGTCTGAGACAGACGGCCTGGGACAGACGTACTGGGACAGGCGGTCTGAGACAGGCGGTCTGAGACAGACGGACTAAGACAGACGGACTGAGACCGCCGGACTGAGACTGACGGACTGAGACAGACGACTGGGACTGACGGACAGGTACAGGCGAACAGACGCTGCCCGATAGCGGCAGGCGGATTGAGGCGGAAGGTCTGAGACAGACGGACTGAGACAGACGGTAGGAGACAGACGGTCTGATACAGACGGTCTGACACAGACGGTCTGAGACAGACGATCTGATACTGACCGTCTTAGACAGGTGGTCTGAGACAGGTGGTCTGAGACAGGCGGTCTGAGACAGACGGTCTAAGACAGACGGTTTGAGACAGATGGTCTGAGACAGACGGTCTTGGACAGACGGTCTGGGACAGACGGTCTGAGACAGACGGCCTGTGACAGACGATCTGAGACAGACGGTCTGAGACAGACGGTCTGAGACAGACGGTCTGAGACAGACGGTCTGAGACAGACGGTCTGAGACAGACGGTCTGAGACAGACGGTCTGAGACAGACGGTCTGAGACAGACGATCTGATACAGACCGTCTGAGACAGGTGGTCTGAGACAGGTGGTCTGAGACAGGCGGTCTGAGACAGACGGTCTAAGACAGACGGTTTGAGACAGATGGTCTGAGACAGACGGTCTGAGACAGACGGTCTGGGACAGACGGTCTGAGACAGACGGCCTGTGACAGACGATCTGAGACAGACGGTCTGAGACAGACGTACTGGGACAGGCGGTCTGAGACATGCGGTCTGAGACAGGCGGTCTGAGACAGGCGGTCTGAGACAGGAGGTCTGAGACAGACGGTCTGATACAGACGGTCTGAGACAGACGATCTGATACAGACCGTCTGAGACAGGTGGTCTGAGACAGGTGGTCTGGGACAGGCGGTCTGAGACAGACGGTCTAAGACAGGCGGTCTGAGACAGACGGTCTGAGACAGACGGTCTGATACAGACGTACTGGGACAGGCGGTCTGAGACAGGCGGTCTGAGACAGGCGGTCTGAGACAGGCGGTCTGAGACAGGAGGTCTGAGACAGACGGTCTGAGACAGACGGTCTGAGACAGACGGTCTGAGACAGACGGTCTGAGACAGACGGTCTGAGACAGACGGTCTGTGACAGACGGTATCAGACAGACGGATTGAGACAGATGGTCTGAGACAGACGATCTGAGACAGACGGTCTGAGACAGACGGCCTGGGACAGACGTACTGGGACAGGCGGTCTGAGACAGACGGATTGAGACAGATGGTCTGAGACCGACGATCTGAGACAGACGGTCTGAGACAGACGGCCTGGGACAGACGTACTGGGACAGGCGGTCTGAGACAGGCGGTCTGAGACAGACGGTCTGAGACAGACGGTCTGATACAGACGGTCTGACACAGATGGTCTGAGACAGACGGTCTGAGACAGTCGATCTGATACAGACGGTATGAGACAGACGGTTTGAGACAGATGGTCTGAGACAGACGGTCTGAGACAGACGGTCTGGGGCAGACGGTCTGAGACAGACGGCCTGTGACAGACGATCTGAGACAGACGGTCTGAGACAGATGGCCTGAAACAGACGGACAGGGCGGACGGACAAGGACAGACGGCATGAGACAGACGGTCTGAGACAGGCGGTCTGAGACAGACGGACTGAGACAGATGGACTGTGACAGACGATCTGAGACAGACGGACAGGCACAGACGGCCTGAGACAGACGGTCTGCGACAGGCGGTCTGAGACAGACGGACTGAGACAGATGGACTGTGACAGACGATCTGAGACAGACGGACAGGCACAGACGGCCTGAGACAGACGAACAGAGACAGACGGTATGAGACAGACGGTCTGAGACAGACGGACAGGCACAGACGGCCTGGGACAGACGTACTGGGACAGGCGGTCTGAGACAGGCAGTCTGAGACAGACGGTCTGAGACAGACGGTATGTGACCGCCGGACTGAGATTGACGGACTGAGACAGACGACTGGGACCCCCGGACAGGGACAGGCGAACAGACGCTGCCCGATAGCGGCAGGCGGATTGAGCCGGACGGTCTGAGACAGACGGACTGAGACAGACGGTCTGAGACAGACGGTCTGAGACAGACGGTCTGAGACAGACGGTCTGAGACAGACGGTATGAGACAGACGGATTAAGACGGATGGGCTGAGACAGACGGTCTGAGACAGACGGTCTGAGACAGACGGTCTGAGACAGACGGTCTGAGACAGACGGTCTGAGACAGACGGTCTGAGACAGACGGTATGAGACAGACGGATTAAGACAGATGGTCTGAGACAGATGGTCTGAGACAGACGGTCTGAGACAGACGCTCTGAGACAGACGGTATGACACAGACGGATTGAGACAGATGGTCTGAGACACACGGTCTGAGACAGACGGCCTGGGACAGACGTACTGGGACA
Organism: Coelioxys conoideus; assembly: GCA_947623535.1. Lineage (NCBI taxonomy): Eukaryota > Metazoa > Arthropoda > Insecta > Hymenoptera > Megachilidae > Coelioxys > Coelioxys conoideus. Next base: position 13,797,295 of record OX392451.1, on the reverse strand, counting down.
GGCGTTCTGAGACAGGCGGTCTGAGACAGACGGACTAAGACAGACGGACTGAGACCGCCGGACTGAGACTGACGGACAGAGACAGACGACTGGGACCCCCGGACAGGGACAGGCGAACAGACGCTGCCCGATAGCGGCAGGCGGATTGAGCCGGAAGGTCTGAGACAGACGGACTGAGACAGACGGTCTGAGACAGACGGTCTGAGACAGACGGTATGAGACAGACGAACTGTGACAGACGATCTGAGACACACGGTCTGAGACAGGCGGTCTGAGACAGACGGTCTGAGACAGACGGTCTGAGACAGATGGTATGAGACAGACGGTCTGAGACAGACGGCCTGTGACAGACGATCTGAGACAGACGGTCTGAGACAGATGGCCTTAGACAGACGGACAGGGCGGACGGACAAGGACAGACGGCATGAGACAGACGGTTTGAGACAGATGGTCTGAGACAGATGGACTGTGACAGACGATCTGAGACAGACGGACAGGCACAGACGGCCTGAGACAGACGAACTGAGACAGACGGTCTGAGACAGACGGTATGAGACAGACGGTCTGAGACAGACGGACAGGCACAGACGGCCTGGGACAGACGTACTGGGACAGGCGGTCTGAGACAGGCGGTCTGAGACAGACGGACTAAGACAGACGGACTGAGACCGCCGGACTGAGACTGACGGACTGAGACAGTCGACTGGGACCCCCGGACAGGGACAGGCGAACTGACGCTGCCCGATAGCGGCAGGCGGATTAAGCCGGAAGGTCTGAGACAGACGGACTGAGACGGGCGGTCTGAGACAGGCGGTCTGAGACAGACGGTCTGAGACAGACGGTATGAGACCACCCGACTGAGACTGACGGACTGAGACAGACGACTGGGAGCCCCGGACAGGGACAGGCGAACAGACGCTGCCCGATAGCGGCAGGCGGATTGAGCCGGAAGGTCTGAGACAGACGGACTGAGACAGACGGTCTGAGCCAGACGGTCTGAGACAGACGGTCTGAGACAGACTGTATGAGACAGACGGATTAAGACGGATGGTCTGAGACAGACGGTCTGAGACAGACGGTCTGAGACAGACGGTCTGAGACAGACGGTCTGAGACAGACGGTCTGAGACAGACGGTCTGAGAAAGACGGTCTGAGACAGACGGCCTGAGACAGGCGTACTGGGACTGGCGGTCGGAGACAGGAGGTCTGAGACAGTCGGACTTAGACAGACGATCTGAGACAGACGGACAGGCAGAGACGGCCTGAGACAGACGGCCTGGGACAGACGTACTGGGACAGGCGGTCTGAGACAGGCGGTCTGAGACAGACGGACTAAGACAGACGGACTGAGACCGCCGGACTGAGACTGACGGACTGAGACAGACGACTGGGACTGACGGACAGGTACAGGCGAACAGACGCTGCCCGATAGCGGCAGGCGGATTGAGGCGGAAGGTCTGAGACAGACGGACTGAGACAGACGGTCGGAGACAGACGGTCTGAGACAGGCGGTCCGAGACAGACGGTCTGAGACAGACGGTCTGAGACAGACGGTCTGATACAGACGGTCTGACACAGACGGTCTGAGACAGACGATCTGATACAGACCGTCTGAGACAGGTGGTCTGAGACAGGTGGTCTGAGACAGGCGGTCCGAGGCAGACGGTCTGAGACAGGAGGTCTGAGACAGTCGGACTGAGACAGACGGACTGAGACAGACGGACTGAGACAGACGGACTGAGACAGACGGACTGTGACAGACGATCTGAAACAGACGGACAGGCAGAGACGGCCTGAGACAGACCAACTGAGACAGACGGTCTGAGACAGACGGTCCGAGGCAGACGGTCTGAGACAGACGTTCTGAGACAGACGGTCTGATACAGACGGTCTGAGACAGACGGTCTGAGACAGGTGGTATGAGACAGACGGACAGGCACAGACGGTCTGAGACAGACGGTCTGAGACAGGCGGTATGAGACAGACGGACAGGCACAGACGGTCTGAGACAGACGAACTGAGACAGACGGTCTGAGACAGACGGTCTGAGACAGGCGGTCTGAGACAGACGGTCTGAGACAGACGGTCTGAGACAGACGGTCTGAGACAGACGGTATGAGACAGACGGATTAAGACAGATGGTCTGATACAGACGGTCTGACACAGACGGTCTGAGACAGACGATCTGATACAGACCGTCTGAGACAGGTGGTCTGAGACAGGTGGTCTGAGACAGGCGGTCCGAGGCAGACGGTCTGAGACAGACGGTCTGAGACAGACGGTCAGAGACAGACGGTCTGACACAGACGGTCTGAGACGGACGGTCTGATACAGACCGTCGGAGACAGACGGTATGAGACAGACGGATTGAGACAGATGGTCTGAGACAGACGGTCAGAGACAGACGGTCTGACACAGACGGTCTGAGATGGACGGTCTGATACAGACCGTCGGAGACAGACGGTATGAGACAGACGGATTGAGACAGACGGTCTGAGACGGACGGTCTGATACAGACCGTCGGAGACAGACGGTATGAGACAGACGGATTGAGACAGATGGTCTGAGACAGACGGTCTGAGACAGACGGTCTGAGACAGACGGTCGGAGACAGACGGTATGAGACAGACGGATTGAAACAGATGGTCTGAGACAGACGATCTGATACAGACCGTCTGAGACAGGTGGTCTGAGACAGGTGGTCTGAGACAGGCGGTCCGAGGCAGACGGTCTGCGACAGACGGTCTGAGACAGACGGACTGATACAGACGGTCTGAGACAGGCGGTCTGAGACAGACGGTCTGAGACAGACGGTCTGAGACAGACGGTCTGAGACAGACGGACTAAGACAGACGGACTGAGACCGCCGGACTGAGACTGACGGACTGAGACAGACGACTGGGACTGACGGACAGGTACAGGCGAACAGACGCTGCCCGATAGCGGCAGGCGGATTGAGGCGGAAGGTCTGAGACAGACGGTCTGAGACAGACGGTCTGAGGCAGACGGTCTGAGACAGACGGTCTGACACAGACTTTCTGAGACAGACGGTCTGATACAGACGGTCTGAGACAGACGGTCTGAGACAGACGGTATGAGACAGACGGATTGAGACAGACGGACTGTGACAGACGGTATGAGACAGACGGATTGAGACAGACGGACTGTGACAGACGATCTGAGACTGACGGACAGGCAGAGACGGCCTGAGACCGACGAACTGAGACAGACGGTCTGAGACAGACGGTCCGAGGCAGACGGTCCGAGACAGACGGTCCGAGGCAGACGGTCCGAGACAGACGGTCCGAGACAGACGGTCCGAGACAGACGGTCTGAGACAGACGGTCTGAGACAGACGGTATGAGACAGACGGATTAAGACAGATGGTCTGAGACAGATGGTCTGAGACAGACGGTCTGAGACAGACGCTCTGAGACAGACGGTATGAGACAGACGGATTGAGACAGATGGTCTGAGACAGACGGTCTGAGACAGACGGTCTGAGACAGACGGTCTGAGACAGACGGCCTGGGACAGACGTACTGGGACAGGCGTTCTGAGACAGGCGGTCTGAGACAGACGGACTAAGACAGACGGCCTGAGACCGCCGGACTGAGACTGACGGACTGAGACCGCCGGACTGAGACTGACGGACTGAGACAGACGACTGGGACCCCCGGACAGGGACAGGCGAACGGACGCTGCCCGATAGCGGCAGGCGGATTGAGCCGGAAGGTCTGAGACAGACGGACTGAGATAGACGGTCTGAGACAGACGGTCTGAGAGAGACGGGCCTGAGACAGACGGTCTGAGACAGACGGTCTGATACAGACCGACTGAGACAGGTGGTCTGAGACAGGTGGTCTGAGACAGACGGTCTGAGACAGGCGGTCTGAGACAGGAGGTCTGAGACAGACGGTCTGAGACAGACGGTCAGAGACAGACGGTCTGACACAGACGTTCTGAGACAGACGGTCTGAGACAGACGGTCTGAGACAGACGGTCTGAGACAGGCGGTATGAGACAGACGGACAGGCACAGACGGCCTGAGACAGACGAACTGAGACAGACGGTCTGAGACAGACAGTCTGAGACAGACGGTCTGATACAGACGGTCTGAGACAGACGGTCTGAGACAGACGGTCTGAGACAGACGGTCTGAGACAGACGGTATGAGACAGACGGATTGAGACAGACGGACTGTGACAGACGGTATGAGACAGACGGATTGAGATTGACGGACTGTGACAGACGATCTGAGACAGACGGACAGGCACAGACGGCCTGAGACAGACGGTCTGCGACAGATGGTCCGAGACAGATGGTCTGAGACAGACGGTCTGAGACAGACGGTCTGCGACAGACGGTCTGAGACAGACGGTCTGAGAGAGACGGTCTGAGACAGGCGGTCTGAGACAGACGGTCTGAGACAGACGGCCTGGGACAGACGTACTGGGACAGGCGGTCTGAGACAGGCGGTCTGAGACAGACGGACTAAGACAGACGGTCTGATACAGACGGTCTGACACAGACGGTCTGAGACAGACGATCTGATACAGACCGTCTGAGACAGGTGGTCTGAGACAGGTGGTCTGAGACAGGCGGTCCGAGGCAGACGGTCTGAGACAGACGGTCTGAGACAGACGGTCAGAGACAGACGGTCTGACACAGACGGTCTGAGACGGACGGTCTGATACAGACCGTCTGAGCCAGGTGGTCTGAGACAGGTGGTCTGAGACAGACGGTCTCAGACAGGCGGTCTAAGACAGGAGGTCTGAGACAGTCGGACTGAGACAGACGGACTGAGACAGACGGACTGAGACAGACGACTGGGACTGACGGACAGGTACAGGCGAACAGACGCTGCCCGATAGCGGCAGGCGGATTGAGCCGGAAGGTCTGACACAGACGGACTGAGACAGACGGTCGGAGACAGACGGTCTGAGACAGGCGGTCCGAGACAGACGGTCTGAGACAGACGGTCTTAGACAGACGGTCTGATACAGACGGTCTGACACAGACGGTCTGAGACAGACGATCTGATACAGACCGTCTGAGACAGGTGGTCTGAGACAGGTGGTCTGAGACAGGCAGTCCGAGGCAGACGGTCTGAGACAGACGGTCTGAGACAGACGGTCAGAGACAGACGGTCTGACACAGACGGTCTGAGACGGACGGTCTGATACAGACCGTCTGAGCCAGGTGGTCTGAGACAGGTGGTCTGAGACAGACGGTCTCAGACAGGCGGTCTAAGACAGGAGGTCTGAGACAGTCGGACTGAGACAGACGGACTGAGACAGACGGACTGTGACAGACGATCTGAGACAGACGGATTAAGACAGATGGTCCGAGACAGATGGTCTGAGACAGACGGTCTGAGACAGACGGTCTGAGGCAGACGGTCTGAGACAGACGGTCTGACACAGACTTTCTGAGACAGACGGTCTGATACAGACGGTCTGAGACAGACGGTCTGAGACAGACGGTATGAGACAGACGGATTGAGACAGACGGACTGTGACAGACGGTATGAGACAGACGGATTGAGACAGACGGACTGTGACAGACGATCTGAGACAGACGGACAGGCAGAGACGGCCTGAGACCGACGAACTGAGACAGACGGTCTGAGACAGACGGTCCGAGGCAGACGGTCCGAGACAGACGGTCCGAGACAGACGGTCCGAGACAGACGGTCCGAGACAGACGGTCTGAGACAGACGGTCTGAGACAGATGGTCTGAGACAGACGGTCTGAGACAGACGCTCTGAGACAGACGGTATGAGACAGACGGATTGAGACAGATGGTCTGAGACAGACGGTCTGAGACAGACGGTCTGAGACAGACGGTCTGAGACAGACGGTCTGAGACAGACGGCCTGGGACAGACGTACTGGGACAGGCGTTCTGAGACAGGCGGTCTGAGACAGACGGACTAAGACAGACGGACTGAGACCGCCGGACTGAGACTGACGGACTGAGACCGCCGGACTGAGACTGACGGACTGAGACAGACGACTGGGACCCCCGGACAGGGACAGGCGAACGGACGCTGCCCGATAGCGGCAGGCGGATTGAGCCGGAAGGTCTGAGACAGACGGACTGAGACAGACGGTCTGAGACAGACGGTCTGAGAGAGACGGGCATGAGACAGACGGTCTGAGACAGACGGTGTGAGACAGACGGATTAAGACAGATGGTCTGAGACAGACGGTCTGAGACAGACGGTCTGAGACAGACGGTCTGAGACAGACGGTCTGAGACTGACGGTCTGAGACAGACGGCCTGCGACAGGCGTACTGGGACTGGCGGTCTGAGACAGGCGGTCTGAGACAGGCGGTCTGAGACAGACGGACTAAGACAGACGGACTGAGACCGCCGGACTGAGACTGACGGACTGAGACAGACGACTGAGACTGACGGACAGGGACAGGCGAACAGACGCTGCCCGATAGCGGCAGGCGGATTGAGCCGGAAGGTCTGAGACAGACGGACTGAGACAGACGGTCTGCGACAGACGGTCTGAGACAGACGGACTGATACAGACGGACTGTGACAGACGATCTGAGACAGACGGACAGGCACAGACGGCCTGAGACAGACGAACTGAGACAGACGGTCTGAGACAGACGGTCTGAGACAGGCGGTCTGAGACAGACGGTCTGAGACAGACGGTCTGAGACAGACGGTCTGAGACAGACGGTCTGAGACAGACGGTCTGAGGCAGACGGTATGAGACAGACGGATTAAGACAGATGGTCTGAGACAGATGGTCTGAGACAGACGGTCTGAGACAGACGCTCTGAGACAGACGGTATGAGACAGACGGATTGAGACAGACGGACTGTGACAGACGATCTGAGACAGACGGACAGGCACAGACGGCCTGAGACAGACGGTCTGCGACAGACGGTCTGAGACAGACGGACTGATACAGACGGACTGTGACAGACGATCTGAGACAGACGGACAGGCACAGACGGCCTGAGACAGACGAACTGAGACAGACGGTCTGAGACAGACGGTCTGAGACAGGCGGACTGAGACTGACGGACTGAGACAGACGACTGGGACCCCCGGACAGGGACAGGCGAACGGACGCTGCCCGATAGCGGCAGGCGGATTGAGCCGGAAGGTCTGAGACAGACGGACTGAGATAGACGGTCTGAGACAGACGGTCTGAGAGAGACGGGCCTGAGACAGACGGTCTGAGACAGACGGTCTGATACAGACCGACTGAGACAGGTGGTCTGAGACAGGTGGTCTGAGACAGACGGTCTGAGACAGGCGGTCTGAGACAGGAGGTCTGAGACAGACGGTCTGAGACAGACGGTCAGAGACAGACGGTCTGACACAGACGTTCTGAGGCAGACGGTCTGAGACAGACGGTCTGAGACAGACGGTCTGAGACAGGCGGTATGAGACAGACGGACAGGCACAGACGGCCTGAGACAGACGAACTGAGACAGACGGTCTGAGACAGACAGTCTGAGACAGACGGTCTGATACAGACGGTCTGAGACAGACGGTCTGAGACAGACGGTCTGAGACAGACGGTCTGAGACAGACGGTATGAGACAGACGGATTGAGACAGACGGACTGTGACAGACGGTATGAGACAGACGGATTGAGATTGACGGACTGTGACAGACGATCTGAGACAGACGGACAGGCACAGACGGCCTGAGACAGACGGTCTGCGACAGATGGTCCGAGACAGATGGTCTGAGACAGACGGTCTGAGACAGACGGTCTGCGACAGACGGTCTGAGACAGACGGTCTGAGAGAGACGGTCTGAGACAGGCGGTCTGAGACAGACGGTCTGAGACAGACGGCCTGGGACAGACGTACTGGGACAGGCGGTCTGAGACAGGCGGTCTGAGACAGACGGACTAAGACAGACGGTCTGATACAGACGGTCTGACACAGACGGTCTGAGACAGACGATCTGATACAGACCGTCTGAGACAGGTGGTCTGAGACAGGTGGTCTGAGACAGGCGGTCCGAGGCAGACGGTCTGAGACAGACGGTCTGAGACAGACGGTCAGAGACAGACGGTCTGACACAGACGGTCTGAGACGGACGGTCTGATACAGACCGTCTGAGCCAGGTGGTCTGAGACAGGTGGTCTGAGACAGACGGTCTCAGACAGGCGGTCTAAGACAGGAGGTCTGAGACAGTCGGACTGAGACAGACGGACTGAGACAGACGGACTGAGACAGACGACTGGGACTGACGGACAGGTACAGGCGAACAGACGCTGCCCGATAGCGGCAGGCGGATTGAGCCGGAAGGTCTGACACAGACGGACTGAGACAGACGGTCGGAGACAGACGGTCTGAGACAGGCGGTCCGAGACAGACGGTCTGAGACAGACGGTCTTAGACAGACGGTCTGATACAGACGGTCTGACACAGACGGTCTGAGACAGACGATCTGATACAGACCGTCTGAGACAGGTGGTCTGAGACAGGTGGTCTGAGACAGGCAGTCCGAGGCAGACGGTCTGAGACAGACTGTCTGAGACAGACGGTCAGAGACAGACGGTCTGACACAGACGGTCTGAGACGGACGGTCTGATACAGACCGTCTGAGCCAGGTGGTCTGAGACAGGTGGTCTGAGACAGACGGTCTCAGACAGGCGGTCTAAGACAGGAGGTCTGAGACAGTCGGACTGAGACAGACGGACTGAGACAGACGGACTGTGACAGACGATCTGAGACAGACGGATTAAGACAGATGGTCCGAGACAGATGGTCTGAGACAGACGGTCTGAGACAGACGGTCTGAGGCAGACGGTCTGAGACAGACGGTCTGACACAGACTTTCTGAGACAGACGGTCTGATACAGACGGTCTGAGACAGACGGTCTGAGACAGACGGTATGAGACAGACGGATTGAGACAGACGGACTGTGACAGACGGTATGAGACAGACGGATTGAGACAGACGGACTGTGACAGACGATCTGAGACAGACGGACAGGCAGAGACGGCCTGAGACCGACGAACTGAGACAGACGGTCTGAGACAGACGGTCCGAGGCAGACGGTCCGAGACAGACGGTCCGAGACAGACGGTCCGAGACAGACGGTCCGAGACAGACGGTCTGAGACAGACGGTCTGAGACAGATGGTCTGAGACAGACGGTCTGAGACAGACGCTCTGAGACAGACGGTATGAGACAGACGGATTGAGACAGATGGTCTGAGACAGACGGTCTGAGACAGACGGTCTGAGACAGACGGTCTGAGACAGACGGTCTGAGACAGACGGCCTGGGACAGACGTACTGGGACAGGCGTTCTGAGACAGGCGGTCTGAGACAGACGGACTAAGACAGACGGACTGAGACCGCCGGACTGAGACTGACGGACTGAGACCGCCGGACTGAGACTGACGGACTGAGACAGACGACTGGGACCCCCGGACAGGGACAGGCGAACGGACGCTGCCCGATAGCGGCAGGCGGATTGAGCCGGAAGGTCTGAGACAGACGGACTGAGACAGACGGTCTGAGACAGACGGTCTGAGAGAGACGGGCATGAGACAGACGGTCTGAGACAGACGGTGTGAGACAGACGGATTAAGACAGATGGTCTGAGACAGACGGTCTGAGACAGACGGTCTGAGACAGACGGTCTGAGACAGACGGTCTGAGACTGACGGTCTGAGACAGACGGCCTGCGACAGGCGTACTGGGACTGGCGGTCTGAGACAGGCGGTCTGAGACAGGCGGTCTGAGACAGACGGACTAAGACAGACGGACTGAGACCGCCGGACTGAGACTGACGGACTGAGACAGACGACTGAGACTGACGGACAGGGACAGGCGAACAGACGCTGCCCGATAGCGGCAGGCGGATTGAGCCGGAAGGTCTGAGACAGACGGACTGAGACAGACGGTCTGCGACAGACAGTCTGAGACAGACGGACTGATACAGACGGACTGTGACAGACGATCTGAGACAGACGGACAGGCACAGACGGCCTGAGACAGACGAACTGAGACAGACGGTCTGAGACAGACGGTCTGAGACAGGCGGTCTGAGACAGACGGTCTGAGACAGACGGTCTGAGACAGACGGTCTGAGACAGACGGTCTGAGACAGACGGTCTGAGGCAGACGGTATGAGACAGACGGATTAAGACAGATGGTCTGAGACAGATGGTCTGAGACAGACGGTCTGAGACAGACGCTCTGAAACAGACGGTATGAGACAGACGGATTGAGACAGACGGACTGTGACAGACGATCTGAGACAGACGGACAGGCACAGACGGCCTGAGACAGACGGTCTGCGACAGACGGTCTGAGACAGACGGACTGATACAGACGGACTGTGACAGACGATCTGAGACAGACGGACAGGCACAGACGGCCTGAGACAGACGAACTGAGACAGACGGTCTGAGACAGACGGTCTGAGACAGGCGGTCTGAGACAGACGGACTGTGACAGACGATCTGAGATAGACGGACAGGCACAGACGGCCTGAGACAGACGAACTCAGACAGACGGTCTGAGACAGACGGCCTGGGACAGACGTACTGAGACTGACGGACTGAGACCGCCGGACTGAGACTGACGGACTGAGACAGACGGACTGATACAGACGGACTGTGACAGACGATCTGAGATAGACGGACAGGCACAGACGGCCTGAGACAGACGAACTCAGACAGACGGTCTGAGACAGACGGTCTGAGACAGACGGTCTGAGACAGACGGCCTGGGACAGACGTACTGAGACTGACGGACTGAGACCGCCGGACTGAGACTGACGGACTGAGACAGACGACTGGGACCCCCGGACAGGGACAGGCGAACAGACGCTGACCGATAGCGGCAGGCGGATTGAGCCGGAAGGTCTGACACAGACGGACTGAGACAGACGGTCTGAGACAGACGGTCTGAGAGAGACGGTCTGAGACAGGCGGTCTGAGACAGACGGTCTGAGACAGGCGGCCTGGGACAGACGTACTGGGACAGGCGGTCTGAGACAGGCGGTCTGAGACAGACGGACTAAGACAGACGGACTGAGACCGCCGGACTGAGACTGACGGACTGAGACAGACGACTGGGACTGACGGACAGGTACAGGCGAACAGACGCTGCCCGATAGCGGCAGGCGGATTGAGGCGGAAGGTCTGAGATAGACGGACTGAGACAGACGGTAGGAGACAGACGGTCTGATACAGACGGTCTGACACAGACGGTCTGAGACAGACGATCTGATACTGACCGTCTTAGACAGGTGGTCTGAGACAGGTGGTCTGAGACAGGCAGTCCGAGACAGACGGTCTGAGACAGACGGTCCGAGACAGGCGGTCCGAGACAGACGGTCCGAGACAGACGGTCCGAGACAGACGGTCCGAGACAGACGGTCCGAGACAGACGGTCTGAGACAGACGGTCTGAGACAGACGGTCTGAGACAGACGGTCTGAGACAGACGGTCTGAGACAGACGATCTGATACAGACCGTCTGAGACAGGTGGTCTGAGACAGGTGGTCTGAGACAGGCGGTCTGAGACAGACGGTCTAAGACAGACGGTTTGAGACAGATGGTCTGAGACAGACGGTCTGAGACAGACGGTCTGGGACAGACGGTCTGAGACAGACGGCCTGTGACAGACGATCTGAGACAGACGGTCTGAGACAGACGTACTGGGACAGGCGGTCTGAGACAGGCGGTCTGAGACAGACGGTCTGATACAGACGGTCTGAGACAGACGATCTGATACAGACCGTCTGAGACAGGTGGTCTGAGACAGGTGGTCTGGGACAGGCGGTCTGAGACAGACGGTCTAAGACAGGCGGTCTGAGACAGACGGTCTGAGACAGACGGTCTGATACAGACGTACTGGGACAGGCGGTCTGAGACAGGCGGTCTGAGACAGGCGGTCTGAGACAGGCGGTCTGAGACAGGAGGTCTGAGACAGACGGACTGAGACAGACGACTGGGACTGACGGACAGGTACAGGCGAACAGACGCTGCCCGATAGCGGCAGGCGGATTGAGCCGGAAGGTCTGACACAGACGGACTGAGACAGACGGTCGGAGACAGACGGTCTGAGACAGGCGGTCCGAGACAGACGGTCTGAGACAGACGGTCTTAGACAGACGGTCTGATACAGACGGTCTGACACAGACGGTCTGAGACAGACGATCTGATACAGACCGTCTGAGACAGGTGGTCTGAGACAGGTGGTCTGAGACAGGCGGTCCGAGGCAGACGGTCTGAGACAGACGGTCTGAGAGAGACGGTCAGAGACAGACGGTCTGACACAGACGGTCTGAGACGGACGGTCTGATTCAGACCGTCTGAGCCAGGTGGTCTGAGACAGGTGGTCTGAGACAGACGGTCTCAGACAGGCGGTCTAAGACAGGAGGTCTGAGACAGTCGGACTGAGACAGACGGACTGAGACAGACGGACTGTGACAGACGATCTGAGACAGACGGATTAAGACAGATGGTCCGAGACAGATGGTCTGAGACAGACGGTCTGAGGCAGACGGTCTGAGACAGACGGTCTGACACAGACTTTCTGAGACAGACGGTCTGATACAGACGGTCTGAGACAGACGGTCTGAGACAGACGGTATGAGACAGACGGATTGAGACAGACGGACTGTGACAGACGGTATGAGACAGACGGATTGAGACAGACGGACTGTGACAGACGATCTGAGACAGACGGACAGGCAGAGACGGCCTGAGACCGACGAACTGAGACAGACGGTCTGAGACAGACGGTCCGAGGCAGACGGTCCGAGACAGACGGTCCGAGACAGACGGTCCGAGACAGACGGTCTGAGACAGACGGTCTGAGACAGACGGTCTGAGACAGATGGTCTGAGACAGACGGTCTGAGACAGACGCTCTGAGACAGACGGTATGAGACAGACGGATTGAGACAGATGGTCTGAGACAGACGGTCTGAGACAGACGGTCTGAGACAGACGGTCTGAGACAGACGGCCTGGGACAGACGTACTGGGACAGGCGTTCTGAGACAGGCGGTCTGAGACAGACGGACTAAGACAGACGGACTGAGACCGCCGGACTGAGACTGACGGACTGAGACCGCCGGACTGAGACTGACGGACTGAGACAGACGACTGGGACCCCCGGACAGGGACAGGCGAACGGACGCTGCCCGATAGCGGCAGGCGGATTGAGCCGGAAGGTCTGAGACAGACGGACTGAGACAGACGGACTGTGACAGACGATCTGAGACAGACGGACAGGCACAGACGGCCTGAGACAGACGAACTGAGACAGACGGTCTGAGACAGACGGTCTGAGACAGGCGGTCTGAGACAGACGGTCTGAGACAGACGGACTGTGACAGACGATCTGAGATAGACGGACAGGCACAGACGGCCTGAGACAGACGAACTCAGACAGACGGTCTGAGACAGACGGCCTGGGACAGACGTACTGAGACTGACGGACTGAGACCGCCGGACTGAGACTGACGGACTGAGACAGACGGACTGATACAGACGGACTGTGACAGACGATCTGAGATAGACGGACAGGCACAGACGGCCTGAGACAGACGAACTCAGACAGACGGTCTGAGACAGACGGTCTGAGACAGACGGTCTGAGACAGACGGCCTGGGACAGACGTACTGAGACTGACGGTCTGAGACAGACGGTCTGGGACAGACGGTCTGAGACAGACGGCCTGTGACAGACGATCTGAGACAGACGGACAGGCACAGACGGCCTGAGACAGACGGTCTGCGACAGACGGTCTGAGACAGACGGACTGATACAGACGGACTGTGACAGACGATCTGAGACAGACGGACAGGCACAGACGGCCTGAGACAGACGAACTGAGACAGACGGTCTGAGACAGACGGTCTGAGACAGGCGGTCTGAGACAGACGGTCTGAGACAGACGGTCTGATACAGACGTACTGGGACAGGCGGTCTGAGACAGGCGGTCTGAGACAGGCGGTCTGAGACAGGCGGTCTGAGACAGGAGGTCTGAGACAGACGGACTGAGACAGACGACTGGGACTGACGGACAGGTACAGGCGAACAGACGCTGCCCGATAGCGGCAGGCGGATTGAGCCGGAAGGTCTGACACAGACGGACTGAGACAGACGGTCGGAGACAGACGGTCTGAGACAGGCGGTCCGAGACAGACGGTCTGAGACGGACGGTCTGATACAGACCGTCTGAGCCAGGTGGTCTGAGACAGGTGGTCTGAGACAGACGGTCTCAGACAGGCGGTCTAAGACAGGAGGTCTGAGACAGTCGGACTGAGACAGACGGACTGAGACAGACGGACTGTGACAGACGATCTGAGACAGACGGATTAAGACAGATGGTCCGAGACAGATGGTCTGAGACAGACGGTCTGAGACAGACGGTCTGAGGCAGACGGTCTGAGACAGACGGTCTGACACAGACTTTCTGAGACAGACGGTCTGATACAGACGGTCTGAGACAGACGGTCTGAGACAGACGGTATGAGACAGACGGATTGAGACAGACGGACTGTGACAGACGGTATGAGACAGACGGATTGAGACAGACCGACTGTGACAGACGATCTGAGACAGACGGACAGGCAGAGACGGCCTGAGACCGACGAACTGAGACAGACGGTCTGAGACAGACGGTCCGAGGCAGACGGTCCGAGACAGACGGTCCGAGACAGACGGTCCGAGACAGACAGTCTGAGACAGACGGTCTGAGACAGACGGTCTGAGACAGATGGTCTGAGACAGACGGTCTGAGACAGACGCTCTGAGACAGACGGTATGAGACAGACGGATTGAGACAGATGGTCTGAGACAGACGGTCTGAGACAGACGGTCTGAGACAGACGGCCTGGGACAGACGTACTGGGACAGGCGTTCTGAGACAGGCGGTCTGAGACAGACGGACTAAGACAGACGGACTGAGACCGCCGGACTGAGACTGACGGACTGAGACCGCCGGACTGAGACTGACGGACTGAGACAGACGACTGGGACCCCCGGACAGGGACAGGCGAACGGACGCTGCCCGATAGCGGCAGGCGGATTGAGCCGGAAGGTCTGAGACAGACGGACTGAGACAGACGGTCTGAGACAGACGGTCTGAGAGAGACGGGCATGAGACAGACGGTCTGAGACAGACGGTATGAGACAGACGGATTAAGACAGATGGTCTGAGACAGACGGTCTGAGACAGACGGTCTGAGACAGACGGTCTGAGACAGACGGTCTGAGACAGACGGTCTGAGACTGACGGTCTGAGACAGACGGCCTGCGACAGGCGTACTGGGACTGGCGGTCTGAGACAGGCGGTCTGAGACAGGCGGTCTGAGACAGACGGACTAAGACAGACGGACTGAGACCGCCGGACTGAGACTGACGGACTGAGACAGACGACTGAGACTGACGGACAGGGACAGGCGAACAGACGCTGCCCGATAGCGGCAGGCGGATTGAGCCGGAAGGTCTGAGACAGACGGACTGAGACAGACGGTCTGCGACAGACGGTCTGAGACAGACGGACTGATACAGACGGACTGTGACAGACGATCTGAGACAGACGGACAGGCACAGACGGCCTGAGACAGACGAACTGAGACAGACGGTCTGAGACAGACGGTCTGAGACAGGCGGTCTGAGACAGACGGTCTGAGACAGACGGTCTGAGACAGACGGTCTGAGACAGACGGTCTGAGACAGACGGTCTGAGGCAGACGGTATGAGACAGACGGATTAAGACAGATGGTCTGAGACAGATGGTCTGAGACAGACGGTCTGAGACAGACGCTCTGAGACAGACGGTATGAGACAGACGGATTGAGACAGACGGACTGTGACAGACGATCTGAGACAGACGGACAGGCACAGACGGCCTGAGACAGACGGTCTGCGACAGACGGTCTGAGACAGACGGACTGATACAGACGGACTGTGACAGACGATCTGAGACAGACGGACAGGCACAGACGGCCTGAGACAGACGAACTGAGACAGACGGTCTGAGACAGACGGTCTGAGACAGGCGGTCTGAGACAGACGGTCTGAGACAGACGGACTGTGACAGACGATCTGAGATAGACGGACAGGCACAGACGGCCTGAGACAGACGAACTCAGACAGACGGTCTGAGACAGACGGCCTGGGACAGACGTACTGAGACTGACGGACTGAGACCGCCGGACTGAGACTGACGGACTGAGACAGACGGACTGATACAGACGGACTGTGACAGACGATCTGAGATAGACGGACAGGCACAGACGGCCTGAGACAGACGAACTCAGACAGACGGTCTGAGACAGACGGTCTGAGACAGACGGTCTGAGACAGACGGCCTGGGACAGACGTACTGAGACTGACGGACTGAGACCGCCGGACTGAGACTGACGGACTGAGACAGACGACTGGGACCCCCGGACAGGGACAGGCGAACAGACGCTGCCCGATAGCGGCAGGCGGATTGAGCCGGAAGGTCTGACACAGACGGACTGAGACAGACGGTCTGAGACAGACGGTCTGAGAGAGACGGTCTGAGACAGGCGGTCTGAGACAGACGGTCTGAGACAGGCGGCCTGGGACAGACGTACTGGGACAGGCGGTCTGAGACAGGCGGTCTGAGACAGACGGACTAAGACAGACGGACTGAGACCGCCGGACTGAGACTGACGGACTGAGACAGACGACTGGGACTGACGGACAGGTACAGGCGAACAGACGCTGCCCGATAGCGGCAGGCGGATTGAGGCGGAAGGTCTGAGACAGACGGACTGAGACAGACGGTAGGAGACAGACGGTCTGATACAGACGGTCTGACACAGACGGTCTGAGACAGACGGTCCGAGACAGGCGGTCCGAGACAGACGGTCTGAGACAGACGGTCTGAGACAGACGGTCTGAGACAGACGGTCTGAGACAGACGGTCTGAGACAGACGGTCTGAGACAGACGGTCTGAGACAGACGATCTGATACAGACCGTCTGAGACAGGTGGTCTGAGACAGGTGGTCTGAGACAGGCGGTCTGAGACAGACGGTCTAAGACAGACGGTTTGAGACACATGGTCTGAGACAGACGGTCTTGGACAGACGGTCTGGGACAGACGGTCTGAGACAGACGGCCTGTGACAGACGATCTGAGACAGACGGTCTGAGACAGACGGTCTGAGACAGACGGTCTGAGACAGACGGTCTGAGACAGACGGTCTGAGACAGACGGTCTGAGACAGACGATCTGATACAGACCGTCTGAGACAGGTGGTCTGAGACAGGTGGTCTGAGACAGACGGTCTGGGACAGACGGTCTGAGACAGACGGCCTGTGACAGACGATCTGAGACAGACGGTCTGAGACAGACGTACTGGGACAGGCGGTCTGAGACAGGCGGTCTGAGACAGGCGGTCTGAGACGGGCGGTCTGAGACAGGAGGTCTGTGACAGACGGTCTGATACAGACGGTCTGAGACAGACGATCTGATACAGACCGTCTGAGACAGGTGGTCTGAGACAGGTGGTCTGGGACAGGCGGTCTGAGACAGACGGTCTAAGACAGGCGGTCTGAGACAGACGGTCTGAGACAGACGGTCTGATACAGACGTACTGGGACAGGCGGTCTGAGACAGGCGGTCTGAGACAGGCGGTCTGAGACAGGCGGTCTGAGACAGGAGGTCTGAGACAGACGGTCTGAGACAGACGGTCTGAGACAGACGGTCTGAGACAGACGGTCTGAGACAGACGGTCTGTGACAGACGGTATCAGACAGACGGATTGAGACAGATGGTCTGAGACAGACGATCTGAGACAGACGGTCTGAGACAGACGGCCTGGGACAGACGTACTGGGACAGGCGGTCTGAGACAGACGGATTGAGACAGATGGTCTGAGACCGACGATCTGAGACAGACGGTCTGAGACAGACGGCCTGGGACAGACGTACTGGGACAGGCGGTCTGAGACAGGCGGTCTGAGACAGACGGTCTGAGACAGACGGTCTGATACAGACGGTCTGACACAGATGGTCTGAGACAGACGGTCTGAGACAGTCGATCTGATACAGACCGTCTGAGACAGGTGGTCTGAGACAGGTGGTCTGAGACAGGCGGTCCGTGACAGACGGTCTGAGACAGACGGTCTGAGACAGACGGACTGAGACAGACGGACTGAGACTGATGGTCTGAGATAGGCCGACTGAGACAGACTGTCTGAGACAGTCGGTCTGAGACAGGCGGTCTGAGACAGGAGGTCTGAGACAGTCGGACTGAGACAGACGATCTGAGACAGACGGACAGGCAGAGACGGCCTGAGACAGACGGTCTGCGACAGGCGGTCTGAGACAGACGGACTGAGACAGACGGTCGGAGACAGACGGTCTGAGACAGGCGGTACGAGACAGACGGTCTGAGACGGACGGTCTGAGACAGACGGTATGAGACAGACGGTTTGAGACAGATGGTCTGAGACAGACGGTCTGAGACAGACGGTCTGGGGCAGACGGTCTGAGACAGACGGCCTGTGACAGACGATCTGAGACAGACGGTCTGAGACAGATGGCCTGAAACAGACGGACAGGGCGGACGGACAAGGACAGACGGCATGAGACAGACGGTCTGAGACAGGCGGTCTGAGACAGACGGACTGAGACAGATGGACTGTGACAGACGATCTGAGACAGACGGACAGGCACAGACGGCCTGAGACAGACGGTCTGCGACAGGCGGTCTGAGACAGACGGACTGAGACAGATGGACTGTGACAGACGATCTGAGACAGACGGACAGGCACAGACGGCCTGAGACAGACGAACTGAGACAGACGGTATGAGACAGACGGTCTGAGACAGACGGACAGGCACAGACGGCCTGGGACAGACGTACTGGGACAGGCGGTCTGAGACAGGCAGTCTGAGACAGACGGTCTGAGACAGACGGTATGTGACCGCCGGACTGAGATTGACGGACTGAGACAGACGACTGGGACCCCCGGACAGGGACAGGCGAACAGACGCTGCCCGATAGCGGCAGGCGGATTGAGCCGGACGGTCTGAGACAGACGGACTGAGACAGACGGTCTGAGACAGACGGTCTGAGACAGACGGTCTGAGACAGACGGTATGAGACAGACGGATTAAGACGGATGGGCTGAGACAGACGGTCTGAGACAGACGGTCTGAGACAGACGGTCTGAGACAGACGGTCTGAGACAGACGGTATGAGACAGACGGATTAAGACAGATGGTCTGAGACAGATGGTCTGAGACAGACGGTCTGAGACAGACGCTCTGAGACAGACGGTATGACACAGACGGATTGAGACAGATGGTCTGAGACACACGGTCTGAGACAGACGGCCTGGGACAGACGTACTGGGACAGGCGTTCTGAGACAGGCGGTCTGAGACAGACGGACTAAGACAGACGGACTGAGACCGCCGGACTGAGACTGACGGACAGAGACAGACGACTGGGACCCCCGGACAGGGACAGGCGAACAGACGCTGCCCGATAGCGGCAGGCGGATTGAGCCGGAAGGTCTGAGACAGACGGACTGAGACAGACGGTCTGAGACAGACGGTCTGAGACAGACGGTCTGAGACAGACGGTATGAGACAGACGAACTGTGACAGACGATCTGAGACACACGGTCTGAGACAGGCGGTCTGAGACAGACGGTCTGAGACAGACGGTCTGAGACAGATGGTATGAGACAGACGGTCTGAGACAGACGGCCTGTGACAGACGATCTGAGACAGACGGTCTGAGACAGATGGCCTTAGACAGACGGACAGGGCGGACGGACAAGGACAGACGGCATGAGACAGACGGTTTGAGACAGATGGTCTGAGACAGATGGACTGTGACAGACGATCTGAGACAGACGGACTGAGAGAGACGGGCATGAGACAGACGGTCTGAGACAG
The DNA here is from genome assembly GCA_947623535.1 of Coelioxys conoideus. NCBI lineage: Eukaryota > Metazoa > Arthropoda > Insecta > Hymenoptera > Megachilidae > Coelioxys > Coelioxys conoideus. The sequence continues at coordinate 13,777,379 of OX392451.1, read as the reverse complement.
ACGGTATGAGACAGACGGATTAAGACAGATGGTCTGAGACAGACGGTCTGAGACAGACGGTCTGAGACAGACGGTCTGAGACAGACGGTCTGAGACTGACGGTCTGAGACAGACGGCCTGCGACAGGCGTACTGGGACTGGCGGTCTGAGACAGGCGGTCTGAGACAGGCGGTCTGAGACAGACGGACTAAGACAGACGGACTGAGACCGCCGGACTGAGACTGACGGACTGAGACAGACGACTGAGACTGACGGACAGGGACAGGCGAACAGACGCTGCCCGATAGCGGCAGGCGGATTGAGCCGGAAGGTCTGAGACAGACGGACTGAGACAGACGGTCTGCGACAGACGGTCTGAGACAGACGGACTGATACAGACGGACTGTGACAGACGATCTGAGACAGACGGACAGGCACAGACGGCCTGAGACAGACGAACTGAGACAGACGGTCTGAGACAGACGGTCTGAGACAGACGGCCTGGGACAGACGTACTGAGACTGACGGACTGAGACCGCCGGACTGAGACTGACGGACTGAGACAGACGACTGGGACCCCCGGACAGGGACAGGCGAACAGACGCTGCCCGATAGCGGCAGGCGGATTGAGCCGGAAGGTCTGACACAGACGGACTGAGACAGACGGTCTGAGACAGACGGTCTGAGAGAGACGGTCTGAGACAGGCGGTCTGAGACAGACGGTCTGAGACAGGCGGCCTGGGACAGACGTACTGGGACAGGCGGTCTGAGACAGGCGGTCTGAGACAGACGGACTAAGACAGACGGACTGAGACCGCCGGACTGAGACTGACGGACTGAGACAGACGACTGGGACTGACGGACAGGTACAGGCGAACAGACGCTGCCCGATAGCGGCAGGCGGATTGAGGCGGAAGGTCTGAGACAGACGGACTGAGACAGACGGTAGGAGACAGACGGTCTGATACAGACGGTCTGACACAGACGGTCTGAGACAGACGGTCCGAGACAGGCGGTCCGAGACAGACGGTCTGAGACAGACGGTCTGAGACAGACGGTCTGAGACAGACGGTCTGAGACAGACGGTCTGAGACAGACGGTCTGAGACAGACGGTCTGAGACAGACGGTCTGAGACAGACGATCTGATACAGACCGTCTGAGACAGGTGGTCTGAGACAGGTGGTCTGAGACAGGCGGTCTGAGACAGACGGTCTAAGACAGACGGTTTGAGACAGATGGTCTGAGACAGACGGTCTTGGACAGACGGTCTGGGACAGACGGTCTGAGACAGACGGCCTGTGACAGACGATCTGAGACAGACGGTCTGAGACAGACGGTCTGAGACAGACGGTCTGAGACAGACGGTCTGAGACAGACGGTCTGAGACAGACGGTCTGAGACAGACGATCTGATACAGACCGTCTGAGACAGGTGGTCTGAGACAGGTGGTCTGAGACAGGTGGTCTGAGACAGACGGTCTGGGACAGACGGTCTGAGACAGACGGCCTGTGACAGACGATCTGAGACAGACGGTCTGAGACAGACGTACTGGGACAGGCGGTCTGAGACAGGCGGTCTGAGACAGGCGGTCTGAGACAGGCGGTCTGAGACAGGAGGTCTGAGACAGACGGTCTGATACAGACGGTCTGAGACAGACGATCTGATACAGACCGTCTGAGACAGGTGGTCTGAGACAGGTGGTCTGGGACAGGCGGTCTGAGACGGACGGTCTAAGACAGGCGGTCTGAGACAGACGGTCTGAGACAGACGGTCTGATACAGACGTACTGGGACAGGCGGTCTGAGACAGGCGGTCTGAGACAGGCGGTCTGAGACAGGCGGTCTGAGACAGGCGGTCTGAGACAGGAGGTCTGAGACAGACGGTCTGAGACAGACGGTCTGAGACAGACGGTCTGAGACAGACGGTCTGAGGCAGACGGTCTGTGACAGACGGTATCAGACAGACGGATTGAGACAGATGGTCTGAGACAGACGATCTGAGACAGACGGTCTGAGACAGACGGCCTGGGACAGACGTACTGGGACAGGCGGTCTGAGACAGACGGATTGAGACAGATGGTCTGAGACCGACGATCTGAGACAGACGGTCTGAGACAGACGGCCTGGGACAGACGTACTGGGACAGGCGGTCTGAGACAGGCGGTCTGAGACAGACGGTCTGAGACAGACGGTCTGATACAGACGGTCTGACACAGATGGTCTGAGACAGACGGTCTGAGACAGTCGATCTGATACAGACCGTCTGAGACAGGTGGTCTGAGACAGGTGGTCTGAGACAGGCGGTCCGTGACAGACGGTCTGAGACAGACGGTCTGAGACAGACGGACTGAGACAGACGGACTGAGACTGATGGTCTGAGATAGGCCGACTGAGACAGACTGTCTGAGACAGTCGGTCTGAGACAGGCGGTCTGAGACAGGAGGTCTGAGACAGTCGGACTGAGACAGACGATCTGAGACAGACGGACAGGCAGAGACGGCCTGAGACAGACGGTCTGCGACAGGCGGTCTGAGACAGACGGACTGAGACAGACGGTCGGAGACAGACGGTCTGAGACAGGCGGTACGAGACAGACGGTCTGAGACGGACGGTCTGAGACAGACGGTATGAGACAGACGGTTTGAGACAGATGGTCTGAGACAGACGGTCTGAGACAGACGGTCTGGGGCAGACGGTCTGAGACAGACGGCCTGTGACAGACGATCTGAGACAGACGGTCTGAGGCAGATGGCCTGAAACAGACGGACAGGGCGGACGGACAAGGACAGACGGCATGAGACAGACGGTCTGAGACAGGCGGTCTGAGACAGACGGACTGAGACAGATGGACTGTGACAGACGATCTGAGACAGACGGACAGGCACAGACGGCCTGAGACAGACGGTCTGCGACAGGCGGTCTGAGACAGACGGACTGAGACAGATGGACTGTGACAGACGATCTGAGACAGACGGACAGGCACAGACGGCCTGAGACAGACGAACTGAGACAGACGGTATGAGACAGACGGTCTGAGACAGACGGACAGGCACAGACGGCCTGGGACAGACGTACTGGGACAGGCGGTCTGAGACAGGCAGTCTGAGACAGACGGTCTGAGACAGACGGTATGTGACCGCCGGACTGAGATTGACGGACTGAGACAGACGACTGGGACCCCCGGACAGGGACAGGCGAACAGACGCTGCCCGATAGCGGCAGGCGGATTGAGCCGGACGGTCTGAGACAGACGGACTGAGACAGACGGTCTGAGACAGACGGTCTGAGACAGACGGTCTGAGACAGACGGTATGAGACAGACGGATTAAGACGGATGGGCTGAGACAGACGGTCTGAGACAGACGGTCTGAGACAGACGGTCTGAGACAGACGGTCTGAGACAGACGGTCTGAGACAGACGGTATGAGACAGACGGATTAAGACAGATGGTCTGAGACAGATGGTCTGAGACAGACGGTCTGAGACAGACGCTCTGAGACAGACGGTATGACACAGACGGATTGAGACAGATGGTCTGAGACACACGGTCTGAGACAGACGGCCTGGGACAGACGTACTGGGACAGGCGTTCTGAGACAGGCGGTCTGAGACAGACGGACTAAGACAGACGGACTGAGACCGCCGGACTGAGACTGACGGACAGAGACAGACGACTGGGACCCCCGGACAGGGACAGGCGAACAGACGCTGCCCGATAGCGGCAGGCGGATTGAGCCGGAAGGTCTGAGACAGACGGACTGAGACAGACGGTCTGAGACAGACGGTCTGAGACAGACGGTCTGAGACAGATGGTATGAGACAGACGGTCTGAGACAGACGGTCTGAGACGGACGGTATGAGACCACCCGACTGAGACTGACGGACTGAGACAGACGACTGGGAGCCCCGGACAGGGACAGGCGAACAGACGCTGCCCGATAGCGGCAGGCGGATTGAGCCGGAAGGTCTGAGACAGACGGACTGAGACAGACGGTCTGAGCCAGGCGGTATGAGACAGACGGACAGGCACAGACGGTCTGAGACAGACGAACTGAGACAGACGGTCTGAGACAGACGGTCTGAGACAGGCGGTCTGAGACAGACGGTCTGAGACAGACGGTCTGAGACAGACGGTCTGAGACAGACGGTATGAGACAGACGGATTAAGACAGATGGTCTGATACAGACGGTCTGACACAGACGGTCTGAGACAGACGATCTGATACAGACCGTCTGAGACAGGTGGTCTGAGACAGGTGGTCTGAGACAGGCGGTCCGAGGCAGACGGTCTGAGACAGACGGTCTGAGACAGACGGTCAGAGACAGACGGTCTGACACAGACGGTCTGAGACGGACGGTCTGATACAGACCGTCGGAGACAGACGGTATGAGACAGACGGATTGAGACAGATGGTCTGAGACAGACGGTCTGAGACAGACGGTCTGAGACAGACGGTCTGAGACAGACGGTCTGAGACAGACGGTCTGACACAGACTTTCTGAGACAGACGGTCTGATACAGACGGTCTGAGACAGACGGTCTGAGACAGACGGTATGAGACAGACGGATTGAGACAGACGGACTGTGACATACGGTATGAGACAGACGGATTGAGACAGACGGACTGTGACAGACGATCTGAGACAGACGGACAGGCACAGACGGCCTGAGACAGACGGTCTGCGACAGACGGTCTGAGACAGACGGACTGATACAGACGGACTGTGACAGACGATCTGAGATAGTCGGACAGGCACAGACGGCCTGAGACAGACGAACTCAGACAGACGATCTGAGACAGACGGTCTGAGACAGATGGCCTTAGACAGACGGACAGGGCGGACGGACAAGGACAGACGGCATGAGACAGACGGTTTGAGACAGATGGTCTGAGACAGATGGACTGTGACAGACGTTCTGAGACAGACGGACAGGCACAGACGGCCTGAGACAGACGAACTGAGACAGACGGTCTGAGACAGACGGTATGAGACAGACGGTCTGAGACAGACGGACAGGCACAGACGGCCTGGGACAGACGTACTGGGACAGGCGGTCTGAGACAGGCGGTCTGAGACAGACGGACTAAGACAGACGGACTGAGACCGCCGGACTGAGACTGACGGACTGAGACAGTCGACTGGGACCCCCGGACAGGGACAGGCGAACTGACGCTGCCCGATAGCGGCAGGCGGATTGAGCCGGAAGGTCTGAGACAGACGGACTGAGACAGGCGGTCTGAGACAGGCGGTCTGAGACAGACGGTCTGAGACAGACGGTATGAGACCACCCGACTGAGACTGACGGACTGAGACAGACGACTGGGAGCCCCGGACAGGGACAGGCGAACAGACGCTGCCCGATAGCGGCAGGCGGATTGAGCCGGAAGGTCCGAGACAGACGGACTGAGACAGACGGTCTGAGCCAGACGGTCTGAGACAGACGGTCTGAGACAGACTGTATGAGACAGACGGATTAAGACGGATGGTCTGAGACAGACGGTCTGAGACAGACGGTCTGAGACAGACGGTCTGAGAAAGACGGTCTGAGACAGACGGCCTGAGACAGGCGTACTGGGACTGGCGGTCTGAGACAGGAGGTCTGAGACAGTCGGACTTAGACAGACGATCTGAGACAGACGGACAGGCAGAGACGGCCTGAGACAGACGGTCTGCGACAGGCGGTCTGAGATAGACGGACTGAGACAGACGGTCGGAGACAGACGGTCTGAGACAGGCGGTCCGAGACAGACGGTCTGAGACGGACGGACTGAGACAGACGGCCTGGGACAGACGTACTGGGACAGGCGGTCCGAGACAGACGTTCTGAGACAGACGGTCTGAGACAGACGGTCAGAGACAGACGGTCTGACACAGACGGTCTGAGACAGACGGCCTGGGACAGACGTACTGGGACAGGCGGTCTGAGACAGGCGGTCTGAGACAGACGGACTAAGACAGACGGACTGAGACCGCCGGACTGAGACTGACGGACTGAGACAGACGACTGGGACTGACGGACAGGTACAGGCGAACAGACGCTGCCCGATAGCGGCAGGCGGATTGAGGCGGAAGGTCTGAGACAGACGGACTGAGACAGACGGTCGAAGACAGACGGTCTGAGACAGGCGGTCCGAGACAGACGGTCTGAGACAGACGGTCTGAGACAGACGGTCTGATACAGACGGTCTGACACAGACGGTCTGAGACAGACGATCTGATACAGACCGTCTGAGACAGGTGGTCTGAGACAGGTGGTCTGAGACAGGCGGTCCGAGGCAGACGGTCTGAGACAGGAGGTCTGAGACAGTCGGACTGAGACAGACGGACTGAGACAGACGGACTGAGACAGACGGACTGTGACAGACGATCTGAGACAGACGGACAGGCAGAGACGGCCTGAGACAGACCAACTGAGACAGACGGTCTGAGACAGACGGTCCGAGGCAGACGGTCTGAGACAGACGGTCTGATACAGACGGTCTGAGACAGACGGTCTGAGACAGGCGGTATGAGACAGACGGACAGGCACAGACGGTCTGAGACAGACGGTCTGAGACAGGCGGTATGAGACAGACGGACAGGCACAGACGGTCTGAGACAGACGAACTGAGACAGACGGTCTGAGACAGACGGTCTGAGACAGGCGGTCTGAGACAGACGGTCTGAGACAGACGGTCTGAGACAGACGGTCTGAGACAGACGGTCTGAGACAGACGGTCTGAGACAGACGGTATGAGACAGACGGATTAAGACAGATGGTCTGATACAGACGGTCTGACACAGACGGTCTGAGACAGACGATCTGATACAGACCGTCTGAGACAGGTGGTCTGAGACAGGTGGTCTGAGACAGGCGGTCCGAGGCAGACGGTCTGAGACTGACGGTCTGAGACAGACGGTCAGAGACAGACGGTCTGACACAGACGGTCTGAGACGGACGGTCTGATACAGACCGTCGGAGACAGACGGTATGAGACAGACGGATTGAGACAGATGGTCTGAGACAGACGGTCTGAGACAGGCGGTCTGAGACAGACGGACTAAGACAGACGGACTGAGACCGCCGGACTGAGACTGACGGACTGAGACAGTCGACTGGGACCCCCGGACAGGGACAGGCGAACTGACGCTGCCCGATAGCGGCAGGCGGATTGAGCCGGAAGGTCTGAGACAGACGGACTGAGACAGGCGGTCTGAGACAGGCGGTCTGAGACAGACGGTCTGAGACAGACGGTATGAGACCACCCGACTGAGACTGACGGACTGAGACAGACGACTGGGAGCCCCGGACAGGGACAGGCGAACAGACGCTGCCCGATAGCGGCAGGCGGATTGAGCCGGAAGGTCTGAGACAGACGGACTGAGACAGACGGTCTGAGCCAGACGGTCTGAGACAGACGGTCTGAGACAGACTGTATGAGACAGACGGATTAAGACGGATGGTCTGAGACAGACGGTCTGAGACAGACGGTCTGAGACAGACGGTCTGAGAAAGACGGTCTGAGACAGACGGCCTGAGACAGGCGTACTGGGACTGGCGGTCTGAGACAGGAGGTCTGAGACAGTCGGACTTAGACAGACGATCTGAGACAGACGGACAGGCAGAGACGGCCTGAGACAGACGGTCTGCGACAGGCGGTCTGAGATAGACGGACTGAGACAGACGGTCGGAGACAGACGGTCTGAGACAGGCGGTCCGAGACAGACGGTCTGAGACGGACGGACTGAGACAGACGGCCTGGGACAGACGTACTGGGACAGGCGGTCCGAGACAGACGTTCTGAGACAGACGGTCTGAGACAGACGGTAAGAGACAGACGGTCTGACACAGACGGTCTGAGACAGACGGCCTGGGACAGACGTACTGGGACAGGCGGTCTGAGACAGGCGGTCTGAGACAGACGGACTAAGACAGACGGTCTGAGACAGACGGTATGAGACAGACGGATTGAGACAGACGGACTGTGACATACGGTATGAGACAGACGGATTGAGACAGACGGACTGTGACAGACGATCTGAGACAGACGGACAGGCACAGACGGCCTGAGACAGACGAACTCAGGCAGACGGTCTGAGACAGACGGTCTGAGACAGACGGTCTGAGACAGACGGCCTGGGACAGACGTACTGAGACTGACGGACTGAGACCGCCGGACTGAGACTGACGGACTGAGACAGACGACTGGGACCCCCGGACAGGGACAGGCGAACAGACGCTGCCCGATAGCGGCAGGCGGATTGAGCCGGAAGGTCTGACACAGACGGACTGAGACAGACGGTCTGAGACAGACGGTCTGAGAGAGACGGTCTGAGACAGGCGGTCTGAGACAGACGGTCTGAGACAGACGGTCTGAGACAGACGGTCTGAGACAGACGGACTAAGACAGACGGACTGAGACCGCCGGACTGAGACTGACGGACTGAGACAGACGACTGGGACTGACGGACAGGTACAGGCGAACAGACGCTGCCCGATAGCGGCAGGCGGATTGAGGCGGAAGGTCTGAGACAGACGGACTGAGACAGGCGGTCCGAGGCAGACGGTCTGAGACAGACGGTCTGAGACAGACGGTCAGAGACAGACGGTCTGACACAGACGGTCTGAGACGGACGGTCTGATACAGACCGTCTGAGCCAGGTGGTCTGAGACAGGTGGTCTGAGACAGACGGTCTGAGACAGGCGGTCTGAGACAGGAGGTCTGAGACAGTCGGACTGAGACAGACGGACTGAGACAGACGGACTGAGACAGACGGACTGTGACAGACGATCTGAGACAGACGGACAGGCAGAGACGGCCTGAGACCGACGAACTGAGACAGACGGTCTGAGACAGACGGTCCGAGGCAGACGGTCCGAGACAGACGGTCTGAGACAGACGGTCTGAGACAGACGGTCTGAGACAGGCGGTCTGAGACAGACGGTCTGAGACAGACGGTCTGAGACAGACGGTGTGAGACAGACGGATTAAGACAGATGGTCTGAGACAGATGGTCTGAGACAGACGGTCTGAGACAGACGCTCTGAGACAGACGGTATGAGACAGACGGATTGAGACAGATGGTCTGAGACAGACGGTCTGAGACAGACGGTCTGAGACAGACGGTCTGAGACAGACGGCCTGGGACAGACGTACTGGGACAGGCGTTCTGAGACAGGCGGTCTGAGACAGACGGACTAAGACAGACGGCCTGAGACCGCCGGACTGAGACTGACGGACTGAGACCGCCGGACTGAGACTGACGGACTGAGACAGACGACTGGGACCCCCGGACAGGGACAGGCGAACGGACGCTGCCCGATAGCGGCAGGCGGATTGAGCCGGAAGGTCTGAGACAGACGGACTGAGACAGACGGTCTGAGACAGACGGTCTGAGACAGACGGTATGAGACAGACGAACTGTGACAGACGATCTGAGACACACGGTCTGAGACAGGCGGTCTGAGACAGACGGTCTGAGACAGACGGTCTGAGACAGATGGTATGAGACAGACGGTCTGAGACAGACGGCCTGTGACAGACGATCTGAGACAGACGGTCTGAGACAGATGGCCTTAGACAGACGGACAGGGCGGACGGACAAGGACAGACGGCATGAGACAGACGGTTTGAGACAGATGGTCTGAGACAGATGGACTGTGACAGACGATCTGAGACAGACGGACAGGCACAGACGGCCTGAGACAGACGAACTGAGACAGACGGTCTGAGACAGACGGTATGAGACAGACGGTCTGAGACAGACGGACAGGCACAGACGGCCTGGGACAGACGTACTGGGACAGGCGGTCTGAGACAGGCGGTCTGAGACAGACGGACTAAGACAGACGGACTGAGACCGCCGGACTGAGACTGACGGACTGAGACAGTCGACTGGGACCCCCGGACAGGGACAGGCGAACTGACGCTGCCCGATAGCGGCAGGCGGATTGAGCCGGAAGGTCTGAGACAGACGGACTGAGACAGGCGGTCTGAGACAGGCGGTCTGAGACAGACGGTCTGAGACAGACGGTATGAGACCACCCGACTGAGACTGACGGACTGAGACAGACGACTGGGAGCCCCGGACAGGGACAGGCGAACAGACGCTGCCCGATAGCGGCAGGCGGATTGAGCCGGAAGGTCTGAGACAGACGGACTGAGACAGACGGTCTGAGCCAGACGGTCTGAGACAGACGGTCTGAGACAGACTGTATGAGACAGACGGATTAAGACGGATGGTCTGAGACAGACGGTCTGAGACAGACGGTCTGAGACAGACGGTCTGAGACAGACGGTCTGAGAAAGACGGTCTGAGACAGACGGCCTGAGACAGGCGTACTGGGACTGGCGGTCTGAGACAGGAGGTCTGAGACAGTCGGACTTAGACAGACGATCTGAGACAGACGGACAGGCAGAGACGGCCTGAGACAGACGGTCTGCGACAGGCGGTCTGAGATAGACGGACTGAGACAGACGGTCGGAGACAGACGGTCTGAGACAGGCGGTCCGAGACAGACGGTCTGAGACGGACGGACTGAGACAGACGGCCTGGGACAGACGTACTGGGACAGGCGGTCCGAGACAGGCGGTCTGAGACAGACGGACTAAGACAGACGGACTGAGACCGCCGGACTGAGACTGACGGACTGAGACAGACGACTGGGACTGACGGACAGGTACAGGCGAACAGACGCTGCCCGATAGCGGCAGGCGGATTGAGGCGGAAGGTCTGAGACAGACGGACTGAGACAGACGGTCGGAGACAGACGGTCTGAGACAGGCGGTCCGAGACAGACGGTCTGAGACAGACGGTCTGAGACAGACGGTCTGATACAGACGGTCTGACACAGACGGTCTGAGACAGACGATCTGATACAGACCGTCTGAGACAGGTGGTCTGAGACAGGTGGTCTGAGACAGGCGGTCCGAGGCAGACGGTCTGAGACAGGAGGTCTGAGACAGTCGGACTGAGACAGACGGACTGAGACAGACGGACTGAGACAGACGGACTGAGACAGACGGACTGTGACAGACGATCTGAGACAGACGGACAGGCAGAGACGGCCTGAGACAGACCAACTGAGACAGACGGTCTGAGGCAGACGGTCCGAGGCAGACGGTCTGAGACAGACGGTCTGAGACAGACGGTCAGAGACAGACGGTCTGACACAGACGTTCTGAGACAGACGGTCTGATACAGACGGTCTGAGACAGACGGTCTGAGACAGGCGGTATGAGACAGACGGACAGGCACAGACGGTCTGAGACAGACGGTCTGAGACAATCGGTATGCGACAGACGGACAGGCACAGACGGTCTGAGACAGACGAACTGAGACAGACGGTCTGAGACAGACGGTCTGAGACAGGCGGTCTGAGACAGACGGTCTGAGACAGACGGTCTGAGACAGACGGTCTGAGACAGACGGTATGAGACAGACGGATTAAGACAGATGGTCTGATACAGACGGTCTGACACAGACGGTCTGAGACAGACGATCTGATACAGACCGTCTGAGACAGGTGGTCTGAGACAGGTGGTCTGAGACAGGCGGTCCGCGGCAGACGGTCTGAGACTGACGGTCTGAGACAGACGGTCAGAGACAGACGGTCTGACACAGACGGTCTGAGACGGACGGTCTGATACAGACCGTCGGAGACAGACGGTATGAGACAGACGGATTGAGACAGATGGTCTGAGACAGACGGTCTGAGACAGACGGTCTGAGACAGACGGTCTGAGACAGACGGTCTGAGACAGACGGTCGGAGACAGACGGTCTGAGACAGACGGTATAAGACAGACGGATTAAGACACATGGTCTGAGACAGATGGTCTGAGACAGACGGTCTGAGACAGACGGTCTGAGACAGACGGTCTGAGACAGACGGTCTGAGACAGACGGTCTGACACAGACTTTCTGAGACAGACGGTCTGATACAGACGGTCTGAGACAGACGGTCTGAGACAGACGGTATGAGACAGACGGATTGAGACAGACGGACTGTGACATACGGTATGAGACAGACGGATTGAGACAGACGGACAGGCACAGACGGCCTGAGACAGACGGTCTGCGACAGACGGTCTGAGACAGACGGACTGATACAGACGGACTGTGACAGACGATCTGAGATAGTCGGACAGGCACAGACGGCCTGAGACAGACGAACTCAGGCAGACGGTCTGAGACAGACGGTCTGAGACAGACGGTCTGAGACAGACGGCCTGGGACAGACGTACTGAGACTGACGGACTGAGACCGCCGGACTGAGACTGACGGACTGAGACAGACGACTGGGACCCCCGGACAGGGACAGGCGAACAGACGCTGCCCGATAGCGGCAGGCGGATTGAGCCGGAAGGTCTGACACAGACGGACCGAGACAGACGGTCTGAGACAGACGGTCTGAGAGAGACGGTCTGAGACAGGCGGTCTGAGACAGACGGTCTGAGACAGACGGTCTGAGACAGACGGTCTGAGACAGACGGACTAAGACAGACGGACTGAGACCGCCGGACTGAGACTGACGGACTGAGACAGACGACTGGGACTGACGGACAGGTACAGGCGAACAGACGCTGCCCGATAGCGGCAGGCGGATTGAGGCGGAAGGTCTGAGACAGACGGACTGAGACAGACGGTCGGAGACAGACGGTCTGAGACAGGCGGTCCGAGACAGACGGTCTGAGACAGACGGTCAGAGACAGACGGTCAGAGACAGACGGTCTGACACAGACGGTCTGAGACGGACGGTCTGATACAGACCGTCTCAGCCAGGTGGTCTGAGACAGGTGGTCTGAGACAGGCGGTCCGAGGCAGACGGTCTGAGACAGACGGTATGAGACAGACGGTTTGAGACAGATGGTCTGAGACAGATGGACTGTGACAGACGATCTGAGACAGACGGACAGGCACAGACGGCCTGAGACAGACGAACTGAGACAGACGGTCTGAGACAGACGGTATGAGACAGACGGTCTGAGACAGACGGACAGGCACAGACGGCCTGGGACAGACGTACTGGGACAGGCGGTCTGAGACAGGCGGTCTGAGACACACGGACTAAGACAGACGGACTGAGACCGCCGGACTGAGACTGACGGACTGAGACAGTCGACTGGGACCCCCGGACAGGGACAGGCGAACTGACGCTGCCCGATAGCGGCAGGCGGATTGAGCCGGAAGGTCTGAGACAGACGGACTGAGACGGGCGGTCTGAGACAGGCGGTCTGAGACAGACGGTCTGAGACAGACGGTATGAGACCACCCGACTGAGACTGACGGACTGAGACAGACGACTGGGAGCCCCGGACAGGGACAGGCGAACAGACGCTGCCCGATAGCGGCAGGCGGATTGAGCCGGAAGGTCTGAGACAGACGGACTGAGACAGACGGTCTGAGCCAGGCGGTATGAGACAGACGGACAGGCACAGACGGTCTGAGACAGACGAACTGAGACAGACGGTCTGAGACAGACGGTCTGAGACAGGCGGTCTGAGACAGACGGTCTGAGACAGACGGTCTGAGACAGACGGTCTGAGACAGACGGTATGAGACAGACGGATTAAGACAGATGGTCTGATACAGACGGTCTGACACAGACGGTCTGAGACAGACGATCTGATACAGACCGTCTGAGACAGGTGGTCTGAGACAGGTGGTCTGAGACAGGCGGTCCGAGGCAGACGGTCTGAGACAGACGGTCTGAGACAGACGGTCAGAGACAGACGGTCTGACACAGACGGTCTGAGACGGACGGTCTGATACAGACCGTCGGAGACAGACGGTATGAGACAGACGGATTGAGACAGATGGTCTGAGACAGACGGTCTGAGACAGACGGTCTGAGACAGACGGTCTGAGACAGACGGTCTGAGACAGACGGTCTGAGACAGACGGTCTGACACAGACTTTCTGAGACAGACGGTCTGATACAGACGGTCTGAGACAGACGGTCTGAGACAGACGGTATGAGACAGACGGATTGAGACAGACGGACTGTGACATACGGTATGAGACAGACGGATTGAGACAGACGGACTGTGACAGACGATCTGAGACAGACGGACAGGCACAGACGGCCTGAGACAGACGGTCTGCGACAGACGGTCTGAGACAGACGGACTGATACAGACGGACTGTGACAGACGATCTGAGATAGTCGGACAGGCACAGACGGCCTGAGACAGACGAACTCAGACAGACGATCTGAGACAGACGGTCTGAGACAGATGGCCTTAGACAGACGGACAGGGCGGACGGACAAGGACAGACGGCATGAGACAGACGGTTTGAGACAGATGGTCTGAGACAGATGGACTGTGACAGACGATCTGAGACAGACGGACAGGCACAGACGGCCTGAGACAGACGAACTGAGACAGACGGTCTGAGACAGACGGTATGAGACAGACGGTCTGAGACAGACGGACAGGCACAGACGGCCTGGGACAGACGTACTGGGACAGGCGGTCTGAGACAGGCGGTCTGAGACAGACGGACTAAGACAGACGGACTGAGACCGCCGGACTGAGACTGACGGACTGAGACAGTCGACTGGGACCCCCGGACAGGGACAGGCGAACTGACGCTGCCCGATAGCGGCAGGCGGATTGAGCCGGAAGGTCTGAGACAGACGGACTGAGACAGGCGGTCTGAGACAGGCGGTCTGAGACAGACGGTCTGAGACAGACGGTATGAGACCACCCGACTGAGACTGACGGACTGAGACAGACGACTGGGAGCCCCGGACAGGGACAGGCGAACAGACGCTGCCCGATAGCGGCAGGCGGATTGAGCCGGAAGGTCTGAGACAGACGGACTGAGACAGACGGTCTGAGCCAGACGGTCTGAGACAGACGGTCTGAGACAGACTGTATGAGACAGACGGATTAAGACGGATGGTCTGAGACAGACGGTCTGAGACAGACGGTCTGAGACAGACGGTCTGAGAAAGACGGTCTGAGACAGACGGCCTGAGACAGGCGTACTGGGACTGGCGGTCTGAGACAGGAGGTCTGAGACAGTCGGACTTAGACAGACGATCTGAGACAGACGGACAGGCAGAGACGGCCTGAGACAGACGGTCTGCGACAGGCGGTCTGAGATAGACGGACTGAGACAGACGGTCGGAGACAGACGGTCTGAGACAGGCGGTCCGAGACAGACGGTCTGAGACGGACGGACTGAGACAGACGGCCTGGGACAGACGTACTGGGACAGGCGGTCCGAGACAGACGTTCTGAGACAGACGGTCTGAGACAGACGGTCAGAGACAGACGGTCTGACACAGACGGTCTGAGACAGACGGCCTGGGACAGACGTACTGGGACAGGCGGTCTGAGACAGGCGGTCTGAGACAGACGGACTAAGACAGACGGACTGAGACCGCCGGACTGAGACTGACGGACTGAGACAGACGACTGGGACTGACGGACAGGTACAGGCGAACAGACGCTGCCCGATAGCGGCAGGCGGATTGAGGCGGAAGGTCTGAGACAGACGGACTGAGACAGACGGTCGGAGACAGACGGTCTGAGACAGGCGGTCCGAGACAGACGGTCTGAGACAGACGGTCTGAGACAGACGGTCTGATACAGACGGTCTGACACAGACGGTCTGAGACAGACGATCTGATACAGACCGTCTGAGACAGGTGGTCTGAGACAGGTGGTCTGAGACAGGCGGTCCGAGGCAGACGGTCTGAGACAGGAGGTCTGAGACAGTCGGACTGAGACAGACGGACTGAGACAGACGGACTGAGACAGACGGACTGTGACAGACGATCTGAGACAGACGGACAGGCAGAGACGGCCTGAGACAGACCAACTGAGACAGACGGTCTGAGACAGACGGTCCGAGGCAGACGGTCTGAGACAGACGGTCTGATACAGACGGTCTGAGACAGACGGTCTGAGACAGGCGGTATGAGACAGACGGACAGGCACAGACGGTCTGAGACAGACGGTCTGAGACAGGCGGTATGAGACAGACGGACAGGCACAGACGGTCTGAGACAGACGAACTGAGACAGACGGTCTGAGACAGACGGTCTGAGACAGGCGGTCTGAGACAGACGGTCTGAGACAGACGGTCTGAGACAGACGGTCTGAGACAGACGGTCTGAGACAGACGGTATGAGACAGACGGATTAAGACAGATGGTCTGATACAGACGGTCTGACACAGACGGTCTGAGACAGACGATCTGATACAGACCGTCTGAGACAGGTGGTCTGAGACAGGTGGTCTGAGACAGGCGGTCCGAGGCAGACGGTCTGAGACTGACGGTCTGAGACAGACGGTCAGAGACAGACGGTCTGACACAGACGGTCTGAGACGGACGGTCTGATACAGACCGTCGGAGACAGACGGTATGAGACAGACGGATTGAGACAGATGGTCTGAGACAGACGGTCTGAGACAGGCGGTCTGAGACAGACGGACTAAGACAGACGGACTGAGACCGCCGGACTGAGACTGACGGACTGAGACAGTCGACTGGGACCCCCGGACAGGGACAGGCGAACTGACGCTGCCCGATAGCGGCAGGCGGATTGAGCCGGAAGGTCTGAGACAGACGGACTGAGACAGGCGGTCTGAGACAGGCGGTCTGAGACAGACGGTCTGAGACAGACGGTATGAGACCACCCGACTGAGACTGACGGACTGAGACAGACGACTGGGAGCCCCGGACAGGGACAGGCGAACAGACGCTGCCCGATAGCGGCAGGCGGATTGAGCCGGAAGGTCTGAGACAGACGGACTGAGACAGACGGTCTGAGCCAGACGGTCTGAGACAGACGGTCTGAGACAGACTGTATGAGACAGACGGATTAAGACGGATGGTCTGAGACAGACGGTCTGAGACAGACGGTCTGAGACAGACGGTCTGAGAAAGACGGTCTGAGACAGACGGCCTGAGACAGGCGTACTGGGACTGGCGGTCTGAGACAGGAGGTCTGAGACAGTCGGACTTAGACAGACGATCTGAGACAGACGGACAGGCAGAGACGGCCTGAGACAGACGGTCTGCGACAGGCGGTCTGAGATAGACGGACTGAGACAGACGGTCGGAGACAGACGGTCTGAGACAGGCGGTCCGAGACAGACGGTCTGAGACGGACGGACTGAGACAGACGGCCTGGGACAGACGTACTGGGACAGGCGGTCCGAGACAGACGTTCTGAGACAGACGGTCTGAGACAGACGGTCAGAGACAGACGGTCTGACACAGACGGTCTGAGACAGACGGCCTGGGACAGACGTACTGGGACAGGCGGTCTGAGACAGGCGGTCTGAGACAGACGGACTAAGACAGACGGTCTGAGACAGACGGTATGAGACAGACGGATTGAGACAGACGGACTGTGACATACGGTATGAGACAGACGGATTGAGACAGACGGACTGTGACAGACGATCTGAGACAGACGGACAGGCACAGACGGCCTGAGACAGACGGTCTGCGACAGACGGTCTGAGACAGACGGACTGATACAGACGGACTGTGACAGACGATCTGAGATAGTCGGACAGGCACAGACGGCCTGAGAGAGACGGTCTGAGACAGGCGTACTGAGACTGACGGACTGAGACCGCCGGACTGAGACTGACGGACTGAGACAGACGACTGGGACTGACGGACAGGTACAGGCGAACAGACGCTGCCCGATAGCGGCAGGCGGATTGAGGCGGAAGGTCTGAGACAGACGGACTGAGACAGACGGTCGGAGACAGACGGTCTGAGACAGGCGGTCCGAGACAGACGGTCTGAGACAGACGGTCAGAGACAGACGGTCTGACACAGACGGTCTGAGACGGACGGTCTGATACAGACCGTCTGAGCCAGGTGGTCTGAGACAGGTGGTCTGAGACAGGCGGTCCGAGGCAGACGGTCTGAGACAGACGGTCTGAGACAGACGGTCAGAGACAGACGGTCTGACACAGACGGTCTGAGACGGACGGTCTGATACAGACCGTCTGAGCCAGGTGGTCTGAGACAGGTGGTCTGAGATAGACGGTCTGAGACAGGCGGTCTGAGACAGGAGGTCTGAGACAGTCGGACTGAGACAGACGGACTGAGACAGACGGACTGAGACAGACGGACTGTGACAGACGATCTGAGACAGACGGACAGGCAGAGACGGCCTGAGACCGACGAACTGAGACAGACGGTCTGAGACAGACGGTCCGAGGCAGACGGTCCGAGACAGACGGTCTGAGACAGACGGTCTGAGACAGACGGTCTGAGACAGGCGGTCTGAGACAGACGGTCTGAGACAGACGGTCTGAGACAGACGGTGTGAGACAGACGGATTAAGACAGATGGTCTGAGACAGATGGTCTGAGACAGACGGTCTGAGACAGACGCTCTGAGACAGACGGTATGAGACAGACGGATTGAGACAGATGGTCTGAGACAGACGGTCTGAGACAGACGGTCTGAGACAGACGGTCTGAGACAGACGGCCTGGGACAGACGTACTGGGAGAGGCGTTCTGAGACAGGCGGTCTGAGACAGACGGACTAAGACAGACGGCCTGAGACCGCCGGACTGAGACTGACGGACTGAGACCGCCGGACTGAGACTGACGGACTGAGACAGACGACTGGGACCCCCGGACAGGGACAGGCGAACGGACGCTGCCCGATAGCGGCAGGCGGATTGAGCCGGAAGGTCTGAGACAGACGGACTGAGACAGACGGTCTGAGACAGACGGTCTGAGACAGACGGTATGAGACAGACGAACTGTGACAGACGATCTGAGACACACGGTCTGAGACAGGCGGTCTGAGACAGACGGTCTGAGACAGACGGTCTGAGACAGATGGTATGAGACAGACGGTCTGAGACAGACGGCCTGTGACAGACGATCTGAGACAGACGGTCTGAGACAGATGGCCTTAGACAGACGGACAGGGCGGACGGACAAGGACAGACGGCATGAGACAGACGGTTTGAGACAGATGGTCTGAGACAGATGGACTGTGACAGACGATCTGAGACAGACGGACAGGCACAGACGGCCTGAGACAGACGAACTGAGACAGACGGTCTGAGACAGACGGTATGAGACAGACGGTCTGAGACAGACGGACAGGCACAGACGGCCTGGGACAGACGTACTGGGACAGGCGGTCTGAGACAGGCGGTCTGAGACAGACGGACTAAGACAGACGGACTGAGACCGCCGGACTGAGACTGACGGACTGAGACAGTCGACTGGGACCCCCGGACAGGGACAGGCGAACTGACGCTGCCCGATAGCGGCAGGCGGATTGAGCCGGAAGGTCTGAGACAGACGGACTGAGACAGGCGGTCTGAGACAGGCGGTCTGAGACAGACGGTCTGAGACAGACGGTATGAGACCACCCGACTGAGACTGACGGACTGAGACAGACGACTGGGAGCCCCGGACAGGGACAGGCGAACAGACGCTGCCCGATAGCGGCAGGCGGATTGAGCCGGAAGGTCTGAGACAGACGGACTGAGACAGACGGTCTGAGCCAGACGGTCTGAGACAGACGGTCTGAGACAGACTGTATGAGACAGACGGATTAAGACGGATGGTCTGAGACAGACGGTCTGAGACAGACGGTCTGAGACAGACGGTCTGAGACAGACGGTCTGAGAAAGACGGTCTGAGACAGACGGCCTGAGACAGGCGTACTGGGACTGGCGGTCTGAGACAGGAGGTCTGAGACAGTCGGACTTAGACAGACGATCTGAGACAGACGGACAGGCAGAGACGGCCTGAGACAGACGGTCTGCGACAGGCGGTCTGAGATAGACGGACTGAGACAGACGGTCGGAGACAGACGGTCTGAGACAGGCGGTCCGAGACAGACGGTCTGAGACGGACGGACTGAGACAGACGGCCTGGGACAGACGTACTGGGACAGGCGGTCCGAGACAGGCGGTCTGAGACAGACGGACTAAGACAGACGGACTGAGACCGCCGGACTGAGACTGACGGACTGAGACAGACGACTGGGACTGACGGACAGGTACAGGCGAACAGACGCTGCCCGATAGCGGCAGGCGGATTGAGGCGGAAGGTCTGAGACAGACGGACTGAGACAGACGGTCGGAGACAGACGGTCTGAGACAGGCGGTCCGAGACAGACGGTCTGAGACAGACGGTCTGAGACAGACGGTCTGATACAGACGGTCTGACACAGACGGTCTGAGACAGACGATCTGATACAGACCGTCTGAGACAGGTGGTCTGAGACAGGTGGTCTGAGACAGGCGGTCCGAGGCAGACGGTCTGAGACAGGAGGTCTGAGACAGTCGGACTGAGACAGACGGACTGAGACAGACGGACTGAGACAGACGGACTGAGACAGACGGACTGTGACAGACGATCTGAGACAGACGGACAGGCAGAGACGGCCTGAGACAGACCAACTGAGACAGACGGTCTGAGGCAGACGGTCCGAGGCAGACGGTCTGAGACAGACGGTCTGAGACAGACGGTCAGAGACAGACGGTCTGACACAGACGTTCTGAGACAGACGGTCTGATACAGACGGTCTGAGACAGACGGTCTGAGACAGGCGGTATGAGACAGACGGACAGGCACAGACGGTCTGAGACAGACGGTCTGAGACAATCGGTATGCGACAGACGGACAGGCACAGACGGTCTGAGACAGACGAACTGAGACAGACGGTCTGAGACAGACGGTCTGAGACAGGCGGTCTGAGACAGACGGTCTGAGACAGACGGTCTGAGACAGACGGTCTGAGACAGACGGTATGAGACAGACGGATTAAGACAGATGGTCTGATACAGACGGTCTGACACAGACGGTCTGAGACAGACGATCTGATACAGACCGTCTGAGACAGGTGGTCTGAGACAGGTGGTCTGAGACAGGCGGTCCGCGGCAGACGGTCTGAGACTGACGGTCTGAGACAGACGGTCAGAGACAGACGGTCTGACACAGACGGTCTGAGACGGACGGTCTGATACAGACCGTCGGAGACAGACGGTATGAGACAGACGGATTGAGACAGATGGTCTGAGACAGACGGTCTGAGACAGACGGTCTGAGACAGACGGTCTGAGACAGACGGTCTGAGACAGACGGTCGGAGACAGACGGTCTGAGACAGACGGTATAAGACAGACGGATTAAGACACATGGTCTGAGACAGATGGTCTGAGACAGACGGTCTGAGACAGACGGTCTGAGACAGACGGTCTGAGACAGACGGTCTGAGACAGACGGTCTGACACAGACTTTCTGAGACAGACGGTCTGATACAGACGGTCTGAGACAGACGGTCTGAGACAGACGGTATGAGACAGACGGATTGAGACAGACGGACTGTGACATACGGTATGAGACAGACGGATTGAGACAGACGGACAGGCACAGACGGCCTGAGACAGACGGTCTGCGACAGACGGTCTGAGACAGACGGACTGATACAGACGGACTGTGACAGACGATCTGAGATAGTCGGACAGGCACAGACGGCCTGAGACAGACGAACTCAGGCAGACGGTCTGAGACAGACGGTCTGAGACAGACGGTCTGAGACAGACGGCCTGGGACAGACGTACTGAGACTGACGGACTGAGACCGCCGGACTGAGACTGACGGACTGAGACAGACGACTGGGACCCCCGGACAGGGACAGGCGAACAGACGCTGCCCGATAGCGGCAGGCGGATTGAGCCGGAAGGTCTGACACAGACGGACTGAGACAGACGGTCTGAGACAGACGGTCTGAGAGAGACGGTCTGAGACAGGCGGTCTGAGACAGACGGTCTGAGACAGACGGTCTGAGACAGACGGTCTGAGACAGACGGACTAAGACAGACGGACTGAGACCGCCGGACTGAGACTGACGGACTGAGACAGACGACTGGGACTGACGGACAGGTACAGGCGAACAGACGCTGCCCGATAGCGGCAGGCGGATTGAGGCGGAAGGTCTGAGACAGACGGACTGAGACAGACGGTCGGAGACAGACGGTCTGAGACAGGCGGTCCGAGACAGACGGTCTGAGACAGACGGTCAGAGACAGACGGTCAGAGACAGACGGTCTGACACAGACGGTCTGAGACGGACGGTCTGATACAGACCGTCTCAGCCAGGTGGTCTGAGACAGGTGGTCTGAGACAGGCGGTCCGAGGCAGACGGTCTGAGACAGACGGTCTGAGACAGACGGTCAGAGACAGACGGTCTGACACAGACGGTCTGAGACGGACGGTCTGATACAGACCGTCTGAGCCAGGTGGTCTGAGACAGGTGGTCTGAGACAGACGGTCTGAGACAGGCGGTCTGAGACAGGAGGTCTGAGACAGTCGGACTGAGACAGACGGACTGAGACAGACGGACTGAGACAGACGGACTGTGACAGACGATCTGAGACAGACGGACAGGCAGAGACGGCCTGAGACCGACGAACTGAGACAGACGGTCTGAGACAGACGGTCCGAGGCAGACGGTCCGAGACAGACGGTCTGAGACAGACGGTCTGAGACAGACGGTCTGAGACAGGCGTTCTGAGACAGGCGGTCTGAGACAGACGGACTAAGACAGACGGCCTGAGACCGCCGGACTGAGACTGACGGACTGAGACCGCTGGACTGAGACTGACGGACTGAGACAGACGACTGGGACCCCCGGACAGGGACAGGCGAACGGACGCTGCCCGATAGCGGCAGGCGGATTGAGCCGGAAGGTCTGAGACAGACGGACTGAGACAGACGGTCTGAGACAGACGGTCTGAGAGAGACGGGCCTGAGACAGACGGTCTGAGACAGACGGTATGAGACAGACGGATTAAGACAGATGGTCTGAGACAGACGGTCTGAGACAGACGGTCTGAGACAGACGGTCTGAGACAGACGGTCTGAGACTGACGGTCTGAGACAGACGGCCTGCGACAGGCGTACTGGGACTGGCGGTCTGAGACAGGCGGTCTGAGACAGGCGGTCTGAGACAGACGGACTAAGACAGACGGACTGAGACCGCCGGACTGAGACTGACGGACTGAGACAGACGACTGAGACTGACGGACAGGGACAGGCGAACAGACGCTGCCCGATAGCGGCAGGCGGATTGAGCCGGAAGGTCTGAGACAGACGGACTGAGACAGACGGTCTGCGACAGACGGTCTGAGACAGACGGACTGATACAGACGGACTGTGACAGACGATCTGAGACAGACGGACAGGCACAGACGGCCTGAGACAGACGAACTGAGACAGACGGTCTGAGACAGACGGTCTGAGACAGACGGTCTGAGACAGGCGGTCTGAGACAGACGGTCTGAGACAGACGGTCTGAGACAGACGGTCTGAGACAGACGGTCTGAGACAGACGGTCTGAGGCAGACGGTATGAGACAGACGGATTAAGACAGATGGTCTGAGACAGATGGTCTGAGACAGACGGTCTGAGACAGACGCTCTGAGACAGACGGTATGAGACAGACGGATTGAGACAGACGGACTGTGACAGACGATCTGAGACAGACGGACAGGCACAGACGGCCTGAGACAGACGGTCTGCGACAGACGGTCTGAGACAGACGGACTGATACAGACGGACTGTGACAGACGATCTGAGACAGACGGACAGGCACAGACGGCCTGAGACAGACGAACTGAGACAGACGGTCTGAGACAGACGGTCTGAGACAGGCGGTCTGAGACAGACGGTCTGAGACAGACGGTCGGAGACAGACGGTCTGAGACAGACGGTCTGAGACAGACGGTCTGAGACAGACGGTGTGAGACAGACGAATTAAGACACATGGTCTGAGACAGATGGTCTGAGACAGACGGTCTGAGACAGACGGTCTGAGACAGACGGTCTGAGACAGACGGTCTGAGACAGACGGTCTGACACAGACTTTCTGAGACAGACGGTCTGATACAGACGGTCTGAGACAGACGGTCTGAGACAGACGGTATGAGACAGACGGATTGAGACAGACGGACTGTGACAGACGGTATGAGACAGACGGATTGAGACAGACGGACTGTGACAGACGATCTGAGACAGACGGACAGGCACAGACGGCCTGAGACAGACGGTCTGCGACAGACGGTCTGAGACAGACGGACTGATACAGACGGACTGTGACAGACGATCTGAGATAGACGGACAGGCACAGACGGCCTGAGACAGACGAACTCAGACAGACGGTCTGAGACAGACGGTCTGAGACAGACGGTCTGAGACAGACGGCCTGGGACAGACGTACTGAGACTGACGGACTGAGACCGCCGGACTGAGACTGACGGACTGAGACAGACGACTGGGACCCCCGGACAGGGACAGGCGAACAGACGCTGCCCGATAGCGGCAGGCGGATTGAGCCGGAAGGTCTGACACAGACGGACTGAGACAGACGGTCTGAGACAGACGGTCTGAGAGAGACGGTCTGAGACAGGCGGTCTGAGACAGATGGTCTGAGACAGACGGTCTGAGACAGACGGTCTGAGACAGACGGTCTGAGACAGACGGACTAAGACAGACGGACTGAGACCGCCGGACTGAGACTGATGGACTGAGACAGACGACTGGGACTGACGGACAGGTACAGGCGAAGAGACGCTGCCCGATAGCGGCAGGCGGATTGAGGCGGAAGGTCTGAGACAGACGGACTGAGACAGACGGTCGGAGACAGACGGTCTGAGACAGGCGGTCCGAGACAGACGGTCTGAGACAGACGGTCAGAGACAGACGGTCTGACACAGACGGTCTGAGACGGACGGTCTGATACAGACCGTCTGAGCCAGGTGGTCTGAGACAGGTGGTCTGAGACAGACGGTCTGAGACAGACGGTCTGAGACAGATGGTCTGAGACAGACGGTCTGAGACAGACGGTCTGAGACAGACGGTCTGAGACAGACGGTCTGAGACAGACGGTCTGAGACAGACGGTCTGAGACAGACGGTATGAGACAGACGGATTAAGACAGATGGTCTGAGACAGATGGTCTGGGACAGACGGTCTGAGACAGACGCTCTGAGACAGACGGTATGAGACAGACGGATTGAGACAGATGGTCTGAGATAGACGGTCTGAGACAGACGGTCTGAGACAGACGGTCTGAGACAGACGGCCTGGGACAGACGTACTGGGACAGGCGAAGAGACGCTGCCCGATAGCGGCAGGCGGATTGAGGCGGAAGGTCTGAGACAGACGGACTGAGACAGACGGTCGGAGACAGACGGTCTGAGACAGGCGGTCCGAGACAGACGGTCTGAGACAGACGGTCAGAGACAGACGGTTTGACACAGACGGTCTGAGACGGACGGTCTGATACAGACCGTCTGAGCCAGGTGGTCTGAGACAGGTGGTCTGAGACAGACGGTCTGAGACAGACGGTCTGAGACAGACGGTCTGAGACAGACGGTCTGAGACAGACGGTCTGAGACAGACGGTCTGAGACAGACGGTCTGAGACAGACGGTCTGAGACAGACGGTCTGAGACAGACGGTCTGAGACAGACGGTATGAGACAGACGGATTAAGACAGATGGTCTGAGACAGATGGTCTGGGACAGACGGTCTGAGACAGACGCTCTGAGACAGACGGTATGAGACAGACGGATTGAGACAGATGGTCTGAGACAGACGGTCTGAGACAGACGGTCTGAGACAGACGGTCTGAGACAGACGGCCTGGGACAGACGTACTGGGACAGGCGTTCTGAGACAGGCGGTCTGAGACAGACGGACTAAGACAGACGGACTGAGACCGCCGGACTGAGACTGACGGACTGAGACCGCCGGACTGAGACTGACGGACTGAGACAGACGACTGGGACCCCCGGACAGGGACAGGCGAACGGACGCTGCCCGATAGCGGCAGGCGGATTGAGCCGGAAGGTCTGAGACAGACGGACTGAGACAGACGGTCTGAGACAGACGGTCTGAGAGAGACGGGCCTGAGACAGACGGTCTGAGACAGACGGTCTGATACAGACCGTCTGAGACAGGTGGTCTGAGACAGGTGGTCTGAGACAGACGGTCTGAGACAGGCGGTCTGAGACAGGAGGTCTGAGACAGTCGGACTGAGACAGACGGACTGAGACAGACGGACTGAGACAGACGGACTGTGACAGACGATCTGAGACAGACGAACTGAGACAGACGGTCTGAGACAGGCGGTCCGGGACAGACGGTCTGAGACAGACGGTCTGAGACAGACGGTCTGATACAGACGGTCTGACACAGACGGTCTGAGACAGACGATCTGATACAGACCGTCTGAGACAGGTGGTCTGAGACAGGTGGTCTGAGACAGGCGGTCCGAGGCAGACGGTCTGAGACAGACGGTCTGAGACAGACGGTCAGAGACAGACGGTCTGACACAGACGGTCTGAGACGGACGGTCTGATACAGACCGTCTGAGACAGGTGGTCTGAGACACGTGGTCTGAGACAGACGGTCTGAGACAGGCGGTCTGAGACAGGAGGTCTGAGACAGTCGGACTGAGACAGACGGACTGAGACAGACGGACTGAGACAGACGGACTGTGACAGACGATCTGAGGCAGACGGACAGGCAGAGACGGCCTGAGACAGACGAACTGAGACAGACGGTCTGAGACAGACAGTCCGAGGCAGACGGTCTGAGACAGACGGTCTGAGACAGACGGTCAGAGACAGACGGTCTGACACAGACGTTCTGAGACAGACGGTCTGATAAAGACGGTCTGAGACAGACGGTCTGAGACAGGCGGTATGAGACAGACGGACAGGCACAGACGGCCTGAGACAGACGGTCTGCGACAGACGGTCTGAGACAGACGGTCTGAGACAGGCGGTCTGAGACAGACGGTCTGAGACAGACGGTCTGAGACAGACGGTCTGAGACAGACGGTCTGAGACAGACGGTCTGAGACAGACGGTATGAGACAGACGGATTAAGACAGATGGTCCGAGACAGATGGTCTGAGACAGACGGTCTGAGACAGACGGTCTGAGACAGACGGTCTGACACAGACTTTCTGAGACAGACGGTCTGATACAGACGGTCTGAGACAGACGGTCTGAGACAGACGGTATGAGACAGACGGATTGAGACAGACGGACTGTGACAGACGGTATGAGACAGACGGATTGAGACAGACGGACTGTGACAGACGATCTGAGACAGACGGACAGGCACAGACGGCCTGAGACAGACGGTCTGCGACAGACGGTCTGAGACAGACGGACTGATACAGACGGACTGTGACAGACGATCTGAGATAGACGGACAGGCACAGACGGCCTGAGACAGACGAACTCAGACAGACGGTCTGAGACAGACGGTCTGAGACAGACGGCCTGGGACAGACGTACTGAGACTGACGGACTGAGACCGCCGGACTGCGACTGACGGACTGAGACAGACGACTGCGACCCCCGGACAGGGACAGGCGAACAGACGCTGCCCGATAGCGGCAGGCGGATTGAGCCGGAAGGTCTGACACAGACGGACTGAGACAGACGGTCTGAGACAGACGGTCTGAGAGAGACGGTCTGAGACAGGCGGTCTGAGACAGACGGTATGAGACAGACGGATTAAGACAGATGGTCTGAGACAGATGGTCTGGGACAGACGGTCTGAGACAGACGCTCTGAGACAGACGGTATGAGACAGACGGATTGAGACAGATGGTCTGAGACAGACGGTCTGAGACAGACGGTCTGAGACAGACGGTCTGAGACAGACGGCCTGGGACAGACGTACTGGGACAGGCGTTCTGAGACAGGCGGTCTGAGACAGACGGACTAAGACAGACGGACTGAGACCGCCGGACTGAGACTGACGGACTGAGACCGCCGGACTGAGACTGACGGACTGAGACAGACGACTGGGACCCCCGGACAGGGACAGGCGAACGGACGCTGCCCGATAGCGGCAGGCGGATTGAGCCGGAAGGTCTGAGACAGGCGGTCTGAGACAGACGGACTAAGACAGACGGACTGAGACCGCCGGACTGAGACAGACGGTCTGAGACAGACAGTCCGAGGCAGACGGTCTGAGACAGACGGTCTGAGACAGACGGTCAGAGACAGACGGTCTGACACAGACGTTCTGAGACAGACGGTCTGATAAAGACGGTCTGAGACAGACGGTCTGAGACAGGCGGTATGAGACAGACGGACAGGCACAGACGGCCTGAGACAGACGGTCTGCGACAGACGGTCTGAGACAGACGGTCTGAGACAGGCGGTCTGAGACAGACGGTCTGAGACAGACGGTCTGAGACAGACGGTCTGAGACAGACGGTCTGAGACAGACGGTCTGAGACAGACGGTATGAGACAGACGGATTAAGACAGATGGTCCGAGACAGATGGTCTGAGACAGACGGTCTGAGACAGACGGTCTGAGACAGACGGTCTGACACAGACTTTCTGAGACAGACGGTCTGATACAGACGGTCTGAGACAGACGGTCTGAGACAGACGGTATGAGACAGACGGATTGAGACAGACGGACTGTGACAGACGGTATGAGACAGACGGATTGAGACAGACGGACTGTGACAGACGATCTGAGACAGACGGACAGGCACAGACGGCCTGAGACAGACGGTCTGCGACAGACGGTCTGAGACAGACGGACTGATACAGACGGACTGTGACAGACGATCTGAGATAGACGGACAGGCACAGACGGCCTGAGACAGACGAACTCAGACAGACGGTCTGAGACAGACGGTCTGAGACAGACGGCCTGGGACAGACGTACTGAGACTGACGGACTGAGACCGCCGGACTGCGACTGACGGACTGAGACAGACGACTGCGACCCCCGGACAGGGACAGGCGAACAGACGCTGCCCGATAGCGGCAGGCGGATTGAGCCGGAAGGTCTGACACAGACGGACTGAGACAGACGGTCTGAGACAGACGGTCTGAGAGAGACGGTCTGAGACAGGCGGTCTGAGACAGACGGTCTGAGACAGACGGCCTGGGACAGACGTACTGGGACAGGCGGTCTGAAACAGGCGGTCTGAGACAGACGGACTAAGACAGACGGACTGAGACCGCCGGACTGAGACTGACGGACTGAGACAGACGACTGGGACTGACGGACAGGTACAGGCGAACAGACGCTGCCCGATAGCGGCAGGCGGATTGAGGCGGAAGGTCTGAGACAGACGGACTGAGACAGACGGTCGGAGACAGACGGTCTGAGACAGGCGGTCCGAGACAGACGGTCTGAGACAGACGGTCTTAGACAGACGGTCTGATACAGACGGTCTGACACAGACGGTCTGAGACAGACGATCTGATACAGACCGTCTGAGACAGGTGGTCTGAGACAGGTGGTCTGAGACAGGCGGTCCGAGGCAGACGGTCTGAGACAGACGGTCTGTGACAGACGGTCAGAGACAGACGGTCTGACACAGACGGTCTGAGACGGACGGTCTGATACAGACCGTCTGAGCCAGGTGGTCTGAGACAGGTGGTCTGAGACAGACGGTCTCAGACAGGCGGTCTGAGACAGGAGGTCTGAGACAGTCGGGCTGAGACAGACGGACTGAGACAGACGGACTGAGACAGACGGACTGTGACAGACGATCTGAGACAGACGGACAGGCAGAGACGGCCTGAGACCGACGAACTGAGACAGACGGTCTGAGACAGACGGTCCGAGGCAGACGGTCCGAGACAGACGGTCCGAGACAGACGGTCCGAGACAGACGGTCCGAGACAGACGGTCTGAGACAGACGGTCTGAGACAGACGGTCTGAGACAGACGGTATGAGGCAGACGGATGAAGACAGATGGTCTGAGACAGATGGTCTGAGACAGACGGTCTGAGACAGACACTCTGAGACAGACGGTATGAGACAGACGGATTGAGACAGATGGTCTGAGACAGACGGTCTGAGACAGACGGTCTGAGACAGACGGTCTGAGACAGACGGCCTGGGACAGACGTACTGGGACAGGCGTTCTGAGACAGGCGGTCTGAGACAGACGGACTAAGACAGACGGTCTGAGACTGACGGTCTGAGACAGACGGCCTGCGACAGGCGTACTGGGACAGACGGTCTGAGGCAGACGGTATGAGACAGACGGATTAAGACAGATGGTCTGAGACAGATGGTCTGAGACAGACGGTCTGAGACAGACGCTCTGAGACAGACGGTATGAGACAGACGGATTGAGACAGACGGACTGTGACAGACGATCTGAGACAGACGGACAGGCACAGACGGCCTGAGACAGACGGTCTGCGACAGACGGTCTGAGACAGACGGACTGATACAGACGGACTGTGACAGACGATCTGAGACAGACGGACAGGCACAGACGGCCTGAGACAGACGAACTGAGACAGACGGTCTGAGACAGACGGTCTGAGACAGGCGGTCTGAGACAGACGGTCTGAGACAGACGGTCTGAGACAGACGGTCTGAGACAGACGGTCTGAGACAGACGGTCTGAGACAGACTTTCTGAGACAGACGGTCTGATACAGACGGTCTGAGACAGGCGGTCTGAGACAGACGGTATGAGACAGACGGATTGAGACAGACGGACTGTGACAGACGGTATGAAACAGACGGCCTGGGACAGACGTACTGGGACAGGCGGTCCGAGACAGACGTTCTGAGACAGACGGTCTGAGACAGACGGTCTGAGACAGACGGTCTGAGACAGACGGTCAGAGACAGACGGTCTGACACAGACGGTCTGAGACAGACGATCTGATACAGACCGGCTGAGACAGGTGGTCTGAGAAAGGTGGTCTGAGACAGGCGGTCCGTGACAGACGGTCTGAGACAGACGGTCTGAGACAGACGGTCAGAGACAGACGGTCTGGAACAGACGGTCTGAGACAGACGATCTGATACAGACCGTCTGAGACAGGTGGTCTGAGACAGGTGGTCTGAGACAGACGGTCTGAGACAGGCGGTCTGAGACAGGACGTCTGAGACAGACGGTCTGAGACAGACGGTCTCAGACAGACGGTCTGAGGCAGACGGTCTCAGACAGACGGTATGAGACAGACGGATTGAGACAGACGGATTGAGACAGATGGTCTGAGACAGACGATCTGAGACAGACGGTCTGAGTCAGACGGCCTGGGACAGACGTACTGGGACAGGCGTTCTGAGACAGGCGGTCTGAGACAGACGGACTAAGACAGACGGACTGAGACCGCCGGACTGAGACTGACGGACTGAGACAGACGACTGGGACTGACGGACAGGTACAGGCGAACAGACGCTGCCCGATAGCGGCAGGCGGATTGAGGCGGAAGGTTTGAGACAGACGGACTGAGACAGACGGTCGGAGACAGACGGTCTGAGACAGGCGGTCCGAGACAGACGGTCTGAGACAGACGGTCTGAGACAGACGGTCTGATACAGACGGTCTGACATAGACGGTCTGAGACAGACGATCTGAGACAGACGGACTGAGACAGACGGACTGTGACAAACGATCTGAGACAGACGGACAGGCACAGACGGCCTGAGACAGACGAACTGAGACAGACGGTCTGAGACAGACGGTCTGAGACAGGCGGTCTGAGATAGACGGACAGGCACAGACGGCCTGAGACAGACGAACTCAGACAGACGGTCTGAGACAGACGGTCTGAGACAGACGGTCTGAGACAGACGGTCTGAGACAGACGGTCTGAGACAGACGGTCTGAGACAGACGGCCTGGGACAGACGTACTGAGACTGACGGACTGAGACCGCCGGACTGAGACTGACGGACTGAGACAGACGACTGCGACCCCCGGACAGGGACAGGCGAACAGACGCTGCCCGATAGCGGCAGGCGGATTGAGCCGGAAGGTCTGACACAGACGGACTGAGACAGACGGTCTGAGAGAGACGGTCTGAGACAGGCGGTCTGAGACAGACGGTCTGAGACAGACGGTCTGAGACAGACGGCCTGGGACAGACGTACTGGGACAGGCGGTCTGAGACAGGCGGTCTGAGACAGACGGACTAAGACAGACGGACTGAGACCGCCGGACTGAGACTGACGGACCGAGACAGACGACTGGGACTGACGGACAGGTACAGGCGGACAGACGCTGCCCGATAGCGGCAGGCGGATTGAGGCGGAAGGTCTGAGACAGACGGACTGAGACAGACGGTCGGAGACAGACGGTCTGAGACAGGCGGTCCGAGACAGACGGTCTGAGACAGACGGTCTTAGACAGACGGTCTGATACAGACGGTCTGACACAGACGGTCTGAGACAGACGATCTGATACAGACCGTCTGAGACAGGTGGTCTGAGACAGGTGGTCTGAGACAGGCGGTCCGAGGCAGACGGTCTGAGACAGACGGTCTGTGACAGACGGTCAGAGACAGACGGTCTGACACAGACGGTCTGAGACGGACGGTCTGATACAGACCGTCTGAGCCAGGTGGTCTGAGACAGGTGGTCTGAGACAGACGGTCTCAGACAGGCGGTCTGAGACAGGAGGTCTGAGACAGTCGGGCTGAGACAGACGGACTGAGACAGACGGACTGAGACAGACGGACTGTGACAGACGATCTGAGACAGACGGACAGGCAGAGACGGCCTGAGACCGACGAAATGAGACAGACGGTCTGAGACAGACGGTCCGAGGCAGACGGTCCGAGACAGACGGTCTGAGACAGACGGTCTGAGACAGACGGTCTGAGACAGACGGTCTGAGACAGACGGTCTGAGACAGACGGTATGAGACGGACGGATTAAGACAGATGGTCTGAGACAGATGGTCTGAGACAGACGGTCTGAGACAGACGCTCTGAGACAGACGGTATGAGACAGACGGATTGAGACAGATGGTCTGAGACAGACGGTCTGAGACAGACGGTCTGAGACAGACGGTCTGAGACAGACGGTCTGAGACAGACGGTCTGAGACAGACGGTCTGAGACAGACGGCCTGGGACAGACGTACTGGGACAGGCGTTCTGAGACAGGCGATCTGAGACAGACGGACTAAGACAGACGGTCTGAGACTGACGGTCTGAGACAGACGGCCTGCGACAGGCGTACTGGGACAGACGGTCTGAGGCAGACGGTATGAGACAGACGGATTAAGACAGATGGTCTGAGACAGATGGTCTGAGACAGACGGTCTGAGACAGACGGATTGAGACAGACGGACTGTGACAGACGATCTGAGACAGACGGACAGGCACAGACGGCCTGAGACAGACGGTCTGCGACAGACGGTCTGAGACAGACGGACTGATACAGACGGACTGTGACAGACGATCTGAGACAGACGGACAGGCACAGACGGCCTGAGACAGACGAACTGAGACAGACGGTCTGAGACAGACGGTCTGAGACAGGCGGTCTGAGACAGACGGTCTGAGACAGACGGTCTGAGACAGACGGTCTGAGACAGACGGTCTGAGACAGACGGTCTGCGACAGACGGTCTGAGACAGACGGTCTGAGACAGACGGTCTGAGACAGACGGTATGAGACAGACGGATTAAGACACATGGTCTGAGACAGATGGTCTGAGACAGACGGTATGAGACAGACGGATTGAGACAGACGGACTGTGACAGACGGTATGAGACAGACGGCCTGGGACAGACGTACTGGGACAGGCGGTCCGAGACAGACGTTCTGAGACAGACGGTCTGAGACAGGCGGTCTGAGACAGACGGTCTGAGACAGACGGTCTGAGACAGACGGTCTGAGACAGACGGTCTGAGACAGACGGTCTGAGACAGACGGTCTGAGACAGACGGTCTGAGACAGACGGTCTGAGACAGACGGTCTGAGACAGACGGTATGAGACAGACGGATTAAGACAGATGGTCTGAGACAGATGGTCTGAGACAGACGGTCTGAGACAGACGCTCTGAGACAGACGGTATGAGACAGACGGATTGAGACAGATGGTCTGAGACAGGCGGTCTGAGACAGACGGTCTGAGACAGACGGTCTGAGACAGACGGCCTGGGACAGACGTACTGGGACAGGCGTTCTGAGACAGGCGGTCTGAGACAGACGGACTAAGACAGACGGACTGAGACCGCCGGACTGAGACTGACGGACTGAGACCGCCGGACTGAGACTGACGGACTGAGACAGACGACTGGGACCCCCGGACAGGGACGGGCGAACGGACGCTGCCCGATAGCGGCAGGCGGATTGAGCCGGAAGGTCTGAGACAGACGGACTGAGACAGACGGTCTGAGTCAGACGGTCTGAGAGAGACGGGCCTGAGACAGACGGTCTGAGACAGACGGTCTGAGACAGACGGTCGGAGACAGACGGTCTGAGACAGACGGTCTGAGACAGACGGTATGAGACAGACGGATTAAGACAGATGGTCTGAGACAGATGGTCTGAGACAGACGGTCTGAGACAGACGCTCTGAGACAGACGGTATGAGACAGCCGGATTGAGACAGATGGTCTGAGACAGACGGTCTGAGACAGACGGTCTGAGACAGACGGTCTGAGACTGACGGTCTGAGACAGACGGCCTGCGACAGGCGTACTGGGACAGACGGTCTGAGGCAGACGGTATGAGACAGACGGATTAAGACAGACGGTCTGAGACAGACGCTCTGAGACAGACGGTATGAGACAGACGATCTGAGACAGACGGACAGGCACAGACGGCCTGAGACAGACGGTCTGCGACAGACGGTCTGAGACAGACGGACTGATACAGACGGACTGTGACAGACGATCTGAGACAGACGGACAGGCACAGACGGCCTGAGACAGACGAACTGAGACAGACGGTCTGAGACAGACGGTCTGAGACAGGCGGTCTGAGATAGACGGACAGGCACAGACGGCCTGAGACAGACGAACTCAGACAGACGGTCTGAGACAGACGGTCTGAGACAGACGGTCTGAGACAGACGGTCTGAGACAGACGGCCTGGGACAGACGTACTGAGACTGACGGACTGAGACCGCCGGACTGAGACTGACGGACTGAGACAGACGACTGCGACCCCCGGACAGGGACAGGCGAACAGACGCTGCCCGATAGCGGCAGGCGGATTGAGCCGGAAGGTCTGACACAGACGGACTGAGACAGACGGTCTGAGACAGACGGTCTGAGAGAGACGGTCTGAGACAGGCGGTCTGAGACAGACGGCCTGGGACAGACGGTCGGAGACAGACGGTCTGAGACAGACGGTCTGAGACAGACGGTCTGGGACAGACGGTATGAGACAGACGGATTAAGACAGATGGTCTGAGACAGATGGTCTGAGACAGACGGTCTGAGACAGACGCTCTGAGACAGACGGTATGAGACAGACGGATTGAGACAGATGGTCTGAGACAGACAGTCTGAGACAGACGGTCTGAGACAGACGGTCTGAGACAGACGGCCTGGGACAGACGTACTGGGACAGGCGTTCTGAGACAGGCGGTCTGAGACAGACGGACTAAGACAGACGGACTGAGACCGCCGGACTGAGACTGACGGACTGAGACCGCCGGACTGAGACTGACGGACTGAGACAGACGACTGGGATCCCCGGACAGGGACAGGCGAACGGACACTGCCCGATAGCGGCAGGCGGATTGAGCCGGAAGGTCTGAGACAGACGGACTGAGACAGACGGTCTGAGACAGACGGTCTGAGAGAGATGGGTCTGAGACAGACGGTCTGAGACTGACGGTCTGAGACAGACGGCCTGCGACAGGCGTACTGGGACTGGCGGTCTGAGACAGGCGGTCTGAGACAGACGGACAGGCACAGACGGCCTGGGACAGACGTACTGGGACAGACGGTCTGAGACAGACGGTCTGAGACAGGCGGTCTGAGACAGACGGTCTGAGACAGACGGTCTGAGACAGACGGTCTGAGACAGACGGTCTGAGACAGGCGGTCTGAGACAGACGGTCTGAGACAGACGGTCTGAGACAGACGGTCTGAGACAGACGGTCTGAGACAGACGGTATGAGACAGACGGATTAAGACACATGGTCTGAGACAGATGGTCTGAGACAGACGGTCTGAGACAGACGGTCTGAGACAGACGGTCTGAGACAGACGGTCTGAGACAGACGGTCTGAGACAGACGGTCTGACACAGACTTTCTGAGACAGACGGTCTGATACAGACGGTCTGAAACAGACGGTCTGAGACAGACGGTCTGAGACAGACGGTATGAGACAGACGGATTGAGACAGACGGACTGTGACAGACGGTATGA
The DNA here is from genome assembly GCA_947623535.1 of Coelioxys conoideus. Classification (NCBI taxonomy): domain Eukaryota; kingdom Metazoa; phylum Arthropoda; class Insecta; order Hymenoptera; family Megachilidae; genus Coelioxys; species Coelioxys conoideus. The sequence continues at coordinate 13,741,257 of OX392451.1, read as the reverse complement.
GACAGACGGATTGAGACAGACGGACTGTGACAGACGATCTGAGACAGACGGACAGGCACAGACGGCCTGAGACAGACGGTCTGCGACAGACGGTCTGAGACAGACGGACTGATACAGACGGACTGTGACAGACGATCTGAGATAGACGGACGGGCACAGACGGCCTGAGACAGACGAACTCAGACAGACGGTCTGAGACAGACGGTCTGAGACAGACGGCCTGGGACAGACGTACTGAGACTGACGGACTGAGACCGCCGGACTGAGACTGACGGACTGAGACAGACGACTGGGACCCCCGGACAGGGACAGGCGAACAGACGCTGCCCGATAGCGGCAGGCGGATTGAGCCGGAAGGTCTGACACAGACGGACTGAGACAGACGGTCTGAGACAGACGGTCTGAGACAGACGGTCTGATACAGACGGTCTGACATAGACGGTCTGAGACAGACGATCTGAGACAGACGGACTGAGACAGACGGACTGTGACAAACGATCTGAGACAGACGGACAGGCACAGACGGCCTGAGACAGACGAACTGAGACAGACGGTCTGAGACAGACGGTCTGAGACAGGCGGTCTGAGATAGACGGACAGGCACAGACGGCCTGAGACAGACGAACTCAGACAGACGGTCTGAGACAGACGGTCTGAGACAGACGGTCTGAGACAGGCGGTCTGAGACAGACGGTCTGAGACAGACGGTCTGAGACAGACGGTCTGAGACAGACGGTCTGAGACAGACGGTCTGAGACAGACGGCCTGGGACAGACGTACTGAGACTGACGGACTGAGACCGCCGGACTGAGACTGACGGACTGAGACAGACGACTGCGACCCCCGGACAGGGACAGGCGAACAGACGCTGCCCGATAGCGGCAGGCGGATTGAGCCGGAAGGTCTGACACAGACGGACTGAGACAGACGGTCTGAGAGAGACGGTCTGAGACAGGCGGTCTGAGACAGACGGTCTGAGACAGACGGTCTGAGACAGACGGCCTGGGACAGACGTACTGGGACAGGCGGTCTGAGACAGGCGGTCTGAGACAGACGGACTAAGACAGACGGACTGAGACCGCCGGACTGAGACTGACGGACCGAGACAGACGACTGGGACTGACGGACAGGTACAGGCGGACAGACGCTGCCCGATAGCGGCAGGCGGATTGAGGCGGAAGGTCTGAGACAGACGGACTGAGACAGACGGTCGGAGACAGACGGTCTGAGACAGGCGGTCCGAGACAGACGGTCTGAGACAGACGGTCTTAGACAGACGGTCTGATACAGACGGTCTGACACAGACGGTCTGAGACAGACGATCTGATACAGACCGTCTGAGACAGGTGGTCTGAGACAGGTGGTCTGAGACAGGCGGTCCGAGGCAGACGGTCTGAGACAGACGGTCTGTGACAGACGGTCAGAGACAGACGGTCTGACACAGACGGTCTGAGACGGACGGTCTGATACAGACCGTCTGAGCCAGGTGGTCTGAGACAGGTGGTCTGAGACAGACGGTCTCAGACAGGCGGTCTGAGACAGGAGGTCTGAGACAGTCGGGCTGAGACAGACGGACTGAGACAGACGGACTGAGACAGACGGACTGTGACAGACGATCTGAGACAGACGGACAGGCAGAGACGGCCTGAGACCGACGAAATGAGACAGACGGTCTGAGACAGACGGTCCGAGGCAGACGGTCCGAGACAGACGGTCCGAGACAGACGGTCTGAGACAGACGGTCTGAGACAGACGGTCTGAGACAGACGGTCTGAGACAGACGGTATGAGACAGACGGATTAAGACAGATGGTCTGAGACAGATGGTCTGAGACAGACGGTCTGAGACAGACGCTCTGAGACAGACGGTATGAGACAGACGGATTGAGACAGATGGTCTGAGACAGACGGTCTGAGACAGACGGTCTGAGACAGACGGTCTGAGACAGACGGTCTGAGACAGACGGTCTGAGACAGACGGTCTGAGACAGACGGCCTGGGACAGACGTACTGGGACAGGCGTTCTGAGACAGGCGATCTGAGACAGACGGACTAAGACAGACGGTCTGAGACTGACGGTCTGAGACAGACGGCCTGCGACAGGCGTACTGGGACAGACGGTCTGAGGCAGACGGTATGAGACAGACGGATTAAGACAGATGGTCTGAGACAGATGGTCTGAGACAGACGGTCTGAGACAGACGGATTGAGACAGACGGACTGTGACAGACGATCTGAGACAGACGGACAGGCACAGACGGCCTGAGACAGACGGTCTGCGACAGACGGTCTGAGACAGACGGACTGATACAGACGGACTGTGACAGACGATCTGAGACAGACGGACAGGCACAGACGGCCTGAGACAGACGAACTGAGACAGACGGTCTGAGACAGACGGTCTGAGACAGGCGGTCTGAGACAGACGGTCTGAGACAGACGGTCTGAGACAGACGGTCTGAGACAGACGGTCTGAGACAGACGGTCTGCGACAGACGGTCTGAGACAGACGGTCTGAGACAGACGGTCTGAGACAGACGGTATGAGACAGACGGATTAAGACACATGGTCTGAGACAGATGGTCTGAGACAGACGGTATGAGACAGACGGATTGAGACAGACGGACTGTGACAGACGGTATGAGACAGACGGCCTGGGACAGACGTACTGGGACAGGCGGTCCGAGACAGACGTTCTGAGACAGACGGTCTGAGACAGGCGGTCTGAGACAGACGGTCTGAGACAGACGGTCTGAGACAGACGGTCTGAGACAGACGGTCTGAGACAGACGGTCTGAGACAGACGGTCTGAGACAGACGGTCTGAGACAGACGGTCTGAGACAGACGGTCTGAGACAGACGGTATGAGACAGACGGATTAAGACAGATGGTCTGAGACAGATGGTCTGAGACAGACGGTCTGAGACAGACGCTCTGAGACAGACGGTATGAGACAGACGGATTGAGACAGATGGTCTGAGACAGGCGGTCTGAGACAGACGGTCTGAGACAGACGGTCTGAGACAGACGGCCTGGGACAGACGTACTGGGACAGGCGTTCTGAGACAGGCGGTCTGAGACAGACGGACTAAGACAGACGGACTGAGACCGCCGGACTGAGACTGACGGACTGAGACCGCCGGACTGAGACTGACGGACTGAGACAGACGACTGGGACCCCCGGACAGGGACGGGCGAACGGACGCTGCCCGATAGCGGCAGGCGGATTGAGCCGGAAGGTCTGAGACAGACGGACTGAGACAGACGGTCTGAGTCAGACGGTCTGAGAGAGACGGGCCTGAGACAGACGGTCTGAGACAGACGGTCTGAGACAGACGGTCGGAGACAGACGGTCTGAGACAGACGGTCTGAGACAGACGGTATGAGACAGACGGATTAAGACAGATGGTCTGAGACAGATGGTCTGAGACAGACGGTCTGAGACAGACGCTCTGAGACAGACGGTATGAGACAGCCGGATTGAGACAGATGGTCTGAGACAGACGGTCTGAGACAGACGGTCTGAGACAGACGGTCTGAGACTGACGGTCTGAGACAGACGGCCTGCGACAGGCGTACTGGGACAGACGGTCTGAGGCAGACGGTATGAGACAGACGGATTAAGACAGACGGTCTGAGACAGACGCTCTGAGACAGACGGTATGAGACAGACGATCTGAGACAGACGGACAGGCACAGACGGCCTGAGACAGACGGTCTGCGACAGACGGTCTGAGACAGACGGACTGATACAGACGGACTGTGACAGACGATCTGAGACAGACGGACAGGCACAGACGGCCTGAGACAGACGAACTGAGACAGACGGTCTGAGACAGACGGTCTGAGACAGGCGGTCTGAGATAGACGGACAGGCACAGACGGCCTGAGACAGACGAACTCAGACAGACGGTCTGAGACAGACGGTCTGAGACAGACGGTCTGAGACAGACGGTCTGAGACAGACGGCCTGGGACAGACGTACTGAGACTGACGGACTGAGACCGCCGGACTGAGACTGACGGACTGAGACAGACGACTGCGACCCCCGGACAGGGACAGGCGAACAGACGCTGCCCGATAGCGGCAGGCGGATTGAGCCGGAAGGTCTGACACAGACGGACTGAGACAGACGGTCTGAGACAGACGGTCTGAGAGAGACGGTCTGAGACAGGCGGTCTGAGACAGACGGCCTGGGACAGACGGTCGGAGACAGACGGTCTGAGACAGACGGTCTGAGACAGACGGTCTGGGACAGACGGTATGAGACAGACGGATTAAGACAGATGGTCTGAGACAGATGGTCTGAGACAGACGGTCTGAGACAGACGCTCTGAGACAGACGGTATGAGACAGACGGATTGAGACAGATGGTCTGAGACAGACAGTCTGAGACAGACGGTCTGAGACAGACGGTCTGAGACAGACGGCCTGGGACAGACGTACTGGGACAGGCGTTCTGAGACAGGCGGTCTGAGACAGACGGACTAAGACAGACGGACTGAGACCGCCGGACTGAGACTGACGGACTGAGACCGCCGGACTGAGACTGACGGACTGAGACAGACGACTGGGATCCCCGGACAGGGACAGGCGAACGGACACTGCCCGATAGCGGCAGGCGGATTGAGCCGGAAGGTCTGAGACAGACGGACTGAGACAGACGGTCTGAGACAGACGGTCTGAGAGAGATGGGTCTGAGACAGACGGTCTGAGACTGACGGTCTGAGACAGACGGCCTGCGACAGGCGTACTGGGACTGGCGGTCTGAGACAGGCGGTCTGAGACAGACGGACAGGCACAGACGGCCTGGGACAGACGTACTGGGACAGACGGTCTGAGACAGACGGTCTGAGACAGGCGGTCTGAGACAGACGGTCTGAGACAGACGGTCTGAGACAGACGGTCTGAGACAGACGGTCTGAGACAGGCGGTCTGAGACAGACGGTCTGAGACAGACGGTCTGAGACAGACGGTCTGAGACAGACGGTCTGAGACAGACGGTATGAGACAGACGGATTAAGACACATGGTCTGAGACAGATGGTCTGAGACAGACGGTCTGAGACAGACGGTCTGAGACAGACGGTCTGAGACAGACGGTCTGAGACAGACGGTCTGAGACAGACGGTCTGACACAGACTTTCTGAGACAGACGGTCTGATACAGACGGTCTGAAACAGACGGTCTGAGACAGACGGTCTGAGACAGACGGTATGAGACAGACGGATTGAGACAGACGGACTGTGACAGACGGTATGAGACAGACGGATTGAGACAGACGGACTGTGACAGACGATCTGAGACAGACGGACAGGCACAGACGGCCTGAGACAGACGGTCTGCGACAGACGGTCTGAGACAGACGGACTGATACAGACGGACTGTGACAGACGATCTGAGATAGACGGACGGGCACAGACGGCCTGAGACAGACGAACTCAGACAGACGGTCTGAGACAGACGGTCTGAGACAGACGGCCTGGGACAGACGTACTGAGACTGACGGACTGAGACCGCCGGACTGAGACTGACGGACTGAGACAGACGACTGGGACCCCCGGACAGGGACAGGCGAACAGACGCTGCCCGATAGCGGCAGGCGGATTGAGCCGGAAGGTCTGACACAGACGGACTGAGACAGACGGTCTGAGACAGACGGTCTGAGACAGACGGTCTGATACAGACGGTCTGACATAGACGGTCTGAGACAGACGATCTGAGACAGACGGACTGAGACAGACGGACTGTGACAAACGATCTGAGACAGACGGACAGGCACAGACGGCCTGAGACAGACGAACTGAGACAGACGGTCTGAGACAGACGGTCTGAGACAGGCGGTCTGAGATAGACGGACAGGCACAGACGGCCTGAGACAGACGAACTCAGACAGACGGTCTGAGACAGACGGTCTGAGACAGACGGTCTGAGACAGGCGGTCTGAGACAGACGGTCTGAGACAGACGGTCTGAGACAGACGGCCTGGGACAGACGTACTGGGACAGGCGGTCTGAGACAGGCGGTCTGAGACAGACGGACTAAGACAGACGGACTGAGACCGCCGGACTGAGACTGACGGACTGAGACAGACGACTGGGACTAACGGACAGGTACAGGCGGACAGACGCTGCCCGATAGCGGCAGGCGGATTGAGGCGGAAGGTCTGAGACAGACGGACTGAGACAGACGGTCGGAGACAGACGGTCTGAGACAGGCGGTCCGAGACAGACGGTCTGAGACAGACGGTCTTAGACAGACGGTCTGATACAGACGGTCTGACACAGACGGTCTGAGACAGACGATCTGATACAGACCGTCTGAGACAGGTGGTCTGAGACAGGTGGTCTGAGACAGGCGGTCCGAGGCAGACGGTCTGAGACAGACGGTCTGTGACAGACGGTCAGAGACAGACGGTCTGACACAGACGGTCTGAGACGGACGGTCTGATACAGACCGTCTGAGCCAGGTGGTCTGAGACAGGTGGTCTGAGACAGACGGTCTCAGACAGGCGGTCTGAGACAGGAGGTCTGAGACAGTCGGGCTGAGACAGACGGACTGAGACAGACGGACTGAGACAGACGGACTGTGACAGACGATCTGCGACAGACGGACAGGCAGAGACGGCCTGAGACCGACGAAATGAGACAGACGGTCTGAGACAGACGGTCCGAGGCAGACGGTCCGAGACAGACGGTCCGAGACAGACGGTCCGAGACAGACGGTCTGAGACAGACGGTCTGAGACAGACGGTCTGAGACAGACGGTCTGAGACAGACGGTATGAGACAGACGGATTAAGACAGATGGTCTGAGACAGATGGTCTGAGACAGACGGTCTGAGACAGACGCTCTGAGACAGACGGTATGAGACAGACGGATTGAGACAGATGGTCTGAGACAGACGGTCTGAGACAGACGGTCTGAGACAGACGGTCTGAGACAGACGGTCTGAGACAGACGGTCTGAGACAGACGGTCTGAGACAGACGGTCTGAGACAGACGGCCTGGGACAGACGTACTGGGACAGGCGTTCTGAGACAGGCGATCTGAGACAGACGGACTAAGACAGACGGTCTGAGACTGACGGTCTGAGACAGACGGCCTGCGACAGGCGTACTGGGACAGACGGTCTGAGGCAGACGGTATGAGACAGACGGATTAAGACAGATGGTCTGAGACAGATGGTCTGAGACAGACGGTCTGAGACAGACGCTCTGAGACAGACGGTATGAGACAGACGGATTGAGACAGACGGACTGTGACAGACGATCTGAGACAGACGGACAGGCACAGACGGCCTGAGACAGACGGTCTGCGACAGACGGTCTGAGACAGACGGACTGATACAGACGGACTGTGACAGACGATCTGAGACAGACGGACAGGCACAGACGGCCTGAGACAGACGAACTGAGACAGACGGTCTGAGACAGACGGTCTGAGACAGGCGGTCTGAGACAGACGGTCTGAGACAGACGGTCTGAGACAGACGGTCTGAGACAGACGGTCTGAGACAGACGGTCTGAGACAGACGGTCTGAGACAGACGGTCTGAGACAGACGGTCTGAGACAGACGGTATGAGACAGACGGATTAAGACACATGGTCTGAGACAGATGGTCTGAGACAGACGGTATGAGACAGACGGATTGAGACAGACGGACTGTGACAGACGGTATGAGACAGACGGCCTGGGACAGACGTACTGGGACAGGCGGTCCGAGACAGACGTTCTGAGACAGACGGTCTGAGACAGACGGTCTGAGACAGACGGTCAGAGACAGACGGTCTGACACAGACGGTCTGAGACAGACGATCTGATACAGACCGGCTGAGACAGGTGGTCTGAGAAAGGTGGTCTGAGACAGGCGGTCCGTGACAGACGGTCTGAGACAGACGGTCTGAGACAGACGGTCAGAGACAGACGGTCTGGAACAGACGGTCTGAGACAGACGATCTGATACAGACCGTCTGAGACAGGTGGTCTGAGACAGGTGGTCTGAGACAGACGGTCTGAGACAGGCGGTCTGAGACAGGACGTCTGAGACAGACGGTCTGAGACAGACGGACTGAGACAGACGGTCTGAGGCAGACGGTCTGAGACAGACTGTATGAGACAGACGGATTGAGACAGACGGATTGAGACAGATGGTCTGAGACAGACGATCTGAGACAGACGGTCTGAGACTGACGGACTGAGACAGACGGCCTGGGACAGACGTACTGGGACAGGCGGTCCGAGACAGACGTTCTGAGACAGACGGTCTGAGACAGACGGTCTGAGACAGACGGTCAGAGACAGACGGTCTGACACAGACGGGCTGAGACAGACGGTCTGAGACAGACGGTCTGAGACAGACGGATTGAGACAGATGGTCTGAGACAGACGATCTGAGACAGACGGTCTGAGTCAGACGGCCTGGGACAGACGTACTGGGACAGGCGTTCTGAGACAGGCGGTCTGAGACAGACGGACTAAGACAGACGGACTGAGACCGCCGGACTGAGACTGACGGACTGAGACAGACGGTATGAGACAGACGGATTAAGACAGATGGTCTGAGACAGATGGTCTGAGACAGACGGTCTGAGACAGACGCTCTGAGACAGACGGTATGAGACAGACGGATTGAGACAGATGGTCTGAGACAGGCGGTCTGAGACGGACGGACTGAGACAGACGGACTGTGACAGACGATCTGAGACAGACGGACAGGCAGAGACGGCCTGAGACCGACGAACTGAGACAGACGGTCTGAGACAGACGGTCCGAGGCAGACGGTCCGAGACAGACGGTCTGACACAGACGGTCTGAGACAGACGATCTGAGACAGACGGACTGAGACAGACGGTCTGAGACAGACGGTATGAGACAGACGGATTAAGACAGATGGTCTGAGACAGATGGTCTGAGACAGACGGTCTGAGACAGACGCTCTGAGACAGACGGTATGAGACAGACGGATTGAGACAGATGGTCTGAGACAGGCGGTCTGAGACAGACGGTCTGAGACAGACGGTCTGAGACAGACGGCCTGGGACAGACGTACTGGGACAGGCGTTCTGAGACAGGCGGTCTGAGACAGACGGACTAAGACAGACGGACTGAGACCGCCGGACTGAGACTGACGGACTGAGACCGCCGGACTGAGACTGACGGACTGAGACAGACGACTGGGACCCCCGGACAGGGACGGGCAAACGGACGCTGCCCGATAGAGGCAGGCGGATTGAGGCGGAAGGTCTGAGACAGACGGACTGAGACAGACGGTCTGAGTCAGACGGTCTGAGAGAGACGGGCCTGAGACAGACGGTCTGAGACAGACGGTCTGAGACAGACGGTCGGAGACAGACGGTCTGAGACAGACGGTCTGAGACAGACGGTATGAGACAGACGGATTAAGACAGATGGTCTGAGACAGATGGTCTGAGACAGACGGTCTGAGACAGACGCTCTGAGACAGACGGTATGAGACAGCCGGATTGAGACAGATGGTCTGAGACAGACGGTCTGAGACAGACGGTCTGAGACAGACGGTCTGAGACTGACGGTCTGAGACAGACGGCCTGCGACAGACGTACTGGGACAGACGGTCTGAGGCAGACGGTATGAGACAGACGGATTAAGACAGACGGTCTGAGACAGACGCTCTGAGACAGACGGTATGAGACAGACGATCTGAGACAGACGGACAGGCACAGACGGCCTGAGACAGACGGTCTGCGACAGACGGTCTGAGACAGACGGACTGATACAGACGGACTGTGACAGACGATCTGAGACAGACGGACAGGCACAGACGGCCTGAGACAGACGAACTGAGACAGACGGTCTGAGACAGACGGTCTGAGACAGGCGGTCTGAGATAGACGGACAGGCACAGACGGCCTGAGACAGACGAACTCAGACAGACGGTCTGAGACAGACGGTCTGAGACAGACGGTCTGAGACAGACGGTCTGAGACAGACGGCCTGGGACAGACGTACTGAGACTGACGGACTGAGACCGCCGGACTGAGACTGACGGACTGAGACAGACGACTGCGACCCCCGGACAGGGACAGGCGAACAGACGCTGCCCGATAGCGGCAGGCGGATTGAGCCGGAAGGTCTGACACAGACGGACTGAGACAGACGGTCTGAGACAGACGGTCTGAGAGAGACGGTCTGAGACAGGCGGTCTGAGACAGACGGTCTGAGACAGACGGCCTGGGACAGACGGTCGGAGACAGACGGTCTGAGACAGACGGTCTGAGACAGACGGTCTGGGACAGACGGTATGAGACAGACGGATTAAGACAGATGGTCTGAGACAGATGGTCTGAGACAGACGGTCTGAGACAGACGCTCTGAGACAGACGGTATGAGACAGACGGATTGAGACAGATGGTCTGAGACAGACAGTCTGAGACAGACGGTCTGAGACAGACGGTCTGAGACAGACGGCCTGGGACAGACGTACTGGGACAGGCGTTCTGAGACAGGCGGTCTGAGACAGACGGACTAAGACAGACGGACTGAGACCGCCGGACTGAGACTGACGGACTGAGACCGCCGGACTGAGACTGACGGACTGAGACAGACGACTGGGATCCCCGGACAGGGACAGGCGAACGGACACTGCCCGATAGCGGCAGGCGGATTGAGCCGGAAGGTCTGAGACAGACGGACTGAGACAGACGGTCTGAGACAGACGGTCTGAGAGAGATGGGTCTGAGACAGACGGTCTGAGACTGACGGTCTGAGACAGACGGCCTGCGACAGGCGTACTGGGACTGGCGGTCTGAGACAGGCGGTCTGAGACAGACGGACAGGCACAGACGGCCTGGGACAGACGTACTGGGACAGACGGTCTGAGACAGACGGTCTGAGACAGGCGGTCTGAGACAGACGGTCTGAGACAGACGGTCTGAGACAGACGGTCTGAGACAGACGGTCTGAGACAGGCGGTCTGAGACAGACGGTCTGAGACAGACGGTCTGAGACAGACGGTCTGAGACAGACGGTCTGAGACAGACGGTATGAGACAGACGGATTAAGACACATGGTCTGAGACAGATGGTCTGAGACAGACGGTCTGAGACAGACGGTCTGAGACAGACGGTCTGAGACAGACGGTCTGAGACAGACGGTCTGAGACAGACGGTCTGAGACAGACGGTCTGACACAGACTTTCTGAGACAGACGGTCTGACACAGACGGTCTGAGACAGACGGTCTGAGACAGACGGTCTGAGACAGACGGTATGAGACAGACGGATTGAGACAGACGGACTGTGACAGACGGTATGAGACAGACGGATTGAGACAGACGGACTGTGACAGACGATCTGAGACAGACGGACAGGCACAGACGGCCTGAGACAGACGGTCTGCGACAGACGGTCTGAGACAGACGGACTGATACAGACGGACTGTGACAGACGATCTGAGATAGACGGACGGGCACAGACGGCCTGAGACAGACGAACTCAGACAGACGGTCTGAGACAGACGGTCTGAGACAGACGGCCTGGGACAGACGTACTGAGACTGACGGACTGAGACCGCCGGACTGAGACTGACGGACTGAGACAGACGAATGGGACCCCCGGACAGGGACAGGCGAACAGACGCTGCCCGATAGCGGCAGGCGGATTGAGCCGGAAGGTCTGACACAGACGGACTGAGACAGACGGTCGGAGACAGACGGTCGGAGACAGACGGTCTGAGACAGGCGGTCCGAGACAGACGGTCTGAGACAGACGGTCTGAGACAGACGGTCTGATACAGACGCTCTGACACAGACGGTCTGAGACAGACGATCTGATACAGACCGTCTGAGACAGGTGGTCTGAGACAGGTGGTCTGAGACAGGCGGTCCGAGGCAGACGGTCTGAGACAGACGGTCTGAGACAGACGGTCAGAGACAGACGGTCTGACACAGACGGTCTGAGACGGACGGTCTGATACAGACCGTCTGAGACAGGTGGTCTGAGACAGGTGGTCTGAGACAGACGGTCTGAGACAGGCGGTCTGAGACAGGAGGTCTGAGACAGTCGGACTGAGACAGACGGACTGAGACAGACGGACTGAGACAGACGGACTGTGACAGACGATCTGAGACAGACGGACAGGCAGAGACGGCCTGAGACAGACGAACTGAGACAGACGGTCTGAGACAGACGGTCCGAGGCAGACGGTCTGAGACAGACGGTCTGAGACAGACGGTCAGAGACAGACGGTCTGACACAGACGTTCTGAGACAGACGTTCTGATACAGACGGTCTGAGACAGACGGTCTGATACAGACGGTCTGAGACAGACGGACTAAGACAGACGGACTGAGACCGCCGGACTGAGACTGACGGACTGAGACAGACGACTGGGACCCCCGGACAGGGACAGGCGAACAGACGCTGCCCGATAGCGGCAGGCGTATTGAGCCGGAAGGTCTGAGACAGACGGACTGAGACAGGCGGTCTGAGACAGGCGGTCTGAGACAGACGGTCTGAGACAGACGGTCAGAGACAGACGGTCTGACACAGACGTTCTGAGACAGACGGTCTGATACAGACGGTCTGAGACAGACGGACTAAGACAGACGGACTGAGACCGCCGGACTGAGACTGACGGACTGAGACAGACGACTGGGACCCCCGGACAGGGACAGGCGAACAGACGCTGCCCGATAGCGGCAGGCGGATTGAGCCGGAAGGTCTGAGACAGACGGACTGAGACAGGCGGTCTGAGACAGGCGGTCTGAGACAGACGGTCTGAGACAGACGGTATGAGACCGCCCGACTGAGACTGACGGACTGAGACAGACGACTGGGACCCCCGGACAGGGACAGGCGAACAGGCGCTGCCCGATAGCGGCAGGCGGATTGAGCCGGAAGGTCTGAGACAGACGGACTGAGACAGACGGTCTGAGCCAGACGGTCTGAGACAGACGGTCTGAGACAGACTGTATGAGACAGACGGATTAAGACGGATGGTCTGAGACAGACGGTCTGAGACAGACGGTCTGAGACAGACGGTCTGATGACAGACGGTCTGAGAAAGACGGTCTGAGACAGACGGCCTGAGACAGGCGTACTGGGACTGGCGGTCTGAGACAGGCGGTCTGAGACTGACGGACTGAGACAGACGACTGGGATCCCCGGACAGGGACAGGCGAACGGACACTGCCCGATAGCGGCAGGCGGATTGAGCCGGAAGGTCTGAGACAGACGGACTGAGACAGACGGTCTGAGACAGACGGTCTGAGAGAGATGGGTCTGAGACAGACGGTCTGAGACTGACGGTCTGAGACAGACGGCCTGCGACAGGCGTACTGGGACTGGCGGTCTGAGACAGGCGGTCTGAGACAGACGGACAGGCACAGACGGCCTGGGACAGACGTACTGGGACAGACGGTCTGAGACAGACGGTCTGAGACAGGCGGTCTGAGACAGACGGTCTGAGACAGACGGTCTGAGACAGACGGTCTGAGACAGACGGTCTGAGACAGGCGGTCTGAGACAGACGGTCTGAGACAGACGGTCTGAGACAGACGGTCTGAGACAGACGGTCTGAGACAGACGGTATGAGACAGACGGATTAAGACACATGGTCTGAGACAGATGGTCTGAGACAGACGGTCTGAGACAGACGGTCTGAGACAGACGGTCTGAGACAGACGGTCTGAGACAGACGGTCTGAGACAGACGGTCTGAGACAGACGGTCTGACACAGACTTTCTGAGACAGACGGTCTGACACAGACGGTCTGAGACAGACGGTCTGAGACAGACGGTCTGAGACAGACGGTATGAGACAGACGGATTGAGACAGACGGACTGTGACAGACGGTATGAGACAGACGGATTGAGACAGACGGACTGTGACAGACGATCTGAGACAGACGGACAGGCACAGACGGCCTGAGACAGACGGTCTGCGACAGACGGTCTGAGACAGACGGACTGATACAGACGGACTGTGACAGACGATCTGAGATAGACGGACGGGCACAGACGGCCTGAGACAGACGAACTCAGACAGACGGTCTGAGACAGACGGTCTGAGACAGACGGCCTGGGACAGACGTACTGAGACTGACGGACTGAGACCGCCGGACTGAGACTGACGGACTGAGACAGACGAATGGGACCCCCGGACAGGGACAGGCGAACAGACGCTGCCCGATAGCGGCAGGCGGATTGAGCCGGAAGGTCTGACACAGACGGACTGAGACAGACGGTCGGAGACAGACGGTCGGAGACAGACGGTCTGAGACAGGCGGTCCGAGACAGACGGTCTGAGACAGACGGTCTGAGACAGACGGTCTGATACAGACGCTCTGACACAGACGGTCTGAGACAGACGATCTGATACAGACCGTCTGAGACAGGTGGTCTGAGACAGGTGGTCTGAGACAGGCGGTCCGAGGCAGACGGTCTGAGACAGACGGTCTGAGACAGACGGTCAGAGACAGACGGTCTGACACAGACGGTCTGAGACGGACGGTCTGATACAGACCGTCTGAGACAGGTGGTCTGAGACAGGTGGTCTGAGACAGACGGTCTGAGACAGGCGGTCTGAGACAGGAGGTCTGAGACAGTCGGACTGAGACAGACGGACTGAGACAGACGGACTGAGACAGACGGACTGTGACAGACGATCTGAGACAGACGGACAGGCAGAGACGGCCTGAGACAGACGAACTGAGACAGACGGTCTGAGACAGACGGTCCGAGGCAGACGGTCTGAGACAGACGGTCTGAGACAGACGGTCAGAGACAGACGGTCTGACACAGACGTTCTGAGACAGACGTTCTGATACAGACGGTCTGAGACAGACGGTCTGATACAGACGGTCTGAGACAGACGGACTAAGACAGACGGACTGAGACCGCCGGACTGAGACTGACGGACTGAGACAGACGACTGGGACCCCCGGACAGGGACAGGCGAACAGACGCTGCCCGATAGCGGCAGGCGTATTGAGCCGGAAGGTCTGAGACAGACGGACTGAGACAGGCGGTCTGAGACAGGCGGTCTGAGACAGACGGTCTGAGACAGACGGTCAGAGACAGACGGTCTGACACAGACGTTCTGAGACAGACGGTCTGATACAGACGGTCTGAGACAGACGGACTAAGACAGACGGACTGAGACCGCCGGACTGAGACTGACGGACTGAGACAGACGACTGGGACCCCCGGACAGGGACAGGCGAACAGACGCTGCCCGATAGCGGCAGGCGGATTGAGCCGGAAGGTCTGAGACAGACGGACTGAGACAGGCGGTCTGAGACAGGCGGTCTGAGACAGACGGTCTGAGACAGACGGTATGAGACCGCCCGACTGAGACTGACGGACTGAGACAGACGACTGGGACCCCCGGACAGGGACAGGCGAACAGGCGCTGCCCGATAGCGGCAGGCGGATTGAGCCGGAAGGTCTGAGACAGACGGACTGAGACAGACGGTCTGAGCCAGACGGTCTGAGACAGACGGTCTGAGACAGACTGTATGAGACAGACGGATTAAGACGGATGGTCTGAGACAGACGGTCTGAGACAGACGGTCTGAGACAGACGGTCTGATGACAGACGGTCTGAGAAAGACGGTCTGAGACAGACGGCCTGAGACAGGCGTACTGGGACTGGCGGTCTGAGACAGGCGGTCTGAGACGGACGGTCTGAGACAGACGGTATGAGACAGACGGTTTGAGACAGATGGTCTGAGACAGATGGACTGTGACAGACGATCTGAGACAGACGGACTAAGACAGACGGACTGAGACCGCCGGACTGAGACTGACGGACCGAGACAGACGACTGGGACCCCCGGACAGGGACAGGCGAACAGACGCTGCCCGATAGCGGCAGGCGGATTGAGCCGGAAGGTCTGAGACAGACGGACTGAGACAGGCGGTCTGAGACAGGCGGTCTGAGACGGACGGTCTGAGACAGACGGTATGAGACAGACGGTTTGAGACAGATGGTCTGAGACAGATGGACTGTGACAGACGATCTGAGACAGACGGACAGGCACAGACGGCCTGAGACAGACGATCTGATACAGACCGTCTGAGACAGGTGGTCTGAGACAGGTGGTCTGAGACAGGCGGTCCTAGGCAGACGGTCTGAGACAGGAGGTCTGAGACAGTCGGACTGAGACAGACGGACTGAGACAGACGGATTGAGACAGACGGACTGTGACAGACGATCTGAGACAGACGGACAGGCAGAGACGGCCTGAGACAGACGAACTGAGACAGACGGTCTGAGACAGACGGTCCGAGGCAGACGGTCTGAGACAGACGGTCTCAGACAGACGGTCAGAGACAGACGGTCTGACACAGACGTTCTGAGACAGACGGTCTGATACAGACGGTCTGATACAGACGGTCTGAGACAGACGGTCTGAGACAGACGGTCTGAGACAGACGGTCTGAGACAGACGGTCTGAGACAGACGGTCTGAGACAGACGGTATGAGACAGACGGATTGAGACAGACGGACTGTGACAGAAGATCTGAGACAGACGGACAGGCACAGACGGCCTGAGACAGACGGTCTGCGACAGACGATCTGAGACAGACGGACAGGCACAGACGGCCTGAGACAGACGAACTGAGACAGACGGTCTGAGACAGACGGTCTGAGACAGACGGACTAAGACAGACGGACTGAGACCGCCGGACTGAGACTGACGGACTGAGACAGACGACTGGGACCCCCGGACAGGGACAGGCGAACAGACGCTGCCCGATAGCGGCAGGCGGATTGAGCCGGAAGGTCTGAGACAGACGGACTGAGACAGGCGGTCTGAGACAGGCGGTCTGAGACAGACGGTCTGAGACAGACGGTATGAGACCGCCCGACTGAGACTGACGGACTGAGACAGACGACTGGGACCCCCGGACAGGGACAGGCGAACAGGCGCTGCCCGATAGCGGCAGGCGGATTGAGCCGGAAGGTCTGAGACAGACGGACTGAGACAGACGGTCTGAGCCAGACGGTCTGAGACAGACGGTCTGAGACAGACTGTATGAGACAGACGGATTAAGACGGATGGTCTGAGACAGACGGTCTGAGACAGACGGTCTGAGACAGACGGTCTGATGACAGACGGTCTGAGGAAGACGGTCTGAGACAGACGGCCTGAGACAGGCGTACTGGGACTGGCGGTCTGAGACAGGCGGTCTGAGACGGACGGTCTGAGACAGACGGTATGAGACAGACGGTTTGAGACAGATGGTCTGAGACAGATGGACTGTGACAGACGATCTGAGACAGACGGACTAAGACAGACGGACTGAGACCGCCGGACTGAGACTGACGGACCGAGACAGACGACTGGGACCCCCGGACAGGGACAGGCGAACAGACGCTGCCCGATAGCGGCAGGCGGATTGAGCCGGAAGGTCTGAGACAGACGGACTGAGACAGGCGGTCTGAGACAGGCGGTCTGAGACGGACGGTCTGAGACAGACGGTATGAGACAGACGGTTTGAGACAGATGGTCTGAGACAGATGGACTGTGACAGACGATCTGAGACAGACGGACAGGCACAGACGGCCTGAGACAGACGATCTGATACAGACCGTCTGAGACAGGTGGTCTGAGACAGGTGGTCTGAGACAGGCGGTCCTAGGCAGACGGTCTGAGACAGGAGGTCTGAGACAGTCGGACTGAGACAGACGGACTGAGACAGACGGATTGAGACAGACGGACTGTGACAGACGATCTGAGACAGACGGACAGGCAGAGACGGCCTGAGACAGACGAACTGAGACAGACGGTCTGAGACAGACGGTCCGAGGCAGACGGTCTGAGACAGACGGTCTCAGACAGACGGTCAGAGACAGACGGTCTGACACAGACGTTCTGAGACAGACGGTCTGATACAGACGGTCTGATACAGACGGTCTGAGACAGACGGTCTGAGACAGACGGTCTGAGACAGACGGTCTGAGACAGACGGTCTGAGACAGACGGTCTGAGACAGACGGTATGAGACAGACGGATTGAGACAGACGGACTGTGACAGAAGATCTGAGACAGACGGACAGGCACAGACGGCCTGAGACAGACGGTCTGCGACAGACGATCTGAGACAGACGGACAGGCACAGACGGCCTGAGACAGACGAACTGAGACAGACGGTCTGAGACAGACGGTCTGAGACAGGCGGTCTGAGACAGACGGTCTGAGACAGACGGTCTGAGACAGACGGTCTGAGACAGACGGTCTGAGACAGACGGTCTGAGACAGACGGTCTGAGACAGACGGTATGAGACAGACGGATTAAGACACATGGTCTGAGACAGATGGTGTGAGACAGACGGTCTGAGACAGACGGTCTGAGACAGACGGTCTGAGACAGACGGTCTGAGACAGACGGTCTGACACAGACTTTCTGAGACAGACGGTCTGATACAGACGGTCTGAGACAGACGGTCTGAGACAGACGGTATGAGACAGACGGATTGAGACAGACGGACTGTGACAGACGGTATGAGACAGACGGATTGAGACAGACGGACTGTGACAGACGATCTGAGACAGACGGACAGGCACAGACGGCCTGAGACAGACGGTCTGCGACAGACGGTCTGAGACAGACGGACTGATACAGACGGACTGTGACAGACGATCTGAGATAGACGGACGGGCACAGACGGCCTGAGACAGACGAACTCAGACAGACGGTCTGTGACAGACGGTCTGAGACAGACGGCCTGGGACAGACGTACTGAGACTGACGGACTGAGACCGCCGGACTGAGACTGACGGACTGAGACAGACGACTGGGACCCCCGGACAGGGACAGGCGAACAGACGCTGCCCGATAGCGGCAGGCGGATTGAGCCGGAAGGTCTGACACAGACGGACTGAGACAGACGGTCGGAGACAGACGGTCTGAGACAGGCGGTCCGAGACAGACGGTCTGAGACAGACGGTCTGAGACAGACGGTCTGATACAGACGCTCTGACACAGACGGTCTGAGACAGACGATCTGATACAGACCGTCTGAGACAGGTGGTCTGAGACAGGTGGTCCGAGACAGGCGGTCCGAGGCAGACGGTCTGAGACAGACGGTCTGAGACAGACGGTCAGAGACAGACGGTCTGACACAGACGGTCTGAGACGGACGGTCTGATACAGACCGTCTGAGACAGGTGGTCTGAGACAGGTGGTCTGAGACAGACGGTCTGAGACAGGCGGTCTGAGACAGGAGGTCTGAGACAGTCGGACTGAGACAGACGGACTGAGACAGACGAACTGAGACAGACGGACTGTGACAGACGATCTGAGACAGACGGACAGGCAGAGACGGCCTGAGACAGACGAACTGAGACAGACGGTCTGAGACAGACGGTCCGAGGCAGACGGTCTGAGACAGACGGTCTGATACAGACGGTCTGAGACAGACGGACTAAGACAGACGGACTGAGACCGCCGGACTGAGACTGACGGACTGAGACAGACGACTGGGACCCCCGGACAGGGACAGGCGAACAGACGCTGCCCGATAGCGGCAGGCGGATTGAGCCGGAAGGTCTGAGACAGACGGACTGAGACAGGCGGTCTGAGACAGGCGGTCTGAGACAGACGGTCTGAGACAGACGGTATGAGACCGCCCGACTGAGACTGACGGACTGAGACAGACGACTGGGACCCCCGGACAGGGACAGGCGAACAGGCGCTGCCCGATAGCGGCAGGCGGATTGAGCCGGAAGGTCTGCGACAGACGGACTGAGACAGACGGTCTGAGCCAGACGGTCTGAGACAGACGGTCTGAGACAGACTGTATGAGACAGACGGATTAAGACGGATGGTCTGAGACAGACGGTCTGAGACAGACGGTCTGAGACAGACGGTCTGAGACAGACGGTCTGAGACAGACGGTCTGAGACAGACGGTCTGAGACAGACGGTCTGAGACAGACGGTCTGAGACAGACGGTCTGAGACAGACGGTCTGAGAAAGACGGTCTGAGACAGACGGCCTGAGACAGGCGTACTGGGACTGGCGGTCTGAGACAGGCGGTCTGAGACGGACGGTCTGAGACAGACGGTATGAGACAGACGGTTTGAGACAGATGGTCTGAGACAGATGGACTGTGACAGACGATCTGAGACAGACGGATAGGCACAGACGGCCTGAGACAGACGAACTGAGACAGACGGTCTGAGACAGACGGTATGAGACAGACGGTCTGAGACAGACGGACAGGCACAGACGGCCTGGGACAGACGTACTGGGACAGGCGGTCTGAGACAGGCGGTCTGAGACAGACGGACTAAGACAGACGGACTGAGACCGCCGGACTGAGACTGACGGACCGAGACAGACGACTGGGACCCCCGGACAGGGACAGGCGAACAGACGCTGCCCGATAGCGGCAGGCGGATTGAGCCGGAAGGTCTGAGACAGACGGACTGAGACAGGCGGTCTGAGACAGGCGGTCTGAGACGGACGGTCTGAGACAGACGGTATGAGACAGACGGTTTGAGACAGATGGTCTGAGACAGATGGACTGTGACAGACGATCTGAGACAGACGGTATGAGACAGACGGATTAAGACAGATGGTCTGAGACAGACGGTCTGAGACAGACGGTCTGAGACAGACGGTCTGAGACAGACGGTCTGACACAGACTTTCTGAGACAGACGGTCTGATACAGACGGTCTGAGACAGACGGTCTGAGACAGACGGTATGAGACAGACGGATTGAGACAGACGGACTGTGACAGACGGTATGAGACAGACGGATTGAGACAGACGGACTAAGACAGACGGACTGAGACCGCCGGACTGAGACTGACGGACTGAGACAGACGACTGAGACTGACGGACATGGACAGGCGAGCAGACGCTGCCCGATAGCGGCAGGCGGATTGAGCCGGAAGGTCTGACACAGACGGACTGAGACAGACGGTCTGAGACAGACGGTCTGAGAGAGACGGTCTGAGACAGGCGGTCTGAGACAGACGGTCTGAGACAGACGGCCTGCGACAGGCGTACTGGGACTGGCGGTCTGAGACAGGCGGTCTGAGACAGGCGGTCTGAGACAGGCGGTCTGAGACAGGCGGTCTGAGACAGACGGACTAAGACAGACGGACTGAGACCGCCGGACTGAGACTGACGGACTGAGACAGACGACTGAGACTGACGGACAGGGACAGGCGAACAGACGCTGCCCGATAGCGGCAGGCGGATTGAGCCGGAAGGTCTGAGACAGACGGACTGAGACAGACGGTCGGAGACAGACGGTCTGAGACAGGCGGTCCGAGACAGACGGTCCGAGACAGACGGTCTGAGACAGACGGTCTGAGACAGACGGTCTGAGACAGACAGTCTGAGGCAGACGGTCTGAGACAGACGGTCTGAGACAGACGGTCTGAGACAGACGGTCTGAGACAGACGGTCTGAGACAGACGGTCTGAGAAAGACGGTCTGAGACAGACGGCCTGAGACAGGCGTACTGGGACTGGCGGTCTGAGACAGGCGGTCTGAGACAGACGGACTAAGACAGACGGACTGAGACCGCCGGACTGAGACTGACGGACTGAGACAGACGACTGAGACTGACGGACAGGGACAGGCGAACAGACGCTGCCCGATAGCGGCAGGCGGATTGAGCCGGAAGGTCTGAGACAGACGGACTGAGACAGACGGTCTGAGACAGACGGTCTGAGAGAGACGGTCTGAGACAGACGGACTGAGACAGACGGTCTGAGACAGACGGCCTGCGACAGGCGTACTGGGACTGGCGGTCTGAGACAGGCGGTCTGAGACAGGCGGTCTGAGACAGACGGACTAAGACAGACGGACTGAGACCGCCGGACTGAGACTGACGGACTGAGACAGACGACTGAGACTGACGGACAGGGACAGGAGGAACAGACGCTGCCCGATAGCGGCAGGCGGATTGAGCCGGAAGGTCTGAGACAGACGGACTGAGACAGACGGTCGGAGACAGACGGTCTGAGACAGACGGCCTGAGACAGACGTACTGGGACAGGCGGCCTGAGACAGGCGGTCTAAGACGGACGGACTAAGACAGAAGGACTGAGACCGCCGGACTGAGACTGACGGACTGAGACAGACGACTGAGACTGACGGACAGGGACAGGAGGAACAGACGCTGCCCGATAGCGGCAGGCGGATTGAGCCGGACGGTATGAGACAGACGGAATGTGACAGACGATCTGAGACAGACGGACAGGCACAGACGGCCTGAGACAGACGAACTGAGACAGACAGTCTGAGACAGACGGTCTGAGACAGGCGGTCTGAGACAGACGGTCTGAGACAGACGGTATGAGACAGACGGATTGAGACAGACGGCCTGAGACAGACGTACTGGGACATGCGGTCTGAGACAGGCGGTCTGAGACAGGCGGTCTGAGACAGACGGACAGGCACAGGCGGCCTGAGGCAGACGGTCTGAGACAGACGGATTGAGACAGATGGTCTGAGACAGACGGTCTGAGACAGACGGTCTGAGACAGACGGTCTGAGACGGACGGTCTGATACAGACCGTCTGAGACAGGTGGTCTGAGACAGGTGGTCTGAGACAGGTGGTCTGAGACAGACGGTCTGAGACTGACGGTCTGACACAGACGGTCAGAGACAGACGGTCTGACACAGACGGTCTGAGACGGACGGTCTGATATAGACCGTCTGAGACAGGTGGTCTGAGACAGGTGGTCTGAGACAGACGGTCTGAGACAGGCGGTCTGAGACAGGAGGTCTGAGACAGTCGGACTGAGACAGACGGACTGAGACAGACGGATTGAGACAGACGGACTGTGACAGACGATCTGAGACAGACGGACAGGCACAGACGGCCTGAGATAGACGGTCTGCGACAGACGGTCTGAGACAGACGGACTGATACAGACGGACTGTGACAGACGATCTGAGACAGACGGACAGGCACAGACGGCCTGAGACAGACGAACTGAGACAGACGATCTGAGACAGACGGTCTGAGACAGGCGGTCTGAGACAGACGGTCTGAGACAGACGGTCTGAGACAGACGGTCTGAGACAGACGGTCTGAGACAGACGGTCTGAGACAGACGGTATGAGACAGACGGTATGAGACAGACGGATTAAGACAGATGGTCTGAGACCGATGGTCTGAGACAGACGGTCTGAGACACACGGTCTGAGACAGACGGTCTGAGACAGACGGTCTGAGACAGACGGTCTGAGACAGACGGTCTGAGGCAGACGGTCTGAGACAGACGGTCTGAGACAGACGGTCTGAGACAGACGGCCTGAGACAGGCGTACTGGGACTGGCGGTCTGAGACAGGCGGTCTGAGACAGACGGACTAAGACAGACGGACTGAGACCGCCGGACTGAGACTGACGGACTGAGACAGACGACTGAGACTGACGGACAGGGACAGGCGAACAGACGCTGCCCGATAGCGGCATGCGGATTGAGCCGGAAGGTCTGAGACAGACGGACTGAGACAGACGGTCTGAGACAGACGGTCTGAGAGAGACGGACTGTGACAGACGATCTGAGACAGACGGACAGGCATAGACGGCCTGAGACAGGCGGTCTGAGAAAGACGGTCTGAGACAGACGGTCTGAGACAGACGGTATGAGACAGACGGATTAAGACAGATGGTCTGAGACTGATGGTCTGAGACAGACGGTCTGAGACAGACGGTATGAGACAGACGGATTGAGACAGATGGTCTGAGACAGACGGTCTGAGACAGACGGTCTGAGACAGACGGTCTGAGACGGACGGTCTGATACAGACCGTCTGAGACAGGTTGTCTGAGACAGGTGGCCTGAGACAGACGGTCTGAGACAGACGGTCTGAGACTGACGGTCTGACACAGACGGTCAGAGACAGACGGTCTGACACAGACGGTCTGAGACGGACGGTCTGATACAGACCGTCTGAGACAGGTGGTCTGAGACAGGTGGTCTGAGACAGACGGTCTGAGACAGGCGGTCTGAGACAGGAGGTCTGAGACAGTCGGACTGAGACAGACGGACTGAGACAGACGGATTGAGACAGACGGACTGTGACAGACGATCTGAGACAGACGGACAGGCACAGACGGCCTGAGATAGACGGTCTGCGACAGACGGTCTGAGACAGACGGACTGATACAGACGGCCTGAGACAGACGAACTGAGACAGACGATCTGAGACAGACGGTCTGAGACAGGCGGTCTGAGACAGACGGTCTGAGACAGACGGTCTGAGACAGACGGTCTGAGACAGACGGTCTGAGACAGACGGTATGAGACAGACGGTATGAGACAGACGGATTAAGACAGATGGTCTGAGACAGATGGTCTGAGACAGACGGTCTGAGACACACGGTCTGAGACAGACGGTCTGAGACAGACGGTCTGAGACAGACGGTCTGAGACAGACGGTCTGAGACAGACGGTCTGAGGCAGACGGTCTGAGACAGACGGTCTGAGACAGACGGCCTGAGACAGGCGTACTGGGACTGGCGGTCTGAGACAGGCGGTCTGAGACAGACGGACTAAGACAGACGGACTGAGACCGCCGGACTGAGACTGACGGACTGAGACAGACGACTGAGACTGACGGACAGGGACAGGCGAACAGTCGCTGCCCGATAGCGGCAGGCGGATTGAGCCGGAAGGTCTGAGACAGACGGACTGAGACAGACGGTCTGAGACAGACGGTCTGAGAGAGACGGTCTGAGACAGACGGACTGAGACAGACGGTCTGAGACAGACGGCCTGCTACAGGCGTACTGGGACTGGCGGTCTGAGACAGGCGGTCTGAGACAGGTGGTCTGAGACAGGCGGTCTGAGACAGACGGACTAAGACAGACGGACTGAGACCGCCGGACTGAGACTGACGGTCTGACACAGACGGTCAGAGACAGACGGTCTGACACAGACGGTCTGAGACGGACGGTCTGATATAGACCGTCTGAGACAGGTGGTCTGAGACAGGTGGTCTGAGACAGACGGTCTGAGACAGGCGGTCTGAGACAGGAGGTCTGAGACAGTCGGACTGAGACAGACGGACTGAGACAGACGGATTGAGACAGACGGACTGTGACAGACGATCTGAGACAGACGGACAGGCACAGACGGCCTGAGATAGACGGTCTGCGACAGACGGTCTGAGACAGACGGACTGATACAGACGGACTGTGACAGACGATCTGAGACAGACGGACAGGCACAGACGGCCTGAGACAGACGAACTGAGACAGACGATCTGAGACAGACGGTCTGAGACAGGCGGTCTGAGACAGACGGTCTGAGACAGACGGTCTGAGACAGACGGTCTGAGACAGACGGTCTGAGACAGACGGTCTGAGACAGACGGTATGAGACAGACGGTATGAGACAGACGGATTAAGACAGATGGTCTGAGACCGATGGTCTGAGACAGACGGTCTGAGACACACGGTCCGAGACAGACGGTCTGAGACAGACGGTCTGAGACAGACGGTCTGAGACAGACGGTCTGAGGCAGACGGTCTGAGACAGACGGTCTGAGACAGACGGCCTGAGACAGGCGTACTGGGACTGGCGGTCTGAGACAGGCGGTCTGAGACAGACGGACTAAGACAGACGGACTGAGACCGCCGGACTGAGACTGACGGACTGAGACAGACGACTGAGACTGATGGACAGGGACAGGCGAACAGACGCTGCCCGATAGCGGCAGGCGGATTGAGCCGGAAGGTCTGAGACAGACGGACTGAGACAGACGGTCTGAGACAGACGGTCTGAGAGAGACGGACTGTGACAGACGATCTGAGACAGACGGACAGGCACAGACGGCCTGAGACAGGCGGTCTGAGAAAGACGGTCTGAGACAGACGGTCTGAGACAGACGGTATGAGACAGACGGATTAAGACAGATGGTCTGAGACTGATGGTCTGAGACAGACGGTCTGAGACAGACGGTATGAGACAGACGGATTGAGACAGATGGTCTGAGACAGACGGTCTGAGACAGACGGTCTGAGACAGACGGTCTGAGACGGACGGTCTGATACAGACCGTCTGAGACAGGTGGTCTGAGACAGGTGGCCTGAGACAGACGGTCTGAGACAGACGGTCTGAGACTGACGGTCTGACACAGACGGTCAGAGACAGACGGTCTGACACAGACGGTCTGAGACGGACGGTCTGATACAGACCGTCTGAGACAGGTGGTCTGAGACAGGTGGTCTGAGACAGACGGTCTGAGACAGGCGGTCTGAGACAGGAGGTCTGAGACAGTCGGACTGAGACAGACGGACTGAGACAGACGGATTGAGACAGACGGACTGTGACAGACGATCTGAGACAGACGGACAGGCACAGACGGCCTGAGATAGACGGTCTGCGACAGACGGTCTGAGACAGACGGACTGATACAGACGGCCTGAGACAGACGAACTGAGACAGACGATCTGAGACAGACGGTCTGA
Source organism: Coelioxys conoideus (assembly GCA_947623535.1). Lineage (NCBI taxonomy): Eukaryota > Metazoa > Arthropoda > Insecta > Hymenoptera > Megachilidae > Coelioxys > Coelioxys conoideus. The sequence continues at coordinate 13,714,823 of OX392451.1, read as the reverse complement.
GACAGGCGGTCTGAGACAGACGGTCTGAGACAGACGGTCTGAGACAGACAGTCTGAGACAGACGGTCTGAGACAGACGGTATGAGACAGACGGTATGAGACAGACGGATTAAGACAGATGGTCTGAGACAGATGGTCTGAGACAGACGGTCTGAGACACACGGTCTGAGACAGACGGTCTGAGACAGACGGTCTGAGACAGACGGTCTGAGACAGACGGTCTGAGACAGACGGTCTGAGGCAGACGGTCTGAGACAGACGGTCTGAGACAGACGGCCTGAGACAGGCGTACTGGGACTGGCGGTCTGAGACAGGCGGTCTGAGACAGACGACTGAGACTGACGGACAGGGACAGGCGAACAGTCGCTGCCCGATAGCGGCAGGCGGATTGAGCCGGAAGGTCTGAGACAGACGGACTGAGACAGACGGTCTGAGACAGACGGTCTGAGAGAGACGGTCTGAGACAGACGGACTGAGACAGACGGTCTGAGACAGACGGCCTGCTACAGGCGTACTGGGACTGGCGATCTGAGACAGGCGGTCTGAGACAGGCGGTCTGAGACAGGCGGTCTGAGACAGACGGACTAAGACAGACGGACTGAGACCGCCGGACTGAGACTGACGGACTGAGACAGACGACTGAGACTGACGGACAGGGACAGGCGAACAGACGCTGCCCGATAGCGGCAGGCGGATTGAGCCGGAAGGTCTGAGACAGACGGTCTGAGACAGACGGTATGAGACAGACGGTATGAGACAGACGGATTAAGACAGATGGTCTGAGACTGACGGTCTGACACAGACGGTCAGAGACAGACGGTCAGAGACAGACGGTGTGACACAGACGTTCTGAGACAGACGGTCTGATACAGACGGTCTGAGACAGGCGGTCTGAGACAGACGGTCTGAGACAGACGGTATGAGACAGACGGATTGAGACAGACGGACTGTGACAGACGATCTGAGACAGACGGACAGGCACAGACGGCCTGAGACAGGCGGTCTGAGAAAGACGGTCTGAGACAGACGGTCTGAGGCAGACGGTATGAGACAGACGGATTAAGACAGATGGTCTGAGACTGATGGTCTGAGACAGACGGTCTGAGACAGACGCTCTGAGACAGACGCTCTGAGACAGACGGTATGAGACAGACGGATTGAGACAGATGGTCTGAGACAGACGGTCTGAGACAGACGACTGAGACTGACGGACAGGGACAGGCGAACAGACGCTGCCCTATAGCGGCAGGCGGATTGAGACGGACGGTCTGAGACAGACGGACTGAGACAGACGGACTAGGACTGACGGACTGAGACTGACGGACAGGGACAGGCGAACAGACGCTGCCGGATAGCGGCAGGCGGTCTGAGACAGACGGACGGAGACAGACGGACTGAGACAGACGGACTGAGACAGACGGTTCGAGACAGGAGGTCTGAGACAGACGGATTGAGACAGATGGTCTGAGACAGACGGTCTGAGACAGACGGCCTGGGACAGACGTACTGGGACAGGCGTTCTGAGACAGGCGGTCTGAGACAGACGGACTAAGACAGACGGACTGAGACCGCCGGACTGAGACTGACGGACTGAGACAGACGACTGGGACCCCCGGACAGGGACAGGCGAACAGACGCTGCCCGATAGCGGCAGGCGGATTGAGCCGGAAGGTCTGAGACAGACGGACTGAGACAGACGGTCTGAGACAGACGGTCTGATAGAGACGGTCTGAGACAGACGGTCTGAGACAGACGGTATGAGACAGACGGATTAAGACAGATGGTCTGAGACAGACGGTCTGAGACAGACGGTCTGAGACAGACGGACTGATACAGACGGACTGTGACAGACGATCTGAGACAGACGGACAGGCACAGACGGCCTGAGACAGACGGTCTGAGACAGACGGTCGAAGACAGACGGTCTGAGACAGGTGGTCGGAGACAGGAGGTCTGAGACAGACGGACTGAGACAGACGGACTGAAACAGACGATCTGATACAGACTGACAGGCACAGACGGCCTGCGACAGACGAACTGAGACAGACGGTCTGAGACAGACGGTCTGAGACAGACGGTCTGAGACAGGCGGATTGAGACGGACGATCTGAGACAGACGGACTGAGACAGACGGACTAAGACTGACGGACTGAGACTGTCGGACAGGGACAGGCGAACAGACGCTGCCGGATAGCGGCAGCGGATTGAGACGGACGGTCTGAGACGAACGGTCTGAGACAGACGGTCTGAGACAGCCGGTCTGAGACAGTAGGTCTGAGACAGACGGACCGAGACAGACGGACTGAGACAGACGGACAAGCACAGACGGCCTGAGACAGACGATGTGAGACAGGCGGTCTGAGACAGTAGGTCTGATACAGACGGACCGGGACAGACGGACTGAGACAGACGGACTGAGACAGACGGTATGAGACAGACGGATTGAGACGGATGGTCTGAGACAGACGGTCTGAGGCAGACAGTCTGAGACAGACGGTCTGAGACAGACGGACAGGGACAGACGACCTGAAACCGACGGTCTGAGACAGGTGGTCTAGGACAGACGGACTGAGACAGGCGGTCTGAGACAGACGGACGGAGACAGACGGACGGAGACAGACGGTCTGAGACAGACGGACTGTGACAGACGGACTGAAACAGACGGTCTGAGACAGACGATCTGAGACAGACGGGCAGGGACGGACGGACAAGGACAGACGGCATGAGACAGACGGTCTGAGACAGGCGGTCTGAGACAGACGGTCTGAGACAGGCGGACTGATACTGACGGTCTGAGACAGACGGATTGAGACAGACGGACAGGGACAGACGGCCTGAGACAGACGGTCTGAGAGACGCGGTCTGAGACAGACGGACTGAGACAGACGGACTGAGACAAATGGTCTGAGACAGACGGACAGGGACAGACGGCCTCAGACAGACGGTCTGAGACAGCCGGTCTGAGACAGACGGACTGAGACAGAGGGACTGAGACTGACGGACTGAGACAGACGGTATGAGACAGACGGATTGAGACGGATGGTCTGAGACATACGGTCTGAGACAGACGGCCTGAGACAGACGGACTAAGACCGCCGGACTGAGACTGACGGACTGCGACAGACGACTGAGACTGACGGACAGGGACAGGCGAACAGACGCTGCCCTATAGCGGCAGGCGGATTGAGACGGACGGTCTGAGACAGACGGACTGAGACAGACGGACTAGGACTGACGGACTGAGACTGACGGACAGGGACAGGCGAACAGACGCTGCCGGATAGTGGCAGGCGGTCTGAGACAGACGGACGGAGACAGACGGACTGAGACAGACGGACTGAGACAGACGGTCCGAGACAGGAGGTCTGAGACAGTCGGACTCAGACAGACGACCTGAGACAGACGGACAGGCACAGACGGCCTGAGACAGACGGTCTGCGACAGGCGGTGTGAGACAGACGGACTGAGACAGACGGACTGTGACAGACGATCTGAGACAGACGGACAGGCACAGACGGCCTGAGACAGACGAACTGAGACAGACGGTCTGAGACAGACGGTCTGAGACAGGCGGTCTGAGACAGGCGGTCTGAGACAGACGGTCTGAGACAGACGGTATGAGACAGGCGGATTGAGACAGATGGTCTGAGACAGACGGTCTGAGACAGACGGTCTGAGGCAGACGGTCTGAGACAGACGGTCTGAGACAGACGGCCTGAGACAGACGTACTGGGACAGGCGGTCTGAGACAGGCGGTCTAAGACAGACGGACTAAGACCGAAGGACTGAGACCGCCGGACTGAGACTGACGGACTGAGACAGACGACTGAGACTGACGGACAGGGACAGGAGGAACAGACGCTGCCCGATAGCGGCAGGCGGATTGAGCCGGACGGTCTGAGACAGACGGTCTGAGACAGACGGTCTGAGACAGACGGTATGAGACAGACGGTATGAGACAGACGGATTAAGACAGATGGTCTGAGACTGACGGTCTGACACAGACGGTCAGAGACAGACGGTCAGAGACAGACGGTCTGACACAGACGTTCTGAGACAGACGGTCTGATACAGACGGTCTGAGACAGACGGTCTGAGACAGACGGTCTGAGACAGACGGTATGAGACAGACGGATTGAGACAGACGGACTGTGACAGACGATCTGAGACAGACGGACAGGCACAGACGGCCTGAGACAGACGGTCTGCGACAGACGGTCTGAGACAGACGGACTGATACAGACGGACTGTGACAGACGATCTGAGACAGACGGACAGGCACAGACGGCCTGAGACAGGCGGTCTGAGAAAGACGGTCTGAGACAGACGGTCTGAGGCAGACGGTATGAGACAGACGGATTAAGACAGATGGTCTGAGACTGATGGTCTGAGACAGACGGTCTGAGACAGACGCTCTGAGACAGACGCTCTGAGACAGACGGTATGAGACAGACGGATTGAGACAGATGGTCTGAGACAGACGGTCTGAGACAGACGACTGAGACTGACGGACAGGGACAGGCGAACAGACGCTGCCCTATAGCGGCAGGCGGATTGAGACGGACGGTCTGAGACAGACGGACTGAGACAGACGGACTAGGACTGACGGACTGAGACTGACGGACAGGGACAGGCGAACAGACGCTGCCGGATAGCGGCAGGCGGTCTGAGACAGACGGACGGAGACAGACGGACTGAGACAGACGGACTGAGACAGACGGTCCGAGACAGGAGGTCTGAGACAGACGGATTGAGACAGATGGTCTGAGACAGACGGTCTGAGACAGACGGTCTGAGACAGACGGCCTGGGACAGACGTACTGGGACAGGCGTTCTGAGACAGGCGGTCTGAGACAGACGGACTAAGACAGACGGACTGAGACCGCCGGACTGAGACTGACGGACTGAGACAGACGACTGGGACCCCCGGACAGGGACAGGCGAACAGACGCTGCCCGATAGCGGCAGGCGGATTGAGCCGGAAGGTCTGAGACAGACGGACTGAGACAGACGGTCTGAGACAGACGGTCTGAGAGAGACGGTCTGAGACAGACGGTCTGAGACAGACGGTATGAGACAGACGGATTAAGACAGATGGTCTGAGACAGACGGTCTGAGACAGACGGTCTGAGACAGACGGACTGATACAGACGGACTGTGACAGACGATCTGAGACAGACGGACAGGCACAGACGGCCTGAGACAGACGGTCTGAGACAGACGGTCGAAGACAGACGGTCTGAGACAGGTGGTCGGAGACAGGAGGTCTGAGACAGACGGACTGAGACAGACGGACTGAAACAGACGATCTGATACAGACTGACAGGCACAGACGGCCTGCGACAGACGAACTGAGACAGACGGTCTGAGACAGACGGTCTGAGACAGACGGTCTGAGACAGGCGGATTGAGACGGACGATCTGAGACAGACGGACTGAGACAGACGGACTAAGACTGACGGACTGAGACTGTCGGACAGGGACAGGCGAACAGACGCTGCCGGATAGCGGCAGCGGATTGAGACGGACGGTCTGAGACGAACGGTCTGAGACAGACGGTCTGAGACAGGCGGTCTGAGACAGTAGGTCTGAGACAGACGGACCGAGACAGACGGACTGAGACAGACGGACAAGCACAGACGGCCTGAGACAGACGATGTGAGACAGGCGGTCTGAGACAGTAGGTCTGATACAGACGGACCGGGACAGACGGACTGAGACAGACGGACTGAGACAGACGGTATGAGACAGACGGATTGAGACGGATGGTCTGAGACAGACGGTCTGAGGCAGACAGTCTGAGACAGGCGGTCTGAGACAGACGGACAGGGACAGACGACCTGAAACAGACGGTCTGAGACAGGTGGTCTAGGACAGACGGACTGAGACAGGCGGTCTGAGACAGACGGACGGAGACAGACGGACGGAGACAGACGGTCTGAGACAGACGGACTGTGACAGACGGACTGAAACAGACGGTCTGAGACAGACGATCTGAGACAGACGGGCAGGGACGGACGGACAAGGACAGACGGCATGAGACAGACGGTCTGAGACAGGCGGTCTGAGACAGACGGTCTGAGACAGGCGGACTGATACTGACGGTCTGAGACAGACGGATTGAGACAGACGGACAGGGACAGACGGCCTGAGACAGACGGTCTGAGAGACGCGGTCTGAGACAGACGGACTGAGACAGACGGACTGAGACAAATGGTCTGAGACAGACGGACAGGGACAGACGGCCTCAGACAGACGGTCTGAGACAGCCGGTCTGAGACAGACGGACTGAGACAGAGGGACTGAGACTGACGGACTGAGACAGACGGTATGAGACAGACGGATTGAGACGGATGGTCTGAGACATACGGTCTGAGACAGACGGCCTGAGACAGACGGACTAAGACCGCCGGACTGAGACTGACGGACTGCGACAGACGACTGAGACTGACGGACAGGGACAGGCGAACAGACGCTGCCCTATAGCGGCAGGCGGATTGAGACGGACGGTCTGAGACAGACGGACTGAGACAGACGGACTAGGACTGACGGACTGAGACTGACGGACAGGGACAGGCGAACAGACGCTGCCGGATAGCGGCAGGCGGTCTGAGACAGACGGACGGAGACAGACGGACTGAGACAGACGGACTGAGACAGACGGTCCGAGACAGGAGGTCTGAGACAGTCGGACTCAGACAGACGACCTGAGACAGACGGACAGGCACAGACGGCCTGAGACAGACGGTCTGCGACAGGCGGTGTGAGACAGACGGACTGAGACAGACGGACTGTGACAGACGATCTGAGACAGACGGACAGGCACAGACGGCCTGAGACAGACGAACTGAGACAGACGGTCTGAGACAGACGGTCTGAGACAGGCGGTCTGAGACAGGCGGTCTGAGACAGACGGTCTGAGACAGACGGTATGAGACAGGCGGATTGAGACAGATGGTCTGAGACAGACGGTCTGAGACAGACGGTCTGAGGCAGACGGTCTGAGACAGACGGTCTGAGACAGACGGCCTGAGACAGACGTACTGGGACAGGCGGTCTGAGACAGGCGGTCTAAGACAGACGGACTAAGACCGAAGGACTGAGACCGCCGGACTGAGACTGACGGACTGAGACAGACGACTGAGACTGACGGACAGGGACAGGAGGAACAGACGCTGCCCGATAGCGGCAGGCGGATTGAGCCGGACGGTCTGAGACAGACGGAATGTGACAGACGATCTGAGACAGACGGACAGGCACAGACGGCCTGAGACAGACGAACTGAGACAGACGGTCTGAGACAGGCGGTCTGAGACAGACGGTCTGAGACAGACGGTATGAGACAGACGGATTGAGACAGACGGCCTGAGACAGACGTACTGGGACATGTGGTCTGAGACAGGCGGTCTGAGACAGGCGGTCTGAGACAGGAGGTCTGAGACAGACGGACCGAGACAGACGGACTGAGATAGACGGACAGAGACAGACGGACAGGGACAGACGACCGGAAACAGACGGTCTGAGACAGGTGGTCTAGGACAGACGGACTGAGACAGGCGGTCTGAGGCAGACGGTCTGAGACAGGCGGTCTGAGACAGGAGGTCTGAGACAGACGGACCGAGACAGACGGACTGAGACAGACGGACAGGGACAGACGACCTGAAACAGACGGTCTGAGACAGGTGGTCTAAGACAGACGGACTAAGACAGAAGGATTGAGACCGCCGGACTGAGACTGACGGACTGAGACAGACGACTGAGACTGACGGACAGGGACAGGAGGAACAGACGCGGCCCGATAGCGGCAGGCGGATTGAGCCGTACGGACTGAGACAGACGGACTGTGACAGACGATCTGAGACAGACGGACAGGCACAGACGGACTAAGACAGACGGACAGGGACAGACGGTCCGAGACAGGAGGTCTGAGACAGTCGGACTCAGACAGACGACCTGAGACAGACGGACAGGCACAGACGGCCTGGGACAGACGGTCTGCGACAGGCGGTGTGAGACAGACGGATTGAGACAGACGGACTGTGACAGACGATCTGAGACAGACGGACAGGCACAGACAGCCTGAGACAGACGAACTGAGGCAGACGGTCTGAGACAGATGGTCTGAGACAGGCGGTCTGAGACAGGCGGTCTGAGACAGACGGTCTGAGACAGACGGTATGAGACAGGCGGATTGAGACAGACGGTCTGAGACAGACGGTCTGAGACAGACGGTCTGAGACAGACGGCCTGAGACAGACGTACTGGGACAGGCGGTCTGAGACAGGCGGTCTAAGACAGACGGACTAAGACAGAAGGACTGAGACCGCCGGACTGATACTGACGGACTGAGACAGACGACTGAGACTGACGGACAGGGACAGGAGGAACAGACGCTGCCCGATAGCGGCAGGCGGATTGAAACGGACGGTCTGAGACAGACGGACTGTGACAGACGATCTGAGACAGACGGACAGGCACAGACGGCCTGAGACAGACGAACTGAGACAGACGGTCTGAGACAGACGGTCTGAGACAGGCGGTCTGAGACAGGCGGTCTGAGACAGACGGTCTCAGACAGACGGTATGAGACAGGCGGATTGAGACAGATGGTCTGAGACAGACGGTCTGAGACAGACGGTCTGAGACAGACGGTCTGAGACAGACGGCCTGAGACAGACGTACTGGGACAGGCGGTCTGAGACAGGCGGTCTAAGACAGACGGAATAAGACAGAAGGACTGAGACCGCCGGACTGAGACAGACGACTGAGACTGACGGACAGGGACAGGAGGAACAGACGCTGCCCGATAGCGGCAGGCGGATTGAGCCGGACGGTCTGATACAGACGGACTGTGACAGACGATCTGAGACAGACGGACAGGCACAGACGGCCTGAGACATACGAACTGAGACAGACGGTCTGAGACAGACGGTCTGAGACAGGCGGTCTGAGACAGGCGGTCTGAGACAGACGGTCTGAGACAGACGGTATGGGACAGGCGGATTGAGACAGATGGTCTGAGACAGACGGTCTGAGACAGACGGTCTGAGACAGACGGTCTGAGACAGACGGCCTGAGACAGACGTACTGGGACAGGCGGTCTGAGACAGGCGGTCTAAGACAGACGGACTAAGACAGAAGGACTGAGACGGCCGGACTGAGACTGACGGACTGACACAGACGACTGAGACTGACGGACAGGGACAGGAGGAACAGACGCTGCCCGATAGCGGCAGGCGGATTGAGCCGGACGGTCTGAGACAGACGGACTGTGACAGACGATCTGAGACAGACGGACAGGCACAGACAGTCTGAGACAGACGAACTGAGACAGACGGTCAGAGACAGACGGTCTGAGACAGGCGGTCTGAGACAGACGGTCTGAGACAGACGGTATGAGACAGACGGATTGAGACAGACGGCCTGAGACAGACGTACTGGGACATGCAGTCTGAGACAGGCGGTCTGAGACAGGCGGTCTGAGACAGGAGGTCTGAGACAGACGGACTAAGACAGAAGGACTGAGACCGCCGGACTGAGACTGACGGACTGAGACAGACGACTGAGACTGACGGACAGGGACAGGAGGAATAGACGCTGCCCGATAGCGGCAGGCGGATTGAGCCGGACGGACTGAGACAGACGGACTGTGACAGACGATCTGAGACAGACGGACAGGCACAGACGGCCTGAGACAGACGGTCTGAGACAGACGGTCTGAGACAGACGGTCTGCGACAGACGGTCTGAGGCAGGCGGTCTGAGACAGACGGTCTGAGACAGACGGCCTGAGACAGACGTACTGGGACAGGCGGTCTGAGACAGGCGGTCTAAGACAGACGGACTAAGACAGAAGGACTGAGACGGCCGGACTGAGACTGACGGACTGAGACAGACGACTGAGACTGACGGACAGGGACAGGAGGAACAGACGCTGCCCGATAGCGGCAGGCGGATTGAGCCGGACGGTCTGAGACAGACGGACTGTGACAGACGATCTGAGACAGACGGACAGGCACAGACAGTCTGAGACAGACGAACTGAGACAGACGGTCAGAGACAGACGGTCTGAGACAGGCGGTCTGAGACAGACGGTCTGAGACAGACGGTATGAGACAGACGGATTGAGACAGACGGCCTGAGACAGACGTACTGGGACATGCGGTCTGAGACAGGCGGTCTGAGACAGGCGGTCTGAGACAGGAGGTCTGAGACAGACGGACTAAGACAGAAGGACTGAGACCACCGGACTGAGACTGACGGACTGAGACAGACGACTGAGACTGACGGACAGGGTCAGGAGGAACAGACGCTGCCCGATAGCGGCAGGCGGATTGAGCCGGACGGACTGAGACAGACGGACTGTGACAGACGATCTGAGACAGACGGTCAGGCACAGACGGCCTGAGACAGACGAACTAAGACAGACGGTCTGAGACAGACGGTCTGAGACAGACGGCCTGAGACAGACGGTCTGAGACAGACGGTCTGAGACAGACGGTCTGAGACAGACGGCCTGAGACAGACGTACTGGGACAGGCGGTCTGAGACAGGCGGTCTAAGACAGACGGACTAAAACAGAAGGACTGAGACCGCCGGACTGAGACTGACGGACTGAGACAGACGACTGAGACTGACGGACAGGGACAGGCGAACAGACGCTGCCCGATAGCGGCAGGCGGATTGAGACGGACGGTCTGAGACAGACCGTCTGAGACGGACGATCTCAAACAGACGGTCTGAGACAGACGGTAGGAGACAGACGGTCTGAGACAGACGGATTGAGACAGACGGTCTGAGGCAGACGGTCTGAGACAGGAGGCCTGAGACAGACGGACTGAGACAGGCGGACTGAGACTGACGGACCGGGACACGCGAAATGACGCTGCCCGATAGCGGCAGGCGGATTGAGACGGACGGTCTGAGACAGACGGTCTGAGACGGACGATCTCAGACAGACGGTCTGAGACAGACGGTCGGAGACAGACGGTCTGAGACAGACGGTCTGCGACAGGCGGTGTGAGACAGACGGATTGAGACAGACGGACTGTGACAGACGATCTGAGACAGACGGACAGGCACAGACGGCCTGAGACAGACGAACTGAGACAGACGGTCTGAGACAGATGGTCTGAGACAGGCGGTCAGAGACAGGCGGTCTGAGACAGACGGTCTGAGACAGACGGTATGAGACAGGCGGATTGAGACAGATGGTCTGAGACAGACGGTCTGAGACAGACGGTCTGAGACAGACGGCCTGAGACAGACGTACTGGGACAGGTGGTCTGAGACAGGCAGTCTAAGACAGACGGACTAAGACAGAAGGACTGAGACCGCCGGACTGAGACTGACGGACTGAGACAGACGACTGAGACTGACGGACAGGGACAGGAGGAACAGACGCTGCCCGATAGCGGCAGGCGGATTGAAACGGACGGTCTGAGACAGACGGACTGTGACAGACGATCTGAGACAGACGGACAGGCACAGACGGCCTGAGACAGACGAACTGAGACAGACGGTCTGAGACAGACGGTCTGAGACAGGCGGTCTGAGACAGGCGGTCTGAGACAGACGGTCTCAGACAGACGGTATGAGACAGGCGGATTGAGACAGATGGTCTGAGACAGACGGTCTGAGACAGACGGTCTGAGACAGACGGTCTGAGACAGACGGCCTGAGACAGACGTACTGGGACAGGCGGTCTGAGACAGGCGGTCTAAGACAGACGGACTAAGACAGAAGGACTGAGACCGCCGGACTGAGACTGACGGACTGAGACAGACGACTGAGACTGACGGACAGGGACAGGAGGAACAGACGCTGCCCGATAGCGGCAGGCGGATTGAGCCGGACGGTCTGAGACAGACGGACTGTGACAGACGATCTGAGACAGACGGACAGGCACAGACAGTCTGAGACAGACGAACTGAGACAGACGGTCAGAGACAGACGGTCTGAGACAGGCGGTCTGAGACAGACGGTCTGAGACAGACGGTATGAGACAGACGGATTGAGACAGACGGCCTGAGACAGACGTACTGGGACATGCGGTCTGAGACAGGCGGTCTGAGACAGGCGGTCTGAGACAGGAGGTCTGAGACAGACGGACTAAGACAGAAGGACTGAGACCACCGGACTGAGACTGACGGACTGAGACAGACGACTGAGACTGACGGACAGGGTCAGGAGGAACAGACGCTGCCCGATAGCGGCAGGCGGATTGAGCCGGACGGACTGAGACAGACGGACTGTGACAGACGATCTGAGACAGACGGTCAGGCACAGACGGCCTGAGACAGACGAACTGAGACAGACGGTCTGAGACAGACGGTCTGAGACAGACGGCCTGAGACAGACGGTCTGAGACAGACGGTCTGAGACAGACGGTCTGAGACAGACGGCCTGAGACAGACGTACTGGGACAGGCGGTCTGAGACAGGCGGTCTAAGACAGACGGACTATAACAGAAGGACTGAGACCGCCGGACTGAGACTGACGGACTGAGACAGACGACTGAGACTGACGGACAGGGACAGGCGAACAGACGCTGCCCGATAGCGGCAGGCGGATTGAGACGGACGGTCTGAGACAGACCGTCTGAGACGGACGATCTCAAACAGACGGTCTGAGACAGACGGTAGGAGACAGACGGTCTGAGACAGACGGATTGAGACAGACGGTCTGAGGCAGACGGTCTGAGACAGGAGGCCTGAGACAGACGGACTGAAACAGGCGGACTGAGACTGACGGACCGGGACACGCGAAATGACGCTGCCCGATAGCGGCAGGCGGATTGAGACGGACGGTCTGAGACAGACGGTCTGAGACGGACGATCTCAGACAGACGGTCTGAGACAGACGGTCGGAGACAGACGGTCTGAGACAGACGGTCTGAGACAGACGGTCTGCGACAGGCGGTGTGAGACAGACGGATTGAGACAGACGGACTGTGACAGACGATCTGAGACAGACGGACAGGCACAGACGGCCTGAGACAGACGAACTGAGACAGACGGTCTGAGACAGATGGTCTGAGACAGGCGGTCAGAGACAGGCGGTCTGAGACAGACGGTCTGAGACAGACGGTATGAGACAGGCGGATTGAGACAGATGGTCTGAGACAGACGGTCTGAGACAGACGGTCTGAGACAGACGGCCTGAGACAGACGTACTGGGACAGGTGGTCTGAGACAGGCAGTCTAAGACAGACGGACTAAGACAGAAGGACTGAGACCGCCGGACTGAGACTGACGGACTGAGACAGACGACTGAGACTGACGGACAGGGACAGGAGGAACAGACGCTGCCCGATAGCGGCAGGCGGATTGAAACGGACGGTCTGAGACAGACGGACTGTGACAGACGATCTGAGACAGACGGACAGGCACAGACGGCCTGAGACAGACGAACTGAGACAGACGGTCTGAGACAGACGGTCTGAGACAGGCGGTCTGAGACAGGCGGTCTGAGACAGGCGGTCTGAGACAGACGGTCTCAGACAGACGGTATGAGACAGGCGGATTGAGACAGATGGTCTGAGACAGACGGTCTGAGACAGACGGTCTGAGACAGACGGCCTGAGACAGACGTACTGGGACAGGCGGTCTGAGACAGGCGGTCTAAGACAGACGGACTAAGACAGAAGGACTGAGACCGCCGGACTGAGACTGACGGACTGAGACAGACGACTGAGACTGACGGACAGGGACAGGAGGAACAGACGCTGCCCGATAGCGGCAGGCGGATTGAGCCGGACGGTCTGAGACAGACGGACTGTGACAGACGATCTGAGACAGACGGACAGGCACAGACAGTCTGAGACAGACGAACTGAGACAGACGGTCAGAGACAGACGGTCTGAGACAGGCGGTCTGAGACAGACGGTCTGAGACAGACGGTATGAGACAGACGGATTGAGACAGACGGCCTGAGACAGACGTACTGGGACATGCGGTCTGAGACAGGCGGTCTGAGACAGGCGGTCTGAGACAGGAGGTCTGAGACAGACGGACTAAGACAGAAGGACTGAGACCGCCGGACTGAGACTGACGGACTGAGACAGACGACTGAGACTGACGGACAGGGACAGGAGGAACAGACGCTGCCCGATAGCGGCAGGCGGATTGAGCCGGACGGACTGAGACAGACGGACTGTGACAGACGATCTGAGACAGACGGTCAGGCACAGACGGCCTGAGACAGACGAACTGAGACAGACGGTCTGAGACAGACGGTCTGAGACAGACGGCCTGAGACAGACGGTCTGAGACAGACGGTCTGAGACAGACGGTCTGAGACAGACGGCCTGAGATAGACGTACTGGGACAGACGGTCCGAGTCAGACGGACAGGGACAGACGACCTGAGACAGACGGTCTGAGACAGGCGGTCTAGGACAGACGGACTGAGACAGACGGACTGAGACTGATGGTCTGAGATAGGCCGACTGAGACAGGAGGTCTGAGACAGTCGGACTGAGACAGACGATCTGAGACAGACGGACAGGCACAGACGGCCTGAGACAGACGGTCTCTGACAGGCGGTCTGAGACAGACGGACTGAGACAGACGGACTGAGACAGATGGTCCGAGACAGCGGACAGGGACAGACGACCTGAAACAGACGGTCTGAGACAGGCGGTCTAGGACAGACGGACTGAGACAGGCGGTCTGAGACAGACGGTCTGAGACAGACGGTATGAGACAGGCGGATTGAGACAGATGGTCTGAGACAGACGGTCTGAGACAGACGGCCTGAGACAGACGTACTGGGACAGGCGGTCTGAGACAGGCGGTCTAAGACAGACGGACTAAGACAGAAGGACTGAGACCGCCGGACTGAGACAGACGACTGAGACTGACGGACAGGGACAGGAGGAACAGACGCTGCCCGACAGCGGCAGGCGGATTGAGCCGGACGGTCTGAGACAGACGGACTGTGACAGACGATCTGAGACAGACGGACAGGCACAGACGGCCTGAGACAGACGAACTGAGACAGTCGGTCTGAGACAGACGGTCTGAGACAGGCGGTCTGAGACAGACGGTCTGAGACAGACGGTCTGAGACAGACGGTCTGAGACAGACGGTCTGAGACAGACGGTCAGAGACAGACGGTCTGAGACAGGCGGTCTGAGACAGACGGTCTGAGACAGACGGTATGAGACAGACGGATTGAGACAGACGGCCTGAGACAGACGTACTGGGACATGCGGTCTGAGACAGGCGGTCTGAGACAGGCGGTCTGAGACAGGAGGTCTGAGACAGACGGACCGAGACAGACGGACTGAGACAGTCGGACTGAGACAGACGGACAGGGACAGACGAACTGAAACAGACGGTCTGAGACAGGTGGTCTAGGACAGACAGACTGAGACAGGCGGTCTGAGGCAGACGGTCTGAGACAGGCGGTCTGAGACAGGAGGTCTGAGACAGACGGACCGAGACAGACGGTCTGAGACAGACGGTATGAGACAGGCGGATTGAGACAGATGGTCTGAGACAGACGGTCTGAGACAGACGGTCTGAGACAGACGGTCTGAGACAGACGGTCTGAGACAGACGGCCTGAGACAGACGTACTGGGACAGGCGGTCTGAGACAGGCGGTCTAAGACAGACGGACTAAAACAGAAGGACTGAGACCGCCGGACTGAGACTGACGGACTGAGACAGACGACTGAGACTGACGGACAGGGACAGGCGAACAGACGCTGCCCGATAGCGGCAGGCGGATTGAGACGGACGGTCTGAGACAGACGGTCCGAGACGGACGATCTCAGACAGACGGTCTGAGACAGACGGTCTGAGATAGACGGTCTGAGACAGACGGTCGGAGACAGACGGACTGAGACGGACGGTCCGAGTCAGACGGACAGGGACAGACGACCTGAGACAGACGGTCGGAGACAGACGGTCTGAGACAGACGGATTGAGACAGACGGACTGAGACAGACGGACTGAGACAGACGGACTGAGACGGACGGTCCGAGTCAGACGGACAGGGACAGACGGACTGAGACGGACGGTCCGAGTCAGACGGACAGGGACAGACGACCTGAGACAGACGGTCGGAGACAGACGGTCTGAGACAGACGGATTGAGACAGACGGACTGAGACAGACGGTCTGAGACAGACGGTCTGAGACAGACGGTCTGAGACAGACGGTCTGAGACAGACGGTCTGAGACAGACGGTCTGAGACAGACGGTCAGAGACAGACGGTCTGAGACAGGCGGTCTGAGACGGACGATCTCAAACAGACGGTCTGAGACAGACGGTAGGAGACAGACGGTCTGAGACAGACGGATTGAGACAGACGGACTGAGACAGGCGGACTGAGACGGACGGTCTGAGACAGACGATCTGAGACAGACGGATTGAGACAGACGGTCTGAGGCAGACGGTCTGAGACAGGCGGCCTGAGACAGACGGACTGAGACAGGCGGACTGAGACTGACGGACAGGGACATGCGAACTGACGCTGCCCGATAGCGGCAGGCGGATTGAGACGGACGGTCTGAGACAGACGGTCCGAGACGGACGATCTCAGACAGACGGTCTGAGACAGACGGTCGGAGACAGACGGTCTGAGACAGACGGATTGAGACAGACGGACTGAGACAGACGGACTGAGACAGACGGACTGAGACGGACGGTCCGAGTCAGACGGACAGGGACAGACGACCTGAGACAGACGGTCTGAGACAGGCGGTCTAGGACAGACGGACTGAGACAGACGGAGTGAGACAGACGGTCCGAGTCAGACGGACAGGGACAGACGACCTGAGACAGACGGTCTGCGACAGGCGGTCTCTGACAGGCGGTCTGAGACAGACGGACTGAGACAGACGGACTGAGACAGATGGTCCGAGACAGCGGACAGGGACAGACGACCTGAGACAGACGGTCTGAGACAGGCGGTCTAGGACAGACGGACTGAGACAGACGGTCTGAGACAGACGAACTGAGACTGTTGATCTGAGACAGACGGTCTGAGACAGACGGACTGAGACAGACTGACTGAGACTGACGGACTGAGACTGACGGACAGGGACAGGCGAACAGACGCTGCCGGATAGCGGCAGGCGGATGGAGACGGACGGTCTGAGACAGACGGTCTGAGACGGACGATCTCAGACAGACAGACTGAAACAGACGGTCTGAGACAGACGGTCTGAGACAGACGGTCTGAGACAGACGGTCTGAGACAGACGGTCTGAGACAGACGGTCTGAGACAGACGGTCTGAGACAGACGGTCTGATACAGACGGTCTGAGACAGACGGTCTGAGACAGACGGTCTGAGACAGACGGTCTGAGACAGACGGTCTGAGACAGACGGTCTGAGACAGACGGCCTGAGACCGACGGACAGGGACAGGCGAAGAGACGCTACCCGATAGCGGCAGGCGGATTGAGACGGACGGTCTGAGACAGACGGTCTGAGACGGACGATCTAAGACAAGCGGTCTGAGACAGACGATCTGAGACAGACGGACAGGCACAGACGGCCTGAGACAGACGGTGTCTGACAGGCGGTCTGAGACAGACGGACTGAGACAGACGGACTGAGACAGATGGTCCGATACAGCGGACAGGGACAGACGATCTGAGACAGACGGTCTGAGACAGGCGGTCTAGGACAGACGGACTGAGACAGACGGACTGAGACTGATGGTCTGAGACAGACGGCCTGAGACAGACGGTCTGAGACAGGCGGTCTGAGACCGACGGACGGAGACTGACGGACTGACTCAGACGGACTGAGACAGACGGTCTGAGACAGACGGACGGAGACTGACGGACTGAGACAGACGGAATGAGACAGACGTTCTGAGACAGACGGACTGAGACAGACTGACTGAGACTGACGGACAGGGACAGGCGAACAGACGCTGCCGGATAGCGGCAGGCGGATGGAGACGGACGGTCTGAGACAGACGGTCTGAGACAGACGGTCTGAGACAGACGGTCTGAGACAGACGGTCTGAGACAGACGGTCTGAGACAGACGGTCTGAGACAGACGGTCTGAGACAGACGGTCTGAGACAGACGGTCTGAGACAGACAATCTGAGACAGACCGTCTGAGACAGACCGTCTGAGACAGGTGGTCTGAGACAGACGGCCTGAGACAGACGGTCTTAGACAGGCGGTCTGAGACAGACGGACTGAGACAGACAGACTGAGACAGACGGACTGAGACTGATGGTCTGAAACAGATGGTCTGAGACAGGTGGTCTAGGACAGACGGACTGAGACAGGCGGTCTGAGACAGACGGACGGAGACAGACGGACTGAGACAGTCGGACTGAGACAGATGACCTGAGACAGACGGACAGGCACAGACGGCCTGAGACAGACGGTCTGCGACAGGCGGTGTGAGACAGACGGACTGAGACAGACGGACTGTGACAGACGATCTGAGACAGACGGACAGGCACAGACGGACCGAGACAGACGGACAGGGACAGACGACCTGAAACAGACGGTCTGAGACAGACGGTCTGAGACAGACGGTCTGAGACAGACGGTCTGAGACAGACAATCTGAGACAGACCGTCTGAGACAGGTGGTCTGAGACAGACGGCCTGAGACAGACGGTCTGAGACAGGCGGTCTGAGACAGACGGACGGAGACTGACGGTCTGAGACAGACGGACTGAGACAGACGGTCTGAGACAGACGGACGGAGACTGACGGACTGAGACAGACGGACTGAGACAGACGTTCTGAGACAGACGGCCTGAGACAGACGGTCTGAGACGGACGATCTCAGACAGACGGTCTGAGACAGACGGTCTGAGACGGACGATCTCAGACAGACGGTCTGAGACAGACGATCTGAGACAGACGGACAGGCACAGACGGCCTGAGACAGGCGGTGTCTGACAGGCGGTCTGAGACAGACGGACTGAGACAGACGGACTGAGACAGATGGTCCGAGACAGCGGACAGGGACAGACGACCTGAGACAGACGGTCTGAGACAGGCGGTCTAGGACAGACGGCCTGAGACAGACGGTCTGAGACAGGCGGTCTGAGACAGACGGACGGAGACTGACGGACTGAGACGGACGGTCCGAGTCAGACGGACAGGGACAGACGGACTGAGACGGACGGTCCGAGTCAGACGGACAGGGACAGACGACCTGAGACAGACGGTCGGAGACAGACGGTCTGAGACAGACGGATTGAGACAGACGGACTGAGACAGACGGTCTGAGACAGACGGTCTGAGACAGACGGTCTGAGACAGACGGTCTGAGACAGACGGTCTGAGACAGACGGTCTGAGACAGACGGTCTGAGACAGACGGTCAGAGACAGACGGATTGATACAGACGGACTGAGACAGACGGTCTGAGACAGACGGTCTGAGACAGACGGTCTGAGACAGACGGTCTGAGACAGACGGTCTGAGACAGACGGTCAGAGACAGACGGTCTGAGACAGGCGGTCTGAGACGGACGATCTCAAACAGACGGTCTGAGACAGACGGTAGGAGACAGACGGTCTGAGACAGACGGATTGAGACAGACGGACTGAGACAGGCGGACTGAGACGGACGGTCTGAGACAGACGATCTGAGACAGACGGATTGAGACAGACGGTCTGAGGCAGACGGTCTGAGACAGGCGGCCTGAGACAGACGGACTGAGACAGGCGGACTGAGACTGACGGACAGGGACATGCGAACTGACGCTGCCCGATAGCGGCAGGCGGATTGAGACGGACGGTCTGAGACAGACGGTCCGAGACGGACGATCTCAGACAGACGGTCTGAGACAGACGGTCGGAGACAGACGGTCTGAGACAGACGGATTGAGACAGACGGACTGAGACAGACGGACTGAGACAGACGGACTGAGACGGACGGTCCGAGTCAGACGGACAGGGACAGACGACCTGAGACAGACGGTCTGAGACAGGCGGTCTAGGACAGACGGACTGAGACAGACGGAGTGAGACAGACGGTCCGAGTCAGACGGACAGGGACAGACGACCTGAGACAGACGGTCTGCGACAGGCGGTCTCTGACAGGCGGTCTGAGACAGACGGACTGAGACAGACGGACTGAGACAGATGGTCCGAGACAGCGGACAGGGACAGACGACCTGAGACAGACGGTCTGAGACAGGCGGTCTAGGACAGACGGACTGAGACAGACGGTCTGAGACAGGCGGTCTAGGACAGACGGACGGAGACAGACGGTCTGAGACAGACAATCTGAGACAGACCGTCTGAGACAGACCGTCTGAGACAGGTGGTCTGAGACAGACGGCCTGAGACAGACGGTCTTAGACAGGCGGTCTGGGACAGACGGACGGAGACTGACCGACTGAGACAGACGGACTGAGACAGACGGTCTGAGACAGACGGACGGAGACTGACGGACTGAGACAGACGCACTGAGACAGACGTTCTGAGACAGACGGTCTGAGTCAGACGGTCTGAGACAGACGGTCTGAGACAGACAATCTGAGACATACCGTCTGAGACAGGTGGTCTGAGACAGACGGCCTGAGACAGACGGTCTGAGACAGGCGGTCTGAGACAGACGGACGGAGACTGACGGATTGAGACAGACGGACTGAGACAGACGGTCTGAGACAGACGAACTGAGACTGTTGATCTGAGACAGACGGTCTGAGACAGACGGACTGAGACAGACTGACTGAGACTGACGGACTGAGACTGACGGACAGGGACAGGCGAACAGACGCTGCCGGATAGCGGCAGGCGGATGGAGACGGACGGTCTGAGACAGACGGTCTGAGACGGACGATCTCAGACAGACAGACTGAAACAGACGGTCTGAGACAGACGGTCTGAGACAGACGGTCTGAGACAGACGGTCTGAGACAGACGGTCTGAGACAGACGGTCTGAGACAGACGGTCTGAGACAGACGGTCTGATACAGACGGTCTGAGACAGACGGTCTGAGACAGACGGTCTGAGACAGACAATCTGAGACAGACCGTCTGAGACAGGTGGTCTGAGACAGACGGCCTGAGACAGACGGTCTGAGACAGACGGTCTGAGACAGACGGTCTGAGACAGACGGTCTGAGACAGACGGTCTGAGACAGACGGTCTGAGACAGACGGTCTGAGACAGACGGTCTGAGACAGACGGTCTGAGACAGACGGTCTGAGACAGACGGCCTGAGACCGACGGACAGGGACAGGCGAAGAGACGCTACCCGATAGCGGCAGGCGGATTGAGACGGACGGTCTGAGACAGACGGTCTGAGACGGACGATCTAAGACAAGCGGTCTGAGACAGACGATCTGAGACAGACGGACAGGCACAGACGGCCTGAGACAGACGGTGTCTGACAGGCGGTCTGAGACAGACGGACTGAGACAGACGGACTGAGACAGATGGTCCGATACAGCGGACAGGGACAGACGATCTGAGACAGACGGTCTGAGACAGGCGGTCTAGGACAGACGGACTGAGACAGACGGACTGAGACTGATGGTCTGAGACAGACGGCCTGAGACAGACGGTCTGAGACAGGCGGTCTGAGACCGACGGACGGAGACTGACGGACTGAGACGGACGGTCCGAGTCAGACGGACAGGGACAGACGGACTGAGACGGACGGTCCGAGTCAGACGGACAGGGACAGACGACCTGAGACAGACGGTCGGAGACAGACGGTCTGAGACAGACGGATTGAGACAGACGGACTGAGACAGACGGTCTGAGACAGACGGTCTGAGACAGACGGTCTGAGACAGACGGTCTGAGACAGACGGTCTGAGACAGACGGTCAGAGACAGACGGATTGAGACAGACGGACTGAGACAGACGGTCTGAGACAGACGGTCTGAGACAGACGGTCTGAGACAGACGGTCTGAGACAGACGGTCTGAGACAGACGGTCAGAGACAGACGGTCTGAGACAGGCGGTCTGAGACGGACGATCTCAAACAGACGGTCTGAGACAGACGGTAGGAGACAGACGGTCTGAGACAGACGGATTGAGACAGACGGACTGAGACAGGCGGACTGAGACGGACGGTCTGAGACAGACGATCTGAGACAGACGGATTGAGACAGACGGTCTGAGGCAGACGGTCTGAGACAGGCGGCCTGAGACAGACGGACTGAGACAGGCGGACTGAGACTGACGGACAGGGACATGCGAACTGACGCTGCCCGATAGCGGCAGGCGGATTGAGACGGACGGTCTGAGACAGACGGTCCGAGACGGACGATCTCAGACAGACGGTCTGAGACAGACGGTCGGAGACAGACGGTCTGAGACAGACGGATTGAGACAGACGGACTGAGACAGACGGACTGAGACAGACGGACTGAGACGGACGGTCCGAGTCAGACGGACAGGGACAGACGACCTGAGACAGACGGTCTGAGACAGGCGGTCTAGGACAGACGGACTGAGACAGACGGAGTGAGACAGACGGTCCGAGTCAGACGGACAGGGACAGACGACCTGAGACAGACGGTCTGCGACAGGCGGTCTCTGACAGGCGGTCTGAGACAGACGGACTGAGACAGACGGACTGAGACAGATGGTCCGAGACAGCGGACAGGGACAGACGACCTGAGACAGACGGTCTGAGACAGGCGGTCTAGGACAGACGGACTGAGACAGACGGTCTGAGACAGGCGGTCTAGGACAGACGGACGGAGACAGACGGTCTGAGACAGACAATCTGAGACAGACCGTCTGAGACAGACCGTCTGAGACAGGTGGTCTGAGACAGACGGCCTGAGACAGACGGTCTTAGACAGGCGGTCTGGGACAGACGGACGGAGACTGACCGACTGAGACAGACGGACTGAGACAGACGGTCTGAGACAGACGGACGGAGACTGACGGACTGAGACAGACGCACTGAGACAGACGTTCTGAGACAGACGGTCTGAGTCAGACGGTCTGAGACAGACGGTCTGAGACAGACAATCTGAGACATACCGTCTGAGACAGGTGGTCTGAGACAGACGGCCTGAGACAGACGGTCTGAGACAGGCGGTCTGAGACAGACGGACGGAGACTGACGGATTGAGACAGACGGACTGAGACAGACGGTCTGAGACAGACGAACTGAGACTGTTGATCTGAGACAGACGGTCTGAGACAGACGGACTGAGACAGACTGACTGAGACTGACGGACTGAGACTGACGGACAGGGACAGGCGAACAGACGCTGCCGGATAGCGGCAGGCGGATGGAGACGGACGGTCTGAGACAGACGGTCTGAGACGGACGATCTCAGACAGACAGACTGAAACAGACGGTCTGAGACAGACGGTCTGAGACAGACGGTCTGAGACAGACGGTCTGAGACAGACGGTCTGAGACAGACGGTCTGAGACAGACGGTCTGAGACAGACGGTCTGATACAGACGGTCTGAGACAGACGGTCTGAGACAGACGGTCTGAGACAGACGGTCTGAGACAGACAATCTGAGACAGACCGTCTGAGACAGGTGGTCTGAGACAGACGGCCTGAGACAGACGGTCTGAGACAGACGGTCTGAGACAGACGGTCTGAGACAGACGGTCTGAGACAGACGGTCTGAGACAGACGGTCTGAGACAGACGGTCTGAGACAGACGGTCTGAGACAGACGGTCTGAGACAGACGGCCTGAGACCGACGGACAGGGACAGGCGAAGAGACGCTACCCGATAGCGGCAGGCGGATTGAGACGGACGGTCTGAGACAGACGGTCTGAGACGGACGATCTAAGACAAGCGGTCTGAGACAGACGATCTGAGACAGACGGACAGGCACAGACGGCCTGAGACAGACGGTGTCTGACAGGCGGTCTGAGACAGACGGACTGAGACAGACGGACTGAGACAGATGGTCCGATACAGCGGACAGGGACAGACGATCTGAGACAGACGGTCTGAGACAGGCGGTCTAGGACAGACGGACTGAGACAGACGGACTGAGACTGATGGTCTGAGACAGACGGCCTGAGACAGACGGTCTGAGACAGGCGGTCTGAGACCGACGGACGGAGACTGACGGACTGACTCAGACGGACTGAGACAGACGGTCTGAGACAGACGGACGGAGACTGACGGACTGAGACAGACGGAATGAGACAGACGTTCTGAGACAGACGGACTGAGACAGACTGACTGAGACTGACGGACAGGGACAGGCGAACAGACGCTGCCGGATAGCGGCAGGCGGATGGAGACGGACGGTCTGAGACAGACGGTCTGAGACAGACGGTCTGAGACAGACGGTCTGAGACAGACGGTCTGAGACAGACGGTCTGAGACAGACGGTCTGAGACAGACGGTCTGAGACAGACGGTCTGAGACAGACGGTCTGAGACAGACGGTCTGAGACAGACAATCTGAGACAGACCGTCTGAGACAGACCGTCTGAGACAGGTGGTCTGAGACAGACGGCCTGAGACAGACGGTCTTAGACAGGCGGTCTGAGACAGACGGACTGAGACAGACAGACTGAGACAGACGGACTGAGACTGATGGTCTGAAACAGATGGTCTGAGACAGGTGGTCTAGGACAGACGGACTGAGACAGGCGGTCTGAGACAGACGGACGGAGACAGACGCACTGAGACAGTCGGACTGAGACAGATGACCTGAGACAGACGGACAGGCACAGACGGCCTGAGACAGACGGTCTGCGACAGGCGGTGTGAGACAGACGGACTGAGACAGACGGACTGTGACAGACGATCTGAGACAGACGGACAGGCACAGACGGACCGAGACAGACGGACAGGGACAGACGACCTGAAACAGACGGTCTGAGACAGACGGTCTGAGACAGACGGTCTGAGACAGACGGTCTGAGACAGACAATCTGAGACAGACCGTCTGCGACAGGCGGTCTCTGACAGGCGGTCTGAGACAGACGGACTGAGACAGACGGACTGAGACAGATGGTCCGAGACAGCGGACAGGGACAGACGACGTGAGACAGACGGTCTGAGACAGGCGGTCTAGGACAGACGGACTGAGACAGACGGTCTGAGACAGGCGGTCTAGGACAGACGGACGGAGACAGACGGTCTGAGACAGACAATCTGAGACAGACCGTCTGAGACAGACCGTCTGAGACAGGTGGTCTGAGACAGACGGCCTGAGACAGACGGTCTTAGACAGGCGGTCTGGGACAGACGGACGGAGACTGACCGACTGAGACAGACGGACTGAGACAGACGGTCTGAGACAGACGGACGGAGACTGACGGACTGAGACAGACGCACTGAGACAGACGTTCTGAGACAGACGGTCTGAGTCAGACGGTCTGAGACAGACGGTCTGAGACAGACAATCTGAGACATACCGTCTGAGACAGGTGGTCTGAGACAGACGGCCTGAGACAGACGGTCTGAGACAGGCGGTCTGAGACAGACGGACGGAGACTGACGGATTGAGACAGACGGACTGAGACAGACGGTCTGAGACAGACGAACTGAGACTGTTGATCTGAGACAGACGGTCTGAGACAGACGGACTGAGACAGACTGACTGAGACTGACGGACTGAGACTGACGGACAGGGACAGGCGAACAGACGCTGCCGGATAGCGGCAGGCGGATGGAGACGGACGGTCTGAGACAGACGGTCTGAGACGGACGATCTCAGACAGACAGACTGAAACAGACGGTCTGAGACAGACGGTCTGAGACAGACGGTCTGAGACAGACGGTCTGAGACAGACGGTCTGAGACAGACGGTCTGAGACAGACGGTCTGAGACAGACGGTCTGAGACAGACGGTCTGATACAGACGGTCTGAGACAGACGGTCTGAGACAGACGGTCTGAGACAGACAATCTGAGACAGACCGTCTGAGACAGGTGGTCTGAGACAGACGGCCTGAGACAGACGGTCTGAGACAGACGGTCTGAGACAGACGGTCTGAGACAGACGGTCTGAGACAGACGGTCTGAGACAGACGGTCTGAGACAGACGGTCTGAGACAGACGGTCTGAGACAGACGGTCTGAGACAGACGGTCTGAGACAGACGGTCTGAGACAGACGGCCTGAGACCGACGGACAGGGACAGGCGAAGAGACGCTACCCGATAGCGGCAGGCGGATTGAGACGGACGGTCTGAGACAGACGGTCTGAGACGGACGATCTAAGACAAGCGGTCTGAGACAGACGATCTGAGACAGACGGACAGGCACAGACGGCCTGAGACAGACGGTGTCTGACAGGCGGTCTGAGACAGACGGACTGAGACAGACGGACTGAGACAGATGGTCCGATACAGCGGACAGGGACAGACGATCTGAGACAGACGGTCTGAGACAGGCGGTCTAGGACAGACGGACTGAGACAGTCGGACTGAGACAGATGACCTGAGACAGACGGACAGGCACAGACGGCCTGAGACAGACGGTCTGCGGCAGGCGGATTGAGACGGACGGTCTGAGACAGACGGTCTGAGACGGACGATCTAAGACAAGCGGTCTGAGACAGACGATCTGAGACAGACGGACAGGCACAGACGGCCTGAGACAGACGGTGTCTGACAGGCGGTCTGAGACAGACGATCTGAGACAGACGGACAGGCACAGACGGACCGAGACAGACGGACAGGGACAGACGACCTGAAACAGACGGTCTGAGACAGACGGTCTGAGACAGACGGTCTGAGACAGACGGTCTGAGACAGACAATCTGAGACAGACCGTCTGAGACAGGTGGTCTGAGACAGACGGCCTGAGACAGACGGTCTGAGACAGGCGGTCTGAGACAGACGGACGGAGACTGACGGTCTGAGACAGACGGACTGAGACAGACGGTCTGAGACAGACGGACGGAGACTGACGGACTGAGACAGACGGACTGAGACAGACGTTCTGAGACAGACGGCCTGAGACAGACGGTCTGAGACGGACGATCTCAGGCAGACGGTCTGAGACAGACGGTCTGAGACGGACGATCTCAGACAGACGGTCTGAGACAGACGATCTGAGACAGACGGACAGGCACAGACG
The DNA here is from genome assembly GCA_947623535.1 of Coelioxys conoideus. NCBI lineage: Eukaryota > Metazoa > Arthropoda > Insecta > Hymenoptera > Megachilidae > Coelioxys > Coelioxys conoideus. The sequence goes on along the minus strand of OX392451.1, from coordinate 13,687,846 downwards.
GCCTGAGACAGGCGGTGTCTGACAGGCGGTCTGAGACAGACGGACTGAGACAGACGGACTGAGACAGATGGTCCGAGACAGCGGACAGGGACAGACGACCTGAGACAGACGGTCTGAGACAGGCGGTCTAGGACAGACGGCCTGAGACAGACGGTCTGAGACAGGCGGTCTGAGACAGACGGACGGAGACTGACGGACTTAGACAGACGGACTGAGACTGACGGACTTAGACAGACGGTCTGAGACAGACGGTCTGAGACAGACGGTCTGAGACAGACGGTCTGAGACAGACGGTCTGAGACAGACGGTCTGAGACAGACGGTCTGAGACAGACGGTCTGAGACAGACGGTCTGAGACAGACAATCTGAGACAGACCGTCTGAGACAGACCGTCTGAGACAGGTGGTCTGAGACAGACGGCCTGAGACAGACGGTCTTAGACAGGCGGTCTGAGACAGACGGACTGAGACAGACAGACTGAGACAGACGGACTGAGACTGATGGTCTGAAACAGATGGTCTGAGACAGGTGGTCTAGGACAGACGGACTGAGACAGGCGGTCTGAGACAGACGGACGGAGACAGACGGACTGAGACAGTCGGACTGAGACAGATGACCTGAGACAGACGGACAGGCACAGACGGCCTGAGACAGACGGTCTGCGACAGGCGGTGTGAGACAGACGGACTGAGACAGACGGACTGTGACAGACGATCTGAGACAGACGGACAGGCACAGACGGACCGAGACAGACGGACAGGGACAGACGACCTGAAACAGACGGTCTGAGACAGACGGTCTGAGACAGACGGTCTGAGACAGACGGTCTGAGACAGACAATCTGAGACAGACCGTCTGAGACAGGTGGTCTGAGACAGACGGCCTGGGACAGACGGTCTGAGACAGGCGGTCTGAGACAGACGGACGGAGACTGACGGTCTGAGACAGACGGACTGAGACAGACGGACTGAGACAGACGTTCTGAGACAGACGGTCTGTGACAGACAATCTGAGACAGACCGTCTGAGACAGGTGGTCTGAGACAGACGGCCTGAGACAGACGGTCTGAGACGGACGATCTCAGACAGACGGTCTGAGACAGACGGTCTGAGACGGACGATCTCAGACAGACGGTCTGAGACAGACGATCTGAGACAGACGGACAGGCACAGACGGCCTGAGACAGGCGGTGTCTGACAGGCGGTCTGAGACAGACGGACTAAGACAGACGGACTGAGACAGATGGTCCGAGACAGCGGACAGGGACAGACGACCTGAGACAGACGGTCTGAGACAGGCGGTCTAGGACAGACGGCCTGAGACAGACGGTCTGAGACAGGCGGTCTGAGACAGACGGACGGAGACTGACGGACTTAGACAGACGGACGGAGACAGACGTTCTGAGACAGACGGTCTGAGACACACGGTCTGAGACAAACGGTCTGAGACAGACAATCTCAGACAGACCGTCTGAGACAGGTGGTCTGAGCCAGACGGTCTGAGACAGACGGTCTGAGACAGACAATCTGAGACAGACCGTCTGAGACAGGTGGTCTGAGACAGACGGCCTGAGACAGACGGTCTGAGACAGGCGGTCTGAGACAGACGGACGGAGACTGACGGACTGAGACAGACGGACTGAGTCAGACGGTCTGAGACTGACGGACTGAGACAGGTGGTCGGAGACAGACGGCCTGAGACAGACGGTCTGAGACAGGCGGTCTGAGACAGACGGACGGAGACTGACGGACTGAGACAGACGGACTGAGTCAGACGGTCTGAGACTGACGGACTGAGACTGTTGATCTGAGACAGACGGTCTGAGACAGACGGACTGAGACAGACTGACTGAGACTGACGGACTGAGACTGACGGACAGGGACAGGCGAACAGACGCTGCCGGATAGCGGCAGGCGGATGGAGACGGACGGTCTGAGACAGGCGGTCTGAGACGGACGATCTCAGACAGACAGTCTGAGACAGACGGACTGAGACAGACTGACTGAGACTGACGGACAGGGACAGGCGAACAGACGCTGCCGGACAGCGGCAGGCGGATGGAGACGGACGGTCTGAGACAGACGGTCTGAGACAGACGGTCTGAGACAGACGGTCTGAGACAGACGGTCTGAGACAGACAATCTGAGACAGACCGTCTGAGACAGACCGTCTGAGACAGGTGGTCTGAGACAGACGGCCTGAGACAGACGGTCTTAGACAGGCGGTCTGAGACAGACGGACTGAGACAGACAGACTGAGACAGACGGACTGAGACTGATGGTCTGAAACAGATGGTCTGAGACAGGTGGTCTAGGACAGACGGACTGAGACAGGCGGTCTGAGACAGACGGACGGAGACAGACGGACTGAGACAGTCGGACTGAGACAGATGACCTGAGACAGACGGACAGGCACAGACGGCCTGAGACAGACGGTCTGCGACAGGCGGTGTGAGACAGACGGACTGAGACAGACGGACTGTGACAGACGATCTGAGACAGACGGACAGGCACAGACGGACCGAGACAGACGGACAGGGACAGACGACCTGAAACAGACGGTCTGAGACAGACGGTCTGAGACAGACGGTCTGAGACAGACGGTCTGAGACAGACAATCTGAGACAGACCGTCTGAGACAGGTGGTCTGAGACAGACGGCCTGAGACAGACGGTCTGAGACAGGCGGTCTGAGACAGACGGACGGAGACTGACGGTCTGAGACAGACGGACTGAGACAGACGGTCTGAGACAGACGGACGGAGACTGACGGACTGAGACAGACGGACTGAGACAGACGTTCTGAGACAGACGGCCTGAGACAGACGGTCTGAGACGGACGATCTCAGACAGACGGTCTGAGACAGACGGTCTGAGACGGACGATCTCAGACAGACGGTCTGAGACAGACGATCTGAGACAGACGGACAGGCACAGACGGCCTGAGACAGGCGGTGTCTGACAGGCGGTCTGAGACAGACGGACTGAGACAGACGGACTGAGACAGATGGTCCGAGACAGCGGACAGGGACAGACGACCTGAGACAGACGGTCTGAGACAGGCGGTCTAGGACAGACGGCCTGAGACAGACGGTCTGAGACAGGCGGTCTGAGACAGACGGACGGAGACTGACGGACTTAGACAGACGGACTGAGACAGACGTTCTGAGACAGACGGTCTGAGACACACGGTCTGAGACAAACGGTCTGAGACAGACAATCTCAGACAGACCGTCTGAGACAGGTGGTCTGAGGCAGACGGTCTGAGACAGACGGTCTGAGACAGACAATCTGAGACAGACCGTCTGAGACAGGTGGTCTGAGACAGACGGCCTGAGACAGACGGTCTGAGACAGGCGGTCTGAGACAGACAGTCTGAAACAGACGGTCTGAGACAGACGGTCTGAGACAGACGGTCTGAGACAGACGGTCTGAGACAGACGGCCTGAGACAGACGGTCTGAGACAGACGGTCTGAGACAGACGGTCTGAGACAGACGGTCTGAGACAGACAATCTGAGACAGACCGTCTGAGACAGACCGTCTGAGACAGGTGGTCTGAGACAGACGGCCTGAGACAGACGGTCTTAGACAGGCGGTCTGAGACAGACGGACTGAGACAGACAGACTGAGACAGACGGACTGAGAGTGATGGTCTGAAACAGATGGTCTGAGACAGGTGGTCTAGGACAGACGGACTGAGACAGGCGGTCTGAGACAGACGGACGGAGACAGACGGACTGAGACAGTCGGACTGAGACAGATGACCTGAGACAGACGGACAGGCACAGACGGCCTGAGACAGACGGTCTGCGACAGGCGGTGTGAGACAGACGGACTGAGACAGACGGACTGTGACAGACGATCTGAGACAGACGGACAGGCACAGACGGACCGAGACAGACGGACAGGGACAGACGACCTGAAACAGACGGTCTGAGACAGACGGTCTGAGACAGACGGTCTGAGACAGACGGTCTGAGACAGACGGTCTGAGACAGACAATCTGAGACAGACCGTCTGAGACAGGTGGTCTGAGACAGACGGCCTGAGACAGACGGTCTGAGACAGGCGGTCTGAGACAGACGGACGGAGACTGACGGTCTGAGACAGACGGACTGAGACAGACGGTCTGAGACAGACGGACGGAGACTGACGGACTGAGACAGACGGACTGAGACAGACGTTCTGAGACAGACGGTCTGTGACAGACAATCTGAGACAGACCGTCTGAGACAGGTGGTCTGAGACAGACGGCCTGAGACAGACGGTCTGAGACGGACGATCTCAGACAGACGGTCTGAGACAGACGGTCTGAGACGGACGATCTCAGACAGACGGTCTGAGACAGACGATCTGAGACAGACGGACAGGCACAGACGGCCTGAGACAGGCGGTGTCTGACAGGCGGTCTGAGACAGACGGACTGAGACAGACGGACTGAGACAGATGGTCCGAGACAGCGGACAGGGACAGACGACCTGAGACAGACGGTCTGAGACAGGCGGTCTGAGACAGGCGGTCTGAGACAGACGGACGGAGACTGACGGACTTAGACAGACGGACTGAGACAGACGTTCTGAGACAGACGGTCTGAGACACACGGTCTGAGACAAACGGTCTGAGACAGACAATCTCAGACAGACCGTCTGAGACAGGTGGTCTGAGGCAGACGGTCTGAGACAGACGGTCTGAGACAGACAATCTGAGACAGACCGTCTGAGACAGGTGGTCTGAGACAGACGGCCTGAGACAGACGGTCTGAGACAGGCGGTCTGAGACAGACGGACGGAGACTGACGGACTGAGACAGACGGACTGAGTCAGACGGTCTGAGACTGACGGACTGAGACAGGTGGTCGGAGACAGACGGCCTGAGACAGACGGTCTGAGACAGGCGGTCTGAGACAGACGGACGGAGACTGACGGACTGAGACAGACGGACTGAGTCAGACGGTCTGAGACTGACGGACTGAGACTGTTGATCTGAGACAGACGGTCTGAGACAGACGGACTGAGACAGACTGACTGAGACTGACGGACTGAGACTGACGGACAGGGACAGGCGAACAGACGCTGCCGGATAGCGGCAGGCGGATGGAGACGGACGGTCTGACACAGACGGTCTGAGACGGACGATCTCAGACAGACAGTCTGAAACAGACGGTCTGAGACAGACGGTCTGAGACAGACGGTCTGAGACAGACGGTCTGAGACAGACGGTCTGAGACAGACGGTCTGGGACAGACGGTCTGAGACAGACGGTCTGAGACAGACGGTCTGAGACAGACGGTCTGAGACAGACGGTCTGAGACAGACGGTCTGAGACAGACGGTCTGAGACAGACAATCTGAGACAGACCGTCTGAGACAGACCGTCTGAGACAGGTGGTCTGAGACAGACGGCCTGAGACAGACGGTCTTAGACAGGCGGTCTGAGACAGACGGACTGAGACAGACAGACTGAGACAGACGGACTGAGACTGATGGTCTGAAACAGATGGTCTGAGACAGGTGGTCTAGGACAGACGGACTGAGACAGGCGGTCTGAGACAGACGGACGGAGACAGACGGACTGAGACAGTCGGACTGAGACAGATGACCTGAGACAGACGGACAGGCACAGACGGCCTGAGACAGACGGTCTGCGACAGGCGGTGTGAGACAGACGGACTGAGACAGACGGACTGTGACAGACGATCTGAGACAGACGGACAGGCACAGACGGACCGAGACAGACGGACAGGGACAGACGACCTGAAACAGACGGTCTGAGACAGACGGTCTGAGACAGACGGTCTGAGACAGACCGTCTGAGACAGGTGGTCTGAGACAGACGACCTGAGACAAACGGTCTGAGACAGGCGGTCTAGGACAGACGGCCTGAGACAGACGGTCTGAGACAGGCGGTCTGAGACAGACGGACGGAGACTGACGGACTTAGACAGACGGACGGAGACAGACGTTCTGAGACAGACGGTCTGAGACACACGGTCTGAGACAAACGGTCTGAGACAGACAATCTCAGACAGACCGTCTGAGACAGGTGGTCTGAGACAGACGGCCTGAGACAGACGGTCTGAGACAGGCGGTCTGAGACAGACGGACGGAGACTGACGGACTGAGACAGACGGACTGAGACAGACGGTCTGAGACAGACGGACGGAGACTGACGGACTGAGACAGACGGACTGAGACAGACGTTCTGAGACAGACGGTCTGAGACAGACGATCTGAGACAGACAATCTGAGACAGACCGTCTGAGACAGGTGGTCTGAGACAGACGGCCTGAGACAGACGGTCTGAGACAGGCGGTCTGAGACAGACGGACGGAGACTGACGGACTGAGACAGACGGACTGAGACAGACGGTCTGAGACAGACGGACTGAGACAGACGGTCTGAGACAGACGGTCTGAGACAGACCGTCTGAGACAGGTGGTCTGAGACAGACGGCCTGAGACAGACGGTCTGAGACAGGCGGTCTGAGACAGACGGACGGAGACTGACGGTCTGAGACAGACGGACTGAGACAGACGGTCTGAGACAGACGGACGGAGACTGACGGACTGAGACAGACGGACTGAGACAGACGTTCTGAGACAGACGGCCTGAGACAGACGGTCTGAGACGGACGATCTCAGACAGACGGTCTGAGACACACGGTCTGAGACGGACGATCTCAGACAGACGGTCTGAGACAGACGATCTGAGACAGACGGACAGGCACAGACGGCCTGAGACAGGCGGTGTCTGACAGGCGGTCTGAGACAGACGGACTGAGACAGACGGACTGAGACAGATGGTCCGAGACCGCGGACAGGGACAGACGACCTGAGACAGACGGTCTGAGACAGGCGGTCTAGGACAGACGGCCTGAGACAGACGGTCTGAGACAGGCGGTCTGAGACAGACGGACGGAGACTGACGGACTTAGACAGACGGACTGAGACAGACGTTCTGAGACAGACGGTCTGAGACACACGGTCTGAGACAAACGGTCTGAGACAGACAATCTCAGACAGACCGTCTGAGACAGGTGGTCTGAGGCAGACGGTCTGAGACAGACGGTCTGAGACAGACAATCTGAGACAGACCGTCTGAGACAGGTGGTCTGAGACAGACGGCCTGAGACAGACGGTCTGAGACAGGCGGTCTGAGACAGACAGTCTGAAACAGACGGTCTGAGACAGACGGTCTGAGACAGACGGTCTGAGACAGACGGTCTGAGACAGACGGCCTGAGACAGACGGTCTGAGACAGACGGTCTGAGACAGACGGTCTGACACAGACGGTCTGAGACAGACAATCTGAGACAGACCGTCTGAGACAGACCGTCTGAGACAGGTGGTCTGAGACAGACGGCCTGAGACAGACGGTCTTAGACAGGCGGTCTGAGACAGACGGACTGAGACAGACAGACTGAGACAGACGGACTGAGACTGATGGTCTGAAACAGATGGTCTGAGACAGGTGGTCTAGGACAGACGGACTGAGACAGGCGGTCTGAGACAGACGGACGGAGACAGACGGACTGAGACAGTCGGACTGAGACAGATGACCTGAGACAGACGGACAGGCACAGACGGCCTGAGACAGACGGTCTGCGACAGGCGGTGTGAGACAGACGGACTGAGACAGACGGACTGTGACAGACGATCTGAGACAGACGGACAGGCACAGACGGACCGAGACAGACGGACAGGGACAGACGACCTGAAACAGACGGTCTGAGACAGACGGTCTGAGACAGACGGTCTGAGACAGACGGTCTGAGACAGACGGTCTGAGACAGACAATCTGAGACAGACCGTCTGAGACAGGTGGTCTGAGACAGACGGCCTGAGTCAGACGGTCTGAGACAGGCGGTCTGAGACAGACGGACGGAGACTGACGGTCTGAGACAGACGGACTGAGACAGACGGTCTGAGACAGACGGACGGAGACTGACGGACTGAGACAGACGGACTGAGACAGACGTTCTGAGACAGACGGTCTGTGACAGACAATCTGAGACAGACCGTCTGAGACAGGTGGTCTGAGACAGACGGCCTGAGACAGACGGTCTGAGACGGTCTGAGACAGACGGTCTGAGACGGACGATCTCAGACAGACGGTCTGAGACAGACGATCTGAGACAGACGGACAGGCACAGACGGCCTGAGACAGGCGGTGTCTGACAGGCGGTCTGAGACAGACGGACTGAGACAGACGGACTGAGACAGATGGTCCGAGACAGCGGACAGGGACAGACGACCTGAGACAAACGGTCTGAGACAGGCGGTCTAGGACAGACGGCCTGAGACAGACGGTCTGAGACAGGCGGTCTGAGACAGACGGACGGAGACTGACGGACTTAGACAGACGGACTGAGACAGACGTTCTGAGACAGACGGTCTGAGACACACGGTCTGAGACAAACGGTCTGAGACAGACAATCTCAGACAGACCGTCTGAGACAGGTGGTCTGAGACAGACGGCCTGAGACAGACGGTCTGAGACAGGCGGTCTGAGACAGACGGACGGAGACTGACGGACTGAGACAGACGGACTGAGACAGACGGTCTGAGACAGACGGACGGAGACTGACGGACTGAGACAGACGGACTGAGACAGACGTTCTGAGACAGACGGTCTGAGAGAGACGATCTGAGACAGACAATCTGAGACAGACCGTCTGAGACAGGTGGTCTGAGACAGACGGCCTGAGACAGACGGTCTGAGACAGGCGGTCTGAGACAGACGGACGGAGACTGACGGACTGAGACAGACGGACTGAGACAGACGGTCTGAGACAGACGGACTGAGACTGTTGATCTGAGACAGACGGTCTGAGACAGACGGACTGAGACAGACTGACTGAGACTGACGGACTGAGACTAACGGACAGGGACAGGCGAACAGACGTTGCCGGATAGCGGCAGGCGGATGGAGACGGACGGTCTGAGACAGACGGTCTGACACGGACGATCTCAGACAGAAAATCTGAGACAGACCGTCTGAGACAGACCGTCTGAGACAGGTGGTCTGAGACAGACGGCCTGAGACAGACGGTCTTAGACAGGCGGTCTGAGACAGACGGACTGAGACTGACGGTCTTAGACAGGCGGTCTGAGACAGACGGAATGAGACTGACGGACTGAGACAGACGGACTGAGACTGATGGTCTGAAACAGATGGTCTGAGACAGGTGGTCTATGACAGACGGACTGAGACAGGCGGTCTGAGACAGACGGACGGAGACAGACGGACTGAAACAGTCGGACTGAGACAGATGACCTGAGACAGACGGACAGGCACATACGGCCTGAGACAGACGGTCTGCGACAGGCGGTGTGAGACAGACGGACTGAGACTGACGGACAGGGACAGGCGAAGAGACGCTGCCCGATAGCGGCAGGCGGATTGAGACGGACGGTCTGAGACAGACGGTCTGAGACGGACGATCTCAGACAGACGGTCTGAGACAGACGATCTGAGACAGACGGACAGGCACAGACGGCCTGAGACAGACGGTGTCTGACAGGCGGTCTGAGACAGACGGACTGAGACAGACGGACTGAGACAGATGGTCCGAGACAGCGGATAGGGACAGACGACCTGAGACAGACGGTCTGAGACAGGCGGTCTAGGACAGACGGACTGAGACAGACGGACTGAGACTGATGGTCTGAGACAGACGGCCTGAGACAGACGGTCTGAGACAGGCGGTCTGAGACAGACGGACGGAGACTGACGGACTGACTCAGACGGACTGAGACAGACGGTCTGAGACAGTCGGACGGAGACTGACGGACTGAGACAGACGGACTGAGACAGACGTTCTGAGACAGACGGTCTGAGACAGACAATCTGAGACAGACCGTCTGAGACAGGTGGTCTGAGACAGACGGCCTGAGACAGACGGTCTGAGACAGGCGGTCTGAGACAGACGGACGGAGACTGACGGACTGAGACAGACGGACTGAGACAGACGGTCTGAGACAGACGGACTGCGACAGACTGACTGAGACTGACGGACTGAGACTGACGGACAGGGACAGGCGAACAGACGCTGCCGGATAGCGGCAGGCGGATGGAGACGGACGGTCTGAGACAGACGGTCTGAGACGGACGATGTCAGACAGACAGTCTGAAACAGACGGTCTGAGACTGACGGTCTGAGACAGACGGTCTGAGACAGACGGTCTGAGACAGACGGCCTGAGACTGACGGACAGGGACAGGCGAAGAGACGCTGCCCGATAGCGGCAGGCGGATTGAGACGGACGGTCTGAGACAGACGGTCTGAGACGGACGATCTCAGACAGACGGTCTGAGACAGACGATCTGAGACAGATGGACAGGCACAGACGGCCTGAGACAGACGGTGTCTGACAGGCGGTCTGAGACAGACGGACTGAGACAGACGGACTGAGACAGATGGTCCGAGACAGCGGACAGGGACAGACGACCTGAGACAGACGGTCTGAGACAGGCGGTCTAGGACAGACGGACTGAGACAGACGGACTGAGACAGATGGTCCGAGACAGCGGACAGGGACAGACGACCTGAGACAGACGGTCTGAGACAGGCGGTCTAGGACAGACGGACTGAGACAGACGGACTGAGATTGATGGTCTGAGACAGACGGCCTGAGACAGACGGTCTGAGACAGGCGGTCTGAGACAGATGGACGGAGACTGACGGACTGACTCAGACGGACTGAGACAGACGGTCTGAGACAGACGGACGGAGACTGACGGACTGAGACAGACGGACTGAGACAGACGTTCTGAGACAGACGGTCTGAGACAGACGGTCTGAGACAGACGGTCTGAGGCAGACCGTCTGCGACAGGCGGTGTGAGACAGACGGACTGAGACAGACGGTCTGAGACAGGCGGCCTGAGACAGACGGTCTGAGACAGGCGGTCTAAGACAATCGGACGGAGACTGATGGACTGAGACAGACGGACTGAGACAGACGGTCTGAGACAGACGGACGGAGACTGACGGACGGAGACAGACGGACTGAGACAGACGTTCTGAGACAGACAATCTGAGACAGGCCGTCTGAGACAGGTGGTCTGAGACAGACGGCCTGAGACAGACGGACTGAGACAGACGGACTGAGACAGACGGTCTGAGACAGACGGACTGAGACTATTGATCTGAGACAGACGGTCTGAGACAGGTGGTCTAGGACAGACGGACTGAGACAGGCGGTCTGAGACAGACGGACGGAGACTGTCGGACAGGGACAGGCGAACAGACGCTGCCGGATAGCGGCAGGCGGATGGAGACGGACGGTCTGAGACAGACGGTCTGACACGGACGATCTCAGACAGACAGTCTGAAACAGACGGTCTGAGACAGACGGTCTGAGACAGACAGTCTGCGACAGGCGGTGTGAGACAGACGGACTGAGACAGACGGACTGTGACAGACGATCTGAGACAGACGGACAGGCACAGACGGACTGAGACAGACGGACAGGGACAGACGACCTGAAACAGACGGTCTGAGACTGACGGACTGAGACAGACGGACTGAGACAGACGGTCTGAGACAGACGGACGGAGACTGACGGACTGAGACAGACGGACTGAGACAGACGTTCTGAGACAGACAATCTGAGACAGACCGTCTGAGACAGGTGGTCTGAGACAGACGGCCTGAGACAGACGGTCTGAGACAGGCGGTCTGAGACAGACGGACCGAGACTGACGGACTGAGACAGACGGCCTGAGACTGATGGTCGGAGACAGACGGTCTGAGACAGACGGACCGAGACAGACGGACTGAGACAGACGGTCTGAGACAGACGATCTGAGACAGACCGTCCGAGACAGGTGGTCTGAGACAGGTGGTCTGAGTCAGACGGACTGAGACAGACGGTCCGAGTTAGACGGACAGGGACAGACGACCTGAGACAGACGGTATGAGACAGGCGGTCTGAGACAGACGGCCTGAGACAGACGGTCTGAGACAGGCGGTCTGAGACAGACGGACCGAGACTGACGGACTGAGACAGACGGACTGAGACAGACGGTCTGAGACAGACGGACTGAGACTGTTGATCTGAGACAGACGGTCTGAGACAGACGGACTGAGACAGACGGACCGAGACTGACGGACTGAGACAGACGGACTGAGACAGACGGTCTGAGACAGACGGACTGAGACTGTTGATCTGAGACAGACGGTCTGAGACAGACGGTCTGAGACAGGCGGTCTGAGACAGACGGACCGAGACTGACGGACTGAGACAGACGGCCTGAGACTGACGGTCGGAGACAGACGGTCTGAGACAGACGGACCGAGACAGACGGACTGAGACAGACGGTATGAGACAGGCGGTCTGAGACAGACGGCCTGAGACAGACGGTCTGAGACAGGCGGTCTGAGACAGACGGACTGAGACAGACGGACTGTGACAGACGATCTGAGACAGACGGACAGGCACAGACGGACTGAGACAGACGGACAGGGACAGACGACCTGAAACAGACGGTCTGAGACTGACGGACTGAGACAGACGGTCTGAGACAGACGGACTGAGACTGTTGATCTGAGACAGACGGTCTGAGACAGACGGACGGAGACTGACGGACTGAGACAGACGGACTGAGACAGACGTTCTGAGACAGACAATCTGAGACAGACCGTCTGAGACAGGTGGTCTGAGACAGACGGCCTGAGACAGACGGTCTGAGACAGGCGGTCTGAGACAGACGGACCGAGACTGACGGACTGAGACAGACGGCCTGAGACTGACGGTCGGAGACAGACGGTCTGAGACAGACGGACCGAGACAGACGGACTGAGACAGACGGTATGAGACAGGCGGTCTGAGACAGACGGCCTGAGACAGACGGTCTGAGACAGGCGGTCTGAGACAGACGGACCGAGACTGACGGACTGAGACAGACGGACTGAGACAGACGGTCTGAGACAGACGGACTGAGACTGTTGATCTGAGACAGACGGTCTGAGACAGACGGACTGAGACAGACTGACTGAGACTGACGGACTGAGACTGACGGACAGGGACAGGCGAACAGACGCTGCCGGATAGCGGCAGGCGGTTGGAGACGGACGGTCTGAGACAGACGGTCTGACACGGACGATCTCAGACAGACAGTCTGAAACAGACGGTCTGAGACAGACCGTCTGACACAGGTGGTCTGAGACAGACGGTCTGAGACAGACCGTCTGACACAGGTGGTCTGAGACAGACGGCCTGAGACAGACGGTCTTAGACAGGCGGTCTGAGACAGACGGACTGAGACAGACGGACTGAGACAGACGGACTGAGACAGACGGACTGAGACAGACGGATTGAGACCGATGGTCTGAAACAGATGGTCTGAGACAGGTGGTCTAGGACAGACGGACTGAGACAGGCGGTCTGAGACAGACGGACGGAGACAGTCGGACTGAGACAGTCGGACTGAGACAGATAACCTGAGACAGACGGACAGGCACAGACGGCCTGAGACAGACGGTCTGAGACAGACGGTCTGATACAGACGGTCTGAGACAGACGGTCTGAGACAGACGGCCTGAGACTGACGGTCGGAGACAGACGGTCTGAGACAGACGGACCGAGACAGACGGACTGAGACAGACGGTCTGAGACAGACGATCTGAGACAGACCGTCCGAGACAGGTAGTCTGAGACAGGTGGTCTGAGACAGACGGACTGAGACAGACGGACTGAGACAGACGGTCCGAGTCAGGCGGACAGGGACAGACGACCTGAGACAGACGGTATGAGACAGGCGGTCTAGGACAGACGGACTGAGACAGACGGACTGAGACTGATGGTCTGAGATAGGCCGACTGAGACAGGAGGTCTGAGACAGTCGGACTGAGACAGACGATCTGAGACAGACGGACAGGCACAGACGGCCTGAGACAGACGGTCTCTGACAGGCGGTCTGAGACAGACGGACTGAGACAGACGGACTGAGACAGATGGTCCGAGACAGCGGACAGGGACAGACGACCTGAGACAGACGGTCTGAGACAGACGGCCTGAGACTGACGGACAGGGACAGGCGAAGAGACGCTGCCCGATAGCGGCAGGCGGATTGAGACGGACGGTCTGAGACAGACGGTCTGAGACAGGCGGTCTAGGACAGACGGACTGAGACAGACGGACTGAGACTGATGGTCTGAGACAGACGGCCTGAGACAGACGGTCTGAGACAGGCGGTCTGAGACAGATGGACGGAGACTGACGGACTGACTCAGACGGTCTGAGACAGACGGTCTGAGACAGACGGTCTGAGACAGACAATCTGAGACAGGTGGTCTGAGACAGACGGCCTGAGACAGACGGTCTGAGACAGGCGGTCGGAGACAGACGGACGGAGACTGACGGACTGAGACAGACGGACTGAGACAGACGGTCTGAGACAGACGGTCTGAGACAGACGGACTGAGACTGTTGATCTGAGACAGACGGTCTGAGACAGACGGACTGAGACAGACTGACTGAGACTGACGGACTGAGACTGACGGACAGGGACAGGCGAACCGACGCTGCCGGATAGCGGCAGGCGGATGGAGACGGACGGTCTGAGACAGGCGGTCTGAGACGGACGATCTCAGACAGACAGTCTGAAACAGACGGTCTGAGACAGACGGTCTGAGACAGACAATCTGAGACAGACCGTCTGAGACAGGTGGTCTGAGACAGACGGCCTGAGACAGACGGTCTGAGACAGGCGGTCGGAGACAGACGGACGGAGACAGACGGACTGAGACAGTCGGACTGAGACAGATGACCTGAGACAGACGGACAGGCACAGACGGCCTGAGACAGACGGTCTGCGACAGGCGGTGTGAGACAGACGGACTGAGACAGACGGACTGTGACAGACGATCTGAGACAGACGGACAGGCACAGACGGACTGAGACAGACAGACAGGGACAGACGACCTGAAACAGACGGTCTGAGACAGACGGTCTGAGACAGGCGGTCTAAGACAATCGGACGGAGACTGACGGACTGAGACAGACGGACTGAGACAGACGGTCTGAGACAGACGGACGGAGACTGACGGACTGAGACAGACGGACTGAGACAGACGTTCTGAGACAGACAATCTGAGACAGACCGTCTGAGACAGGTGGTCTGAGACAGACGGCCTGAGACAGACGGTCTGAGACAGGCGGTCGGAGACAGACGGACGGAGACAGACGGACTGAGACAGTCGGACTGAGACAGATGACCTGAGACAGACGGACAGGCACAGACGGCCTGAGACAGACGGTCTGCGACAGGCGGTGTGAGACAGACGGACTGAGACAGACGGACTGTGACAGACGATCTGAGACAGACGGACAGGCACAGACGGCCTGAGACAGACGGTCTGCGACAGGCGGTGTGAGACAGACGGACTGAGACAGACGGACTGTGACAGACGATCTGAGACAGACGGACAGGCACAGACGGACTGAGACAGACGGACAGGGACAGACGACCTGAAACAGACGGTCTGAGACAGACGGTCTGAGACAGACGGTCTGAGACAGACGGTCTGAGACAGACGGTCTGAGACAGACGGTCTGAGACAGACGGTCTGAGACAGACGGTCTGAGACAGACGGACTGAGACAGACGGTCTGAGACAGACGGACTGAGACTATTGATCTGAGACAGACGGTCTGAGACAGGTGGTCTAGGACAGACGGACTGAGACAGGCGGTCTGAGACAGACGGACGGAGACTGACGGACAGGGACAGGCGAACAGACGCTGCCGGATAGCGGCAGGCGGATGGAGACGGACGGTCTGAGACAGACGGTCTGACACGGACGATCTCAGACAGACAGTCTGAAACAGACGGTCTGAGGCAGACCGTCTGACACAGGTGGTCTGAGACAGACGGCCTGAGACAGACGGTCTTAGACAGGCGGTCTGAGACAGACGGACTGAGACAGACCTACTGAGACAGACGGACTGAGACAGACGGACTGAGACCGATGGTCTGAAACAGATGGTCTGAGACAGGTGGTCTAGGACAGACGGACTGAGACAGGCGGTCTGAGACAGACGGACGGAGACTGACGGACAGGGACAGGCGAACAGACGCTGCCGGATAGCGGCAGGCGGATGGAGACGGGCGGTCTGAGACAGGCGGTCTGACACGGACGATCTCAGACAGACAGTCTGAAACAGACGGTCTGAGACAGACCGTCTGACACAGGTGGTCTGAGACAGACGGTCTGAGACAGACCGTCTGACACAGGTGGTCTGAGACAGACGGCCTGAGACAGACGGTCTTAGACAGGCGGTCTGAGACAGACGGACTGAGACAGACGGACTGAGACAGACGGACTGAGACAGACGGACTGAGACAGACGGATTGAGACCGATGGTCTGAAACAGATGGTCTGAGACAGGTGGTCTAGGACAGACGGACTGAGACAGGCGGTCTGAGACAGACGGACGGAGACAGTCGGACTGAGACAGTCGGACTGAGACAGATAACCTGAGACAGACGGACAGGCACAGACGGCCTGAGACAGACGGTCTGAGACAGACGGTCTGATACAGACGGTCTGAGACAGACGGTCTGAGACAGACGGCCTGAGACTGACGGTCGGAGACAGACGGTCTGAGACAGACGGACCGAGACAGACGGACTGAGACAGACGGTCTGAGACAGACGATCTGAGACAGACCGTCCGAGACAGGTAGTCTGAGACAGGTGGTCTGAGACAGACGGACTGAGACAGACGGACTGAGACAGACGGTCCGAGTCAGGCGGACAGGGACAGACGACCTGAGACAGACGGTATGAGACAGGCGGTCTAGGACAGACGGACTGAGACAGACGGACTGAGACTGATGGTCTGAGATAGGCCGACTGAGACAGGAGGTCTGAGACAGTCGGACTGAGACAGACGATCTGAGACAGACGGACAGGCACAGACGGCCTGAGACAGACGGTCTCTGACAGGCGGTCTGAGACAGACGGACTGAGACAGACGGACTGAGACAGATGGTCCGAGACAGCGGACAGGGACAGACGACCTGAGACAGACGGTCTGAGACAGACGGCCTGAGACTGACGGACAGGGACAGGCGAAGAGACGCTGCCCGATAGCGGCAGGCGGATTGAGACGGACGGTCTGAGACAGACGGTCTGAGACAGGCGGTCTAGGACAGACGGACTGAGACAGACGGACTGAGACTGATGGTCTGAGACAGACGGCCTGAGACAGACGGTCTGAGACAGGCGGTCTGAGACAGATGGACGGAGACTGACGGACTGACTCAGACGGTCTGAGACAGACGGTCTGAGACAGACGGTCTGAGACAGACAATCTGAGACAGGTGGTCTGAGACAGACGGCCTGAGACAGACGGTCTGAGACAGGCGGTCGGAGACAGACGGACGGAGACTGACGGACTGAGACAGACGGACTGAGACAGACGGTCTGAGACAGACGGTCTGAGACAGACGGACTGAGACTGTTGATCTGAGACAGACGGTCTGAGACAGACGGACTGAGACAGACTGACTGAGACTGACGGACTGAGACTGACGGACAGGGACAGGCGAACCGACGCTGCCGGATAGCGGCAGGCGGATGGAGACGGACGGTCTGAGACAGGCGGTCTGAGACGGACGATCTCAGACAGACAGTCTGAAACAGACGGTCTGAGACAGACGGTCTGAGACAGACAATCTGAGACAGACCGTCTGAGACAGGTGGTCTGAGACAGACGGCCTGAGACAGACGGTCTGAGACAGGCGGTCGGAGACAGACGGACGGAGACAGACGGACTGAGACAGTCGGACTGAGACAGATGACCTGAGACAGACGGACAGGCACAGACGGCCTGAGACAGACGGTCTGCGACAGGCGGTGTGAGACAGACGGACTGAGACAGACGGACTGTGACAGACGATCTGAGACAGACGGACAGGCACAGACGGACTGAGACAGACAGACAGGGACAGACGACCTGAAACAGACGGTCTGAGACAGACGGTCTGAGACAGGCGGT
Organism: Coelioxys conoideus; assembly: GCA_947623535.1. NCBI lineage: Eukaryota > Metazoa > Arthropoda > Insecta > Hymenoptera > Megachilidae > Coelioxys > Coelioxys conoideus. The sequence continues at coordinate 13,669,841 of OX392451.1, read as the reverse complement.
CTAAGACAATCGGACGGAGACTGACGGACTGAGACAGACGGACTGAGACAGACGGTCTGAGACAGACGGACGGAGACTGACGGACTGAGACAGACGGACTGAGACAGACGTTCTGAGACAGACAATCTGAGACAGACCGTCTGAGACAGGTGGTCTGAGACAGACGGCCTGAGACAGACGGTCTGAGACAGGCGGTCGGAGACAGACGGACGGAGACAGACGGACTGAGACAGTCGGACTGAGACAGATGACCTGAGACAGACGGACAGGCACAGACGGCCTGAGACAGACGGTCTGCGACAGGCGGTGTGAGACAGACGGACTGTGACAGACGATCTGAGACAGACGGACAGGCACAGACGGCCTGAGACAGACGGTCTGCGACAGGCGGTGTGAGACAGACGGACTGAGACAGACGGACTGTGACAGACGATCTGAGACAGACGGACAGGCACAGACGGACTGAGACAGACGGACAGGGACAGACGACCTGAAACAGACGGTCTGAGACAGACGGTCTGAGACAGACGGTCTGAGACAGACGGTCTGAGACAGACGGTCTGAGACAGACGGTCTGAGACAGACGGTCTGAGACAGACGGTCTGAGACAGACGGACTGAGACAGACGGTCTGAGACAGACGGACTGAGACTATTGATCTGAGACAGACGGTCTGAGACAGGTGGTCTAGGACAGACGGACTGAGACAGGCGGTCTGAGACAGACGGACGGAGACTGACGGACAGGGACAGGCGAACAGACGCTGCCGGATAGCGGCAGGCGGATGGAGACGGACGGTCTGAGACAGACGGTCTGACACGGACGATCTCAGACAGACAGTCTGAAACAGACGGTCTGAGGCAGACCGTCTGACACAGGTGGTCTGAGACAGACGGCCTGAGACAGACGGTCTTAGACAGGCGGTCTGAGACAGACGGACTGAGACAGACCTACTGAGACAGACGGACTGAGACAGACGGACTGAGACCGATGGTCTGAAACAGATGGTCTGAGACAGGTGGTCTAGGACAGACGGACTGAGACAGGCGGTCTGAGACAGACGGACGGAGACTGACGGACAGGGACAGGCGAACAGACGCTGCCGGATAGCGGCAGGCGGATGGAGACGGGCGGTCTGAGACAGGCGGTCTGAGACGGACGATCTCAGACAGACAGTCTGAAACAGACGGTCTGAGACAGACGGTCTGAGACAGACAGTCTGCGACAGGCGGTGTGAGACAGACGGACTGAGACAGACGGACTGTGACAGACGATCTGAGACAGACGGACAGGCACAGACGGACTGAGACAGACGGACAGGGACAGACGACCTGAAACAGACGGTCTGAGACTGACGGACTGAGACAGACGGACTGAGACAGACGGTCTGAGACAGACGGACGGAGACTGACGGACTGAGACAGACGGTCTGAGACGGACGATCTCAGACAGACGGTCTGAGACAGACGGTCTGAGACGGACGATCTCAGACAGACGGTCTGAGACAGACGATCTGAGACAGACGGACAGGCACAGACGGCCTGAGACAGGCGGTGTCTGACAGGCGGTCTGAGACAGACGGACTGAGACAGACGGACTGAGACAGATGGTCCGAGACAGCGGACAGGGACAGACGACCTGAGACAGACGGTCTGAGACAGGCGGTCTAGGACAGACGGCCTGAGACAGACGGTCTGAGACAGGCGGTCTGAGACAGACGGACGGAGACTGACGGACTTAGACAGACGGACTGAGACAGACGTTCTGAGACAGACGGTCTGAGACACACGGTCTGAGACAAACGGTCTGAGACAGACAATCTCAGACAGACCGTCTGAGACAGGTGGTCTGAGGCAGACGGTCTGAGACAGACGGTCTGAGACAGACAATCTGAGACAGACCGTCTGAGACAGGTGGTCTGAGACAGACGGCCTGAGACAGACGGTCTGAGACAGGCGGTCTGAGACAGACGGACGGAGACTGACGGACTGAGACAGACGGACTGAGTCAGACGGTCTGAGACTGACGGACTGAGACAGGTGGTCGGAGACAGACGGCCTGAGACAGACGGTCTGAGACAGGCGGTCTGAGACAGACGGACGGAGACTGACGGACTGAGACAGACGGACTGAGTCAGACGGTCTGAGACTGACGGACTGAGACTGTTGATCTGAGACAGACGGTCTGAGACAGACGGACTGAGACAGACTGACTGAGACTGACGGACTGAGACTGACGGACAGGGACAGGCGAACAGACGCTGCCGGATAGCGGCAGGCGGATGGAGACGGACGGTCTGAGACAGACGGTCTGAGACGGACGATCTCAGACAGACAGTCTGAGACAGACGGACTGAGACAGACTGACTGAGACTGACGGACAGGGACAGGCGAACAGACGCTGCCGGATAGCGGCAGGCGGATGGAGACGGACGGTCTGAGACAGACGGTCTGAGACGGACGATCTCAGACAGACAGTCTGAAACAGACGGTCTGAGACAGACGGTCTGAGACAGACGGTCTGAGACAGACGGTCTGAGACAGACGGTCTGAGACAGACGGTCTGAGACAGACGGTCTGAGACAGACGGTCTGAGACAGACGGTCTGAGACAGACGGTCTGAGACAGACGGTCTGAGACAGACGGTCTGAGACAGACAATCTGAGACAGACCGTCTGAGACAGACCGTCTGAGACAGGTGGTCTGAGACAGACGGCCTGAGACAGACGGTCTTAGACAGGCGGTCTGAGACAGACGGACTGAGACAGACAGACTGAGACAGACGGACTGAGACTGATGGTCTGAAACAGATGGTCTGAGACAGGTGGTCTAGGACAGACGGACTGAGACAGGCGGTCTGAGACAGACGGACGGAGACAGACGGACTGAGACAGTCGGACTGAGACAGATGACCTGAGACAGACGGACAGGCACAGACGGCCTGAGACAGACGGTCTGCGACAGGCGGTGTGAGACAGACGGACTGAGACAGACGGACTGTGACAGACGATCTGAGACAGACGGACAGGCACAGACGGACCGAGACAGACGGACAGGGACAGACGACCTGAAACAGACGGTCTGAGACAGACGGTCTGAGACAGACGGTCTGAGACAGACCGTCTGAGACAGGTGGTCTGAGACAGACGGCCTGAGACAGACGGTCTGAGACAGGCGGTCTGAGACTGACGGTCTGAGACAGACGGACTGAGACAGACGGTCTGAGACAGACGGACGGAGACTGACGGACTGAGACAGACGGACTGAGACAGACGTTCTGAGACAGACGGCCTGAGACAGACGGTCTGAGGCGGACGATCTCAGACAGACGGTCTGAAACACACGGTCTGAGACGGACCATCTCAGACAGACGGTCTGAGACAGACGATCTGAGACAGACGGACAGGCACAGACGGCCTGAGACAGACGGTGTCTGACAGGCGGTCTGAGACAGACGGACTGAGACAGACGGACTGAGACAGATGGTCCGAGACAGCGGACAGGGACAGACGACCTGAGACAGACGGTCTGAGACAGGCGGTCTAGGACAGACGGCCTGAGACAGACGGTCTGAGACAGGCGGTCTGAGACAGACGGACGGAGACTGACGGACTTAGACAGACGGACTGAGACAGACGTTCTGAGACAGACGGTCTGAGACACACGGTCTGAGACAAACGGTCTGAGACAGACAATCTCAGACAGACCGTCTGAGACAGGTGGTCTGAGGCAGACGGTCTGAGACAGACGGTCTGAGACAGACAATCTGAGACAGACCGTCTGAGACAGGTGGTCTGAGACAGACGGCCTGAGACAGACGGTCTGAGACAGGCGGTCTGAGACAGACGGACGGAGACTGACGGACTGAGACAGACGGACTGAGTCAGACGGTCTGAGACTGACGGACTGAGACAGGTGGTCGGAGACAGACGGCCTGAGACAGACGGTCTGAGACAGGCGGTCTGAGACAGACGGACGGAGACTGACGGACTGAGACAGACGGACTGAGTCAGACGGTCTGAGACTGACGGACTGAGACTGTTGATCTGAGACAGACGGTCTGAGACAGACGGACTGAGACAGACTGACTGAGACTGACGGACTGAGACTGACGGACAGGGACAGGCGAACAGACGCTGCCGGATAGCGGCAGGCGGATGGAGACGGACGGTCTGAGACAGACGGTCTGAGACGGACGATCTCAGACAGACAGTCTGAGACAGACGGACTGAGACAGACTGACTGAGACTGACGGACAGGGACAGGCGAACAGACGCTGCCGGATAGCGGCAGGCGGATGGAGACGGACGGTCTGAGACAGACGGTCTGAGACGGACGATCTCAGACAGACAGTCTGAAACAGACGGTCTGAGACAGACGGTCTGAGACAGACGGTCTGAGACAGACGGTCTGAGACAGACGGTCTGAGACAGACGGTCTGAGACAGACGGTCTGAGACAGACGGTCTGAGACAGACGGTCTGAGACAGACGGTCTGAGACAGACGGTCTGAGACAGACGGTCTGAGACAGACGGTCTGAGACAGACAATCTGAGACAGACCGTCTGAGACAGACCGTCTGAGACAGGTGGTCTGAGACAGACGGCCTGAGACAGACGGTCTTAGACAGGCGGTCTGAGACAGACGGACTGAGACAGACAGACTGAGACAGACGGACTGAGACTGATGGTCTGAAACAGATGGTCTGAGACAGGTGGTCTAGGACAGACGGACTGAGACAGGCGGTCTGAGACAGACGGACGGAGACAGACGGACTGAGACAGTCGGACTGAGACAGATGACCTGAGACAGACGGACAGGCACAGACGGCCTGAGACAGACGGTCTGCGACAGGCGGTGTGAGACAGACGGACTGAGACAGACGGACTGTGACAGACGATCTGAGACAGACGGACAGGCACAGACGGACCGAGACAGACGGACAGGGACAGACGACCTGAAACAGACGGTCTGAGACAGACGGTCTGAGACAGACGGTCTGAGACAGACCGTCTGAGACAGGTGGTCTGAGACAAACGGCCTGAGACAGACGGTCTGAGACAGGCGGTCTGAGACTGACGGTCTGAGACAGACGGACTGAGACAGACGGTCTGAGACAGACGGACGGAGACTGACGGACTGAGACAGACGGACTGAGACAGACGTTCTGAGACAGACGGCCTGAGACAGACGGTCTGAGGCGGACGATCTCAGACAGACGGTCTGAAACACACGGTCTGAGACGGACCATCTCAGACAGACGGTCTGAGACAGACGATCTGAGACAGACGGACAGGCACAGACGGCCTGAGACAGACGGTGTCTGACAGGCGGTCTGAGACAGACGGACTGAGACAGACGGACTGAGACAGATGGTCCGAGACCGCGGACAGGGACAGACGACCTGAGACAGACGGTCTGAGACAGGCGGTCTAGGACAGACGGCCTGAGACAGACGGTCTGAGACAGGCGGTCTGAGACAGACGGACGGAGACTGACGGACTTAGACAGACGGACTGAGACAGACGTTCTGAGACAGACGGTCTGAGACACACGGTCTGAGACAAACGGTCTGAGACAGACAATCTCAGACAGACCGTCTGAGACAGGTGGTCTGAGGCAGACGGTCTGAGACAGACGGTCTGAGACAGATAATCTGAGACAGACCGTCTGAGACAGGTGGTCTGAGACAGACGGCCTGAGACAGACGGTCTGAGACAGGCGGTCTGAGACAGACAGTCTGAAACAGACGGTCTGAGACAGACGGTCTGAGACAGACGGTCTGAGACAGACGGTCTGAGACAGACGGCCTGAGACAGACGGTCTGAGACAGACGGTCTGAGACAGACGGTCTGACACAGACGGTCTGAGACAGACAATCTGAGACAGACCGTCTGAGACAGACCGTCTGAGACAGGTGGTCTGAGACAGACGGCCTGAGACAGACGGTCTTAGACAGGCGGTCTGAGACAGACGGACTGAGACAGACAGACTGAGACAGACGGACTGAGACTGATGGTCTGAAACAGATGGTCTGAGACAGGTGGTCTAGGACAGACGGACTGAGACAGGCGGTCTGAGACAGACGGACGGAGACAGACGGACTGAGACAGTCGGACTGAGACAGATGACCTGAGACAGACGGACAGGCACAGACGGCCTGAGACAGACGGTCTGCGACAGGCGGTGTGAGACAGACGGACTGAGACAGACGGACTGTGACAGACGATCTGAGACAGACGGACAGGCACAGACGGACCGAGACAGACGGACAGGGACAGACGACCTGAAACAGACGGTCTGAGACAGACGGTCTGAGACAGACGGTCTGAGACAGACGGTCTGAGACAGACGGTCTGAGACAGACAATCTGAGACAGACCGTTTGAGACAGGTGGTCTGAGACAGACGGCCTGAGACAGACGGTCTGAGACAGGCGGTCTGAGACAGACGGACGGAGACTGACGGTCTGAGACAGACGGACTGAGACAGACGGTCTGAGACAGACGGACGGAGACTGACGGACTGAGACAGACGGACTGAGACAGACGTTCTGAGACAGACGGTCTGAGACGGACGATCTCAGACAGACGGTCTGAGACAGACGATCTGAGACAGACGGACAGGCACAGACGGCCTGAGACAGACGGTCTGCGACAGGCGGTGTGAGACAGACGGACTGAGACAGACGGACTGTGACAGACGATCTGAGACAGACGGACAGGCACAGACGGACCGAGACAGACGGACAGGGACAGACGACCTGAAACAGACGGTCTGAGACAGACGGTCTGAGACAGACGGTCTGAGACAGACCGTCTGAGACAGGTGGTCTGAGACAGACGGCCTGAGACAGACGGTCTGAGACAGGCGGTCTGAGACAGACGGACGGAGACTGACGGTCTGAGACAGACGGACTGAGACAGACGGTCTGAGACAGACGGACGGAGACTGACGGACTGAGACAGACGGACTGAGACAGACGTTCTGAGACAGACGGCCTGAGACAGACGGTCTGAGACGGACGATCTCAGACAGACGGTCTGAGACACACGGTCTGAGACGGACGATCTCAGACAGACGGTCTGAGACAGACGATCTGAGACAGACGGACAGGCACAGACGGCCTGAGACAGGCGGTGTCTGACAGGCGGTCTGAGACAGACGGACTGAGACAGATGGTCCGAGACCGCGGACAGGGACAGACGACCTGAGACAGACGGTCTGAGACAGGCGGTCTAGGACAGACGGCCTGAGACAGACGGTCTGAGACAGGCGGTCTGAGACAGACGGACGGAGACTGACGGACTTAGACAGACGGACTGAGACAGACGTTCTGAGAAAGACGGTCTGAGACACACGGTCTGAGACAAACGGTCTGAGACAGACAATCTCAGACAGACCGTCTGAGACAGGTGGTCTGAGGCAGACGGTCTGAGACAGACGGTCTGAGACAGATAATCTGAGACAGACCGTCTGAGACAGGTGGTCTGAGACAGACGGCCTGAGACAGACGGTCTGAGACAGGCGGTCTGAGACAGACAGTCTGAAACAGACGGTCTGAGACAGACGGTCTGAGACAGACGGTCTGAGACAGACGGTCTGAGACAGACGGCCTGAGACAGACGGTCTGAGACAGACGGTCTGAGACAGACGGTCTGACACAGACGGTCTGAGACAGACAATCTGAGAGAGACCGTCTGAGACAGACCGTCTGAGACAGGTGGTCTGAGACAGACGGCCTGAGACAGACGGTCTTAGACAGGCGGTCTGAGACAGACGGACTGAGACAGACAGACTGAGACAGACGGACTGAGACTGATGGTCTGAAACAGATGGTCTGAGACAGGTGGTCTAGGACAGACGGACTGAGACAGGCGGTCTGAGACAGACGGACGGAGACAGACGGACTGAGACAGTCGGACTGAGACAGATGACCTGAGACAGACGGACAGGCACAGACGGCCTGAGACAGACGGTCTGCGACAGGCGGTGTGAGACAGACGGACTGAGACAGACGGACTGTGACAGACGATCTGAGACAGACGGACAGGCACAGACGGACCGAGACAGACGGACAGGGACAGACGACCTGAAACAGACGGTCTGAGACAGACGGTCTGAGACAGACGGTCTGAGACAGACGGTCTGAGACAGACGGTCTGAGACAGACGGTCTGAGACAGACGGTCTGAGACAGACAATCTGAGACAGACCGTCTGAGACAGGTGGTCTGAGACAGACGGCCTGAGACAGACGGTCTGAGACAGGCGGTCTGAAACAGACGGACGGAGACTGACGGTCTGAGACAGACGGACTGAGACAGACGGTCTGAGACAGACGGACGGAGACTGACGGACTGAGACAGACGGACTGAGACAGACGTTCTGAGACAGACGGTCTGTGACAGACAATCTGAGACAGACCGTCTGAGACAGGTGGTCTGAGACAGACGGCCTGAGACAGACGGTCTGAGACGGACGATCTCAGACAGACGGTCTGAGACAGACGGTCTGAGACGGACGATCTCAGACAGACGGTCTGAGACAGACGATCTGAGACAGACGGACAGGCACAGACGGCCTGGGACAGGCGGTGTCTGACAGGCGGTCTGAGACAGACGGACTGAGACAGACGGACTGAGACAGATGGTCCGAGACAGCGGACAGGGACAGACGACCTGAGACAGACGGTCTGAGACAGGCGGTCTAGGACAGACGGCCTGAGACAGACGGTCTGAGACAGGCGGTCTGAGACAGACGGACGGAGACTGACGGACTTAGACAGACGGACGGAGACAGACGTTCTGAGACATACGGTCTGAGACACACGGTCTGAGACAAACGGTCTGAGACAGACAATCTCAGACAGACCGTCTGAGACAGGTGGTCTGAGACAGACGGCCTGAGACAGACGGTCTGAGACAGGCGGTCTGAGACAGACGGACGGAGACTGACGGACTGAGACAGACGGACTGAGACAGACGGTCTGAGACAGACGGACGGAGACTGACGGACTGAGACAGACGGACTGAGACAGACGTTCTGAGACAGACGGTCTGAGACAGACGATCTGAGACAGACAATCTGAGACAGACCGTCTGAGACAGGTGGTCTGAGACAGACGGCCTGAGACAGACGGTCTGAGACAGGCGGTCTGAGACAGACGGACGGAGACTGACGGACTGAGACAGACGGACTGAGACAGACGGTCTGAGACAGACGGACTGAGACTGTTGATCTGAGACAGACGGTCTGAGACAGACGGACTGAGACAGACTGACTGAGACTGACGGACTGAGACTGACGGACAGGGACAGGCGAACAGACGTTGCCGGATAGCGGCAGGCGGATGGAGACGGACGGTCTGAGACAGACGGTCTGACACGGACGATCTCAGACAGAAAATCTGAGACAGACCGTCTGAGACAGACCGTCTGAGACAGGTGGTCTGAGACAGACGGCCTGAGACAGACGGTCTTAGACAGGCGGTCTGAGACAGACGGACTGAGACTGACGGTCTTAGACAGGCGGTCTGAGACAGACGGAATGAGACAGGCGGTCTGAGACAGACGGACGGAGACAGACGGACTGAAACAGTCGGACTGAGACAGATGACCTGAGACAGACGGACAGGCACATACGGCCTGAGACAGACGGTCTGCGACAGGCGGTGTGAGACAGACGGACTGAGACTGACGGACAGGGACAGGCGAAGAGACGCTGCCCGATAGCGGCAGGCGGATTGAGACGGACGGTCTGAGACAGACGGTCTGAGACGGACGATCTCAGACAGACGGTCTGAGACAGACGATCTGAGACAGACGGACAGGCACAGACGGCCTGAGACAGACGGTGTCTGACAGGCGGTCTGAGACCGACGGACTGAGACAGACGGACTGAGACAGATGGTCCGAGACAGCGGATAGGGACAGACGACCTGAGACAGACGGTCTGAGACAGGCGGTCTAGGACAGACGGACTGAGACAGACGGACTGAGACTGATGGTCTGAGACAGACGGCCTGAGACAGACGGTCGGAGACAGGCGGTCTGAGACAGACGGACGGAGACTGACGGACTGACTCAGACGGACTGAGACAGACGGTCTGAGACAGACGGACGGAGACTGACGGACTGAGACAGACGGACTGAGACAGACGTTCTGAGACAGACGGTCTGAGACAGACAATCTGAGACAGACCGTCTGAGACAGGTGGTCTGAGACAGACGGCCTGAGACAGACGGTCTGAGACAGGCGGTCTGAGACAGACGGACGGAGACTGACGGACTGAGACAGACGGACTGAGACAGACGGTCTGAGACAGACGGACTGCGACAGACTGACTGAGACTGACGGACTGAGACTGACGGACAGGGACAGGCGAACAGACGCTGCCGGATAGCGGCAGGCGGATGGAGACGGACGGTCTGAGACAGACGGTCTGAGACGGACGATCTCAGACAGACAGTCTGAAACAGACGGTCTGAGACTGACGGTCTGAGACAGACGGTCTGAGACAGACGGTCTGAGACAGACGGCCTGAGACTGACGGACAGGGACAGGCGAAGAGACGCTGCCCGATAGCGGCAGGCGGATTGAGACGGACGGTCTGAGACAGACGGTCTGAGACGGACGATCTCAGACAGACGGTCTGAGACAGACGATCTGAGACAGATGGACAGGCACAGACGGCCTGAGACAGACGGTGTCTGACAGGCGGTCTGAGACAGACGGGCTGAGACAGACGGACTGAGACAGATGGTCCGAGACAGCGGACAGGGACAGACGACCTGAGACAGACGGTCTGAGACAGGCGGTCTAGGACAGACGGACTGAGACAGACGGACTGAGACAGATGGTCCGAGACAGCGGACAGGGACAGACGACCTGAGACAGACGGTCTGAGACAGGCGGTCTAGGACAGACGGACAGGGACAGACGGACTGAGACTGATGGTCTGAGACAGACGGCCTGAGACAGACGGTCTGAGACAGGCGGTCTGAGACAGATGGACGGAGACTGACGGACTGACTCAGACGGACTGAGACAGACGGTCTGAGACAGACGGACGGAGACTGACGGACTGAGACAGACGGACTGAGACAGACGTTCTGAGACAGACGGTCTGAGACAGACGGTCTGAGGCAGACCGTCTGCGACAGGCGGTGTGAGACAGACGGACTGAGACAGACGGTCTGAGACAGGCGGCCTGAGACAGACGGTCTGAGACAGGCGGTCTAAGACAATCGGACGGAGACTGATGGACTGAGACAGACGGACTGAGACAGACGGTCTGAGACAGACGGACGGAGACTGACGGACGGAGACAGACGGACTGAGACAGACGTTCTGAGACAGACAATTTGAGACAGGCCGTCTGAGACAGGTGGTCTGAGACAGACGGCCTGAGACAGACGGACTGAGACAGACGGACTGAGACAGACGGTCTGAGACAGACGGACTGAGACTATTGATCTGAGACAGACGGTCTGAGACAGGTGGTCTAGGACAGACGGACTGAGACAGGCGGTCTGAGACAGACGGACGGAGACTGACGGACAGGGACAGGCGAACAGACGCTGCCGGATAGCGGCAGGCGGATGGAGACGGACGGTCTGAGACAGACGGTCTGACACGGACGATCTCAGACAGACAGTCTGAAACAGACGGTCTGAGACAGACGGTCTGAGACAGACGGTCTGAGACAGACAGTCTGCGACAGGCGGTGTGAGACAGACGGACTGAGACAGACGGACTGTGACAGACGATCTGAGACAGACGGACAGGCACAGACGGACTGAGACAGACGGACAGGGACAGACGACCTGAAACAGACGGTCTGAGACTGACGGACTGAGACAGACGGACTGAGACAGACGGTCTGAGACAGACGGACGGAGACTGACGGACTGAGACAGACGGACTGAGACAGACGTTCTGAGACAGACAATCTGAGACAGACCGTCTGATACAGGTGGTCTGAGACAGACGGCCTGAGACAGACGGTCTGAGACAGGCGGTCTGAGACAGACGGACGGAGAATGACGGACTGAGACAGACGGACTGAGACAGACGGACTGAGACAGATGGTCCGAGACAGCGGATAGGGACAGACGACCTGAGACAGACGGTCTGAGGCAGGCGGTCTAGGACAGACGGACTGAGACAGACGGACTGAGACTGATGGTCTGAGACAGACGGCCTGAGACAGACGGTCTGAGACAGGCGGTCTGAGACAGACGGACGGAGACTGACGGACTGACTCAGACGGACTGAGACAGACGGTCTGAGACAGACGGACGGAGACTGACGGACTGAGACAGACGGACTGAGACAGACGTTCTGAGACAGACGGTCTGAGACAGACAATCTGAGACAGACCGTCTGAGACAGGTGGTCTGAGACAGACGGCCTGAGACAGACGGTCTGAGACAGGCGGTCTGAGACAGACGGACGGAGACTGACGGACTGAGACAGACGGACTGAGACAGACGGTCTGAGACAGACGGACTGCGACAGACTGACTGAGACTGACGGACTGAGACTGACGGACAGGGACAGGCGAACAGACGCTGCCGGATAGCGGCAGGCGGATGGAGACGGACGGTCTGAGACAGACGGTCTGAGACGGACGATCTCAGACAGACAGTCTGAAACAGACGGTCTGAGACTGACGGTCTGAGACAGACGGTCTGAGACAGACGGTCTGAGACAGACGGCCTGAGACTGACGGACAGGGACAGGCGAAGAGACGCTGCCCGATAGCGGCAGGCGGATTGAGACGGACGGTCTGAGACAGACGGTCTGAGACGGACGATCTCAGACAGACGGTCTGAGACAGACGATCTGAGACAGATGGACAGGCACAGACGGCCTGAGACAGACGGTGTCTGACAGGCGGTCTGAGACAGACGGACTGAGACAGACGGACTGAGACAGATGGTCCGAGACAGCGGACAGGGACAGACGACCTGAGACAGACGGTCTGAGACAGGCGGTCTAGGACAGACGGACTGAGACAGACGGACTGAGACAGATGGTCCGAGACAGCGGACAGGGACAGACGACCTGAGACAGACGGTCTGAGACAGGCGGTCTAGGACAGACGGACTGAGACAGACGGACTGAGACTGATGGTCTGAGACAGACGGCCTGAGACAGACGGTCTGAGACAGACGGTCTGAGACAGGCGGCCTGAGACAGACGGTCTGAGACAGGCGGTCTAAGACAATCGGACGGAGACTGATGGACTGAGACAGACGGACTGAGACAGACGGTCTGAGACAGACGGACGGAGACTGACGGACGGAGACAGACGGACTGAGACAGACGTTCTGAGACAGACAATCTGAGACAGGCCGTCTGAGACAGGTGGTCTGAGACAGACGGCCTGAGACAGACGGACTGAGACAGACGGACTGAGACAGACGGTCTGAGACAGACGGACTGAGACTATTGATCTGAGACAGACGGTCTGAGACAGGTGGTCTAGGACAGACGGACTGAGACAGGCGGTCTGAGACAGACGGACGGAGACTGACGGACAGGGACAGGCGAACAGACGCTGCCGGATAGCGGCAGGCGGATGGAGACGGACGGTCTGAGACAGACGGTCTGACACGGACGATCTCAGACAGACAGTCTGAAACAGACGGTCTGAGACAGACGGTCTGAGACAGACAGTCTGCGACAGGCGGTGTGAGACAGACGGACTGAGACAGACGGACTGTGACAGACGATCTGAGACAGACGGACAGGCACAGACGGACTGAGACAGACGGACAGGGACAGACGACCTGAAACAGACGGTCTGAGACTGACGGACTGAGACAGACGGACTGAGACAGACGGTCTGAGACAGACGGACGGAGACTGACGGACTGAGACAGACGGACTGAGACAGACGTTCTGAGACAGACAATCTGAGACAGACCGTCTGAGACAGGTGGTCTGAGACAGACGGCCTGAGACAGACGGTCTGAGACAGGCGGTCTGAGACAGACGGACCGAGACTGACGGACTGAGACAGACGGCCTGAGACTGACGGTCGGAGACAGACGGTCTGAGACAGACGGACCGAGACAGACGGACTGAGACAGACGGTCTGAGACAGACGATCTGAGACAGACCGTCCGAGACAGGTGGTCTGAGACAGGTGGTCTGAGACAGACGGACTGAGACAGACGGACTGAGACAGACGGTCCGAGTCAGACGGACAGGGACAGACGACCTGAGACAGACGGTATGAGACAGGCGGTCTGAGACAGACGGCCTGAGACAGACGGTCTGAGACAGGCGGTCTGAGACAGACGGACCGAGACTGACGGACTGAGACAGACGGACTGAGACAGACGGTCTGAGACAGACGGACTGAGACTGTTGATCTGAGACAGACGGTCTGAGACAGACGGACTGAGACAGACGGACCGAGACTGACGGACTGAGACAGACGGACTGAGACAGACGGTCTGAGACAGACGGACTGAGACTGTTGATCTGAGACAGACGGTCTGAGACAGACGGTCTGAGACAGGCGGTCTGAGACAGACGGACCGAGACTGACGGACTGAGACAGACGGCCTGAGACTGACGGTCGGAGACAGACGGTCTGAGACAGACGGACCGAGACAGACGGACTGAGACAAACGGTATGAGACAGGCGGTCTGAGACAGACGGCCTGAGACAGACGGTCTGAGACAGGCGGTCTGAGACAGACGGACTGAGACAGACGGACTGTGACAGACGATCTGAGACAGACGGACAGGCACAGACGGACTGAGACAGACGGACAGGGACAGACGACCTGAAACAGACGGTCTGAGACTGACGGACTGAGACAGACGGTCTGAGACAGACGGACTGAGACTGTTGATCTGAGACAGACGGTCTGAGACAGACGGACGGAGACTGACGGACTGAGACAGACGGACTGAGACAGACGTTCTGAGACAGACAATCTGAGACAGACCGTCTGAGACAGGTGGTCTGAGACAGACGGCCTGAGACAGACGGTCTGAGACAGGCGGTCTGAGACAGACGGACCGAGACTGACGGACTGAGACAGACGGCCTGAGACTGACGGTCGGAGACAGACGGTCTGAGACAGACGGACCGAGACAGACGGACTGAGACAGACGGTATGAGACAGGCGGTCTGAGACAGACGGCCTGAGACAGACGGTCTGAGACAGGCGGTCTGAGACAGACGGACCGAGATTGACGGACTGAGACAGACGGACTGAGACAGACGGTCTGAGACAGACGGACTGAGACTGTTGATCTGAGACAGACCGCCTGAGACTGACGGTCGGAGACAGACGGTCTGAGACAGACGGACCGAGACAGACGGACTGAGACAGACGGTCTGAGACAGACGATCTGAGACAGACCGTCCGAGACAGGTGGTCTGAGACAGGTGGTCTGAGACAGACGGACTGAGACAGACGGACTGAGACAGACGGTCCGAGTCAGACGGACAGGGACAGACGACCTGAGACAGACGGTATGAGACAGGCGGTCTGAGACAGACGGCCTGAGACAGACGGTCTGAGACAGGCGGTCTGAGACAGACGGACCGAGACTGACGGACTGAGACAGACGGACTGAGACAGACGGTCTGAGACAGACGGACTGAGACTGTTGATCTGAGACAGACGGTCTGAGACAGACGGACTGAGACAGACGGACCGAGACTGACGGACTGAGACAGACGGACTGAGACAGACGGTCTGAGACAGACGGACTGAGACTGTTGATCTGAGACAGACGGTCTGAGACAGACGGTCTGAGACAGGCGGTCTGAGACAGACGGACCGAGACTGACGGACTGAGACAGACGGCCTGAGACTGACGGTCGGAGACAGACGGTCTGAGACAGACGGACCGAGACAGACGGACTGAGACAGACGGTATGAGACAGGCGGTCTGAGACAGACGGCCTGAGACAGACGGTCTGAGACAGGCGGTCTGAGACAGACGGACTGAGACAGACGGACTGTGACAGACGATCTGAGACAGACGGACAGGCACAGACGGACTGAGACAGACGGACAGGGACAGACGACCTGAAACAGACGGTCTGAGACTGACGGACTGAGACAGACGGTCTGAGACAGACGGACTGAGACTGTTGATCTGAGACAGACGGTCTGAGACAGACGGACGGAGACTGACGGACTGAGACAGACGGACTGAGACAGACGTTCTGAGACAGACAATCTGAGACAGACCGTCTGAGACAGGTGGTCTGAGACAGACGGCCTGAGACAGACGGTCTGAGACAGGCGGTCTGAGACAGACGGACCGAGACTGACGGACTGAGACAGACGGCCTGAGACTGACGGTCGGAGACAGACGGTCTGAGACAGACGGACCGAGACAGACGGACTGAGACAGACGGTATGAGACAGGCGGTCTGAGACAGACGGCCTGAGACAGACGGTCTGAGACAGGCGGTCTGAGACAGACGGACCGAGACTGACGGACTGAGACAGACGGACTGAGACAGACGGTCTGAGACAGACGGACTGAGACTGTTGATCTGAGACAGACGGTCTGAGACAGACGGACTGAGACAGACTGACTGAGACTGACGGACTGAGACTGACGGACAGGGACAGGCGAACAGACGCTGCCGGATAGCGGCAGGCGGATAGAGACGGACGGTCTGAGACAGACGGTCTGACACGGACGATCTCAGACAGACAGTCTGAAACAGACGGTCTGAGACAGACGGTCTGACACGGACGATCTCAGACAGACAGTCTGAAACAGACGGTCTGAGACAGACCGTCTGACACAGGTGGTCTGAGACAGACGGACTGAGACAGACCGTCTGACACAGGTGGTCTGAGACAGACGGCCTGAGACAGACGGTCTTAGACAGGCGGTCTGAGACAGACGGACTGAGACAGACGGACTGAGACAGACCGCCTGAGACTGACGGACTGAGACAGACGGATTGAGACCGATGGTCTGAAACAGATGGTCTGAGACAGGTGGTCTAGGACAGACGGACTGAGACAGGCGGTCTGAGACAGACGGACGGAGACAGTCGGACTGAGACAGACGGCCTGAGACTGACGGTCGGAGACAGACGGTCTGAGACAGACGGACCGAGACAGACGGACTGAGACAGACGGTATGAGACAGGCGGTCTGAGACAGACGGCCTGAGACAGACGGTCTGAGACAGGCGGTCTGAGACAGACGGACCGAGACTGACGGACTGAGACAGACGGACTGAGACAGACGGTCTGAGACAGACGGACTGAGACTGCTGATCTGAGACAGACGGTCTGAGACAGACGGACTGAGACAGACTGACTGAGACTGACGGACTGAGACTGACGGACAGGGACAGGCGAACAGACGCTGCCGGATAGCGGCAGGCGGATAGAGACGGACGGTCTGAGACAGACGGTCTGACACGGACGATCTCAGACAGACAGTCTGAAACAGACGGTCTGAGACAGACCGTCTGACACAGGTGGTCTGAGACAGACGGTCTGAGACAGACCGTCTGACACAGGTGGTCTGAGACAGACGGCCTGAGACAGACGGTCTTAGACAGGCGGTCTGAGACAGACGGACTGAGACAGACGGACTGAGACAGACGGACTGAGACAGACGGACTGAGACAGACGGACTGAGACAGACGGATTGAGACCGATGGTCTGAAACAGATGGTCTGAGACAGGTGGTCTAGGACAGACGGACTGAGACAGGCGGTCTGAGACAGACGGACGGAGACAGTCGGACTGAGACAGTCGGACTGAGACAGTCGGACTGAGACAGATAACCTGAGACAGACGGACAGGCACAGACGGCCTGAGACAGACGGTCTGAGACAGACGGTCTGATACAGACGGTCTGAGACAGACGGTCTGAGACAGACGGTCTGAGACAGACGGCCTGAGACTGACGGTCGGAGACAGACGGTCTGAGACAGACGGACCGAGACAGACGGACTGAGACAGACGGTCTGAGACAGACGATCTGAGACAGACCGTCCGAGACAGGTAGTCTGAGACAGGTGGTCTGAGACAGACGGACTGAGACAGACGGACTGAGACAGACGGTCCGAGTCAGGCGGACAGGGACAGACGACCTGAGACAGACGGTATGAGACAGGCGGTCTAGGACAGACGGACTGAGACAGACGGACTGAGACTGATGGTCTGAGATAGGCCGACTGAGACAGGAGGTCTGAGACAGTCGGACTGAGACAGACGATCTGAGACAGACGGACAGGCACAGACGGCCTGAGACAGACGGTCTCTGACAGGCGGTCTGAGACAGACGGACTGAGACAGACGGACTGAGACAGATGGTCCGAGACAGCGGACAGGGACAGACGACCTGAGACAGACGGTCTGAGACAGACGGCCTGAGACTGACGGACAGGGACAGGCGAAGAGACGCTGCCCGATAGCGGCAGGCGGATTGAGACGGACGGTCTGAGACAGACGGTCTGAGACGGACGATCTCAGACAGACGGTCTGAGACAGACTATCTGAGACAGATGGACAGGCACAGACGGCCTGAGACAGACGGTGTCTGACAGGCGGTCTGAGACAGACGGACTGAGACAGACGGACTGAGACAGACGGACTGAGACAGATGGTCCGAGACAGCGGACAGGGACAGACGACCTGAGACAGACGGTCTGAGACAGGCGGTCTAGGACAGACGGACTGAGACAGACGGTCTGAGACAGGCGGTCTAGGACAGACGGACTGAGACAGACGGACTGAGACTGATGGTCTGAGACAGACGGCCTGAGACAGACGGTCTGAGACAGGCGGTCTGAGACAGATGGACGGAGACTGACGGACTGACTCAGACGGACTGAGACAGACGTTCTGAGACAGACGGTCTGAGACAGACGGTCTGAGACAGACGGTCTGAGACAGACGGTCTGAGACAGACAATCTGAGACAGGTGGTCTGAGACAGACGGCCTGAGACAGACGGTCTGAGACAGGCGGTCGGAGACAGACGGACGGAGACTGACGGACTGAGACAGACGGACTGAGACAGACGGTCTGAGACAGACGGTCTGAGACAGACGGACTGAGACTGTTGATCTGAGACAGACGGTCTGAGACAGACGGACTGAGACAGACTGACTGAGACTGACGGACTGAGACTGACGGACTGAGACTGACGGACAGGGACAGGCGAACCGACGCTGCCGGATAGCGGCAGGCGGATGGAGACGGACGGTCTGAGACAGGCGGTCTGAGACGGACGATCTCAGACAGACAGTCTGAAACAGACGGTCTGAGACAGACGGTCTGAGACAGACAGTCTGCGACAGGCGGTGTGAGACAGACGGACTGAGACAGACGGACTGTGACAGACGATCTGAGACAGACGGACAGGCACAGACGGACTGAGACAGACAGACAGGGACAGACGACCTGAAACAGACGGTCTGAGACAGACGGTCTGAGACAGGCGGTCTAAGACAATCGGACGGAGACTGACGGACTGAGACAGACGGACTGAGACAGACGGTCTGAGACAGACGGACGGAGACTGACGGACTGAGACAGACGGACTGAGACAGACGTTCTGAGACAGACAATCTGAGACAGACCGTCTGAGACAGGTGGTCTGAGACAGACGGCCTGAGACAGACGGTCTGAGACAGACGGACGGAGACTGACGGACTGAGACAGACGGACTGAGACAGACGTTCTGAGACAGACAATCTGAGACAAACCGTCTGAGACAGGTGGTCTGAGACAGACGGACTGAGACAGACGGACTGAGACAGACGGACTGAGACAGACGGACTGAGACCGATGGTCTGAAACAGATGGTCTGAGACAGGTGGTCTAGGACAGACGGACTGAGACAGGCGGTCTGAGACAGACGGACGGAGACAGACGGACTGAGACAGTCGGACTGAGACAGATGACCTGAGACAGACGGACAGGCACAGACGGCCTGAGACAGACGGTCTGCGACAGGCGGTGTGAGACAGACGGTCTGAGACAGACGGTCTGAGACAGACGGTCTGAGACAGACGGTCTGAGACAGACGGTCTGAGACAGACGGTCTGAGACAGACGGTCTGAGACAGACGGTCTGAGACAGACGGTCTGAGACAGACGGTCTGAGACAGACGGCCTGAGACTGACGGTCGGAGACAGACGGTCTGAGACAGACGGACCGAGACAGACGGACTGAGACAGACGGTCTGAGACAGACGATCTGAGACAGACCGTCCGAGACAGGTGGTCTGAGACAGGTGGTCTGAGACAGACGGACTGAGACAGACGGACTGAGACAGACGGTCCGAGTCAGACGGACAGGGACAGACGACCTGAGACAGACGGTATGAGACAGGCGGTCTAGGACAGACGGACTGAGACAGACGGACTGAGACTGATGGTCTGAGATAGGCCGACTGAGACAGGAGGTCTGAGACAGTCGGACTGAGACAGACTATCTGAGACAGACGGTCTGGGACAGACGATCTGAGACAGACCGTCCGAGACAGGTGGTCTGAGACAGGTGGTCTGAGACAGGTGGTCTGAGACAGACGGACTGAGACAGACGGACTGAGACAGACGGTCCGAGTCAGACGGACAGGGACAGACGACCTGAGACAGACGGTCTAGGACAGACGGACTGAGACAGACGGACTGAGACTGATGGTCTGAGATAGGCCGACTGAGACAGGAGGTCTGAGACAGTCGGACTGAGACAGACGATCTGAGACAGACGGACAGGCACAGACGGCCTGAGACAGACGGTCTCTGACAGGCGGCCTGAGACAGACGGACTGAGACAGACGGACTGAGACAGATGGTCCGAGACAGCGGACAGGGACAGACGACCTGAGACAGACGGTCTGAGACAGGCGGTCTAGGACAGACGGCCTGAGACAGACGGTCTGAGACAGGCGGTCTGAGACAGACGGACCGAGACTGACGGACTGAGACAGACGGACTGAGACAGACGGTCTGAGACAGACGGACTGAGACTGTTGATCTGAGACAGACGGTCTGAGACAGACGGACTGAGACAGACTGACTGAGACTGACGGCCTGAGACTGACGGACAGGGACAGGCGAAGAGACGCTGCCCGATAGCGGCAGGCGGATTGAGACGGACGGTCTGAGACAGACGGTCTGAGACGGACGATCTCAGACAGACGGTCTGAGACAGACTATCTGAGACAGATGGACAGGCACAGACGGCCTGAGACAGACGGTGTCTGACAGGCGGTCTGAGACAGACGGACTGAGACAGACGGACTGAGACAGACGGACTGAGACAGATGGTCCGAGACAGCGGACAGGGACAGACGACCTGAGACAGACGGTCTGAGACAGGCGGTCTAGGACAGACGGACTGAGACAGACGGTCTGAGACAGGCGGTCTAGGACAGACGGACTGAGACAGACGGACTGAGACTGATGGTCTGAGACAGACGGACT
The DNA here is from genome assembly GCA_947623535.1 of Coelioxys conoideus. NCBI lineage: Eukaryota > Metazoa > Arthropoda > Insecta > Hymenoptera > Megachilidae > Coelioxys > Coelioxys conoideus. Next base: position 13,648,392 of record OX392451.1, on the reverse strand, counting down.
GAGACAGACGGTCTGAGACAGGCGGTCTGAGACAGATGGACGGAGACTGACGGACTGACTCAGACGGACTGAGACAGACGGTCTGAGACAGACGGACGGAGACTGACGGACTGCGACAGACGGACTGAGACAGACGTTCTGAGACAGACGGTCTGAGACAGACGGTCTGAGACAGACGGTCTGAGACAGACAATCTGAGACAGGTGGTCTGAGACAGACGTCCTGAGGCAGGCGGTCTGAGAGAGACGGACGGAGACTGACGGACTGAGACAGACGGACTGAGACAGACGGTCTGAGACAGACGGTCTGAGACAGACGGTCTGAGACAGACGGACTGAGACTGTTGATCTGAGACAGACGGTCTGAGACAGACGGACTGAGACAGACTGACTGAGACTGACGGACTGAGACTGACGGACAGGGACAGGCGAACAGACGCTGCCGGATAGCGGCAGGCGGATGGAGACGGACGGTCTGAGACAGGCGGTCTGAGACAGGTGGTCTGAGACAGACGGCCTGAGACAGACGGTCTGAGACAGGCGGTCTGAGACAGACGGACGGAGACTGACGGACTGAGACAGACGGACTGAGACAGACGGTCTGAGACAGACGGTCTGAGACAGACAATCTGAGACAGGTGGTCTGAGACAGACGGCCTGAGACAGACGGTCTGAGACAGGCGGTCTGAGACAGACGGACGGAGACTGACGGACTGAGACAGACGGACTGAGACAGACGGTCTGAGACAGGCGGTGTGAGACAGACGGACTGAGACAGACGGACTGTGACAGACGATCTGAGACAGACGGACAGGCACAGACGGACTGAGACAGACGGACAGGGACAGACGACCTGAAACAGACGGTCTGAGACAGACGGTCTGAGACAGACAATCTGAGACAGACCGTCTGAGACAGGTGGTCTGAGACAGACGGCCTGAGACAGACGGTCTGAGACAGGCGGTCTAAGACAATCGGACGGAGACTGACGGACTGAGACAGACGGACTGAGACAGACGGTCTGAGACAGACGGACGGAGACTGACGGACTGAGACAGACGGACTGAGACAGACGTTCTGAGACAGACAATCTGAGACAGACCGTCTGAGACAGGTGGTCTGAGACAGACGGCCTGAGACAGACGGTCTGAGACAGGCGGTCTGAGACAGACGGACCGAGACTGACGGACTGAGACAGACGGACTGAGACAGACGGTCTGAGACAGACGGACTGAGACTGTTGATCTGAGACAGACGGTCTGAGACAGACGGACTGAGACAGACTGACTGAGACTGACGGACTGAGACTGACGGACAGGGACAGGCGAACAGACGCTGCCGGATAGCGGCAGGCGGATGGAGACGGACGGTCTGAGACAGACGGTCTGACACGGACGATCTCAGACAGAAAGTCTGAAACAGACGGTCTGAGACAGACCGTCTGACACAGGTGGTCTGAGACAGACGGCCTGAGACAGACGGTCTTAGACAGGCGGTCTGAGACAGACGGACTGAGACAGACGGACTGAGACAGACGGACTGAGACAGATGACCTGAGACAGACGGACAGGCACAGACGGCCTGAGACAGACGGTCTGCGACAGGCGGTGTGAGACAGACGGACTGAGACAGACGGACTGTGACAGACGATCTGAGACAGACGGACAGGCACAGACGGACTGAGACAGGTGGTCTGAGACAGGTGGTCTGAGACAGACGGACTGCGACAGACGGACTGAGACAGACGGTCTGAGACAGGCGGACTGAGACAGACGGACTGAGACAGATGGTCCGATACAGCGGACAGGGACAGACGACCTGAGACAGACGGTCTGAGACAGGCGGTCTAGGACAGACGGACTGAGACAGACGGTCCGAGACAGGCGGTCTAGGACAGACGGACTGAGACAGACGGACTGAGACTGATGGTCTGAGACAGACGGACTGAGACTGATGGTCTGAGACAGACGGCCTGAGGCAGACGGACTGAGACAGACGGTCCGAGACATACGGACAGGGACAGACGACCTGAAACAGACGGTCTGAGACAGGTGGTCTAGGACAGACGGACTGAGACAGACGGACTGAGACTGATGGTCTGAGACAGACGGTATGAGACAGGCGGACTGTGATAGACGTTCTGAGACAGACGGTCTGAGATTGTTGATCTGAGACAGACGGTCTGAGACAGACGGTCTGAGACAGACGGCCTAAGACAGACGGACAGGGACAGACGGCCTGAGACAGACGGTATGAGACAGGCGGTCTGTGATAGACGTTCTGAGACAGACGGTCTGAGATTGTTGATCTGAGACAGACGGTCTGAGACAGACGGTCTGAGACAGACGGCCTAAGACAGACGGACAGGGACAGACGGCCTGAGACAGACGGTCTGAGACAGGCGGTCGGAGACAGACGGACGGAGACTGACGGACTGAGACAGGCGGACTGTGATAGACGTTCTGAGACAGACGGTCTGAGATTGTTGATCTGAGACAGACGGTCTGAGACAGACGGTCTGAGACAGACGGTATGAGACAGGCGGACTGTGATAGACGTTCTGAGACAGACGGTCTGAGATTGTTGATCTGAGACAGACGGTCTGAGACAGACGGTCTGAGACAGACGGCCTAAGACAGACGGACAGGGACAGACGGCCTGAGACAGACGGTATGAGACAGGCGGTCTGAGACTGGCGGACTGAGACTGACGGTCTGAGACAGACGGTCCGGGAGAGACGGTCTGTGACAGACGGTCTGAGACAGACAATCTGAGACAGACCGTCTGAGACAGGTGGTCTGAGACAGACGGCCTGAGACAGACGGTCTGAGACAGGCGGTCTGAGACAGACGGACGGAGACTAACGGACTGAGACAGACGGACTGAGACAGACGGTCTGAGACAGACGGACGGAGACTGACGGACTGAGACAGACGGACTGAGACAGACGGTCTGAGACAGATGGTCTGAGACAGACGGTCTGAGAGAGACGGTCTGAGACAGACAATCTGAGACAGACCGTCTGAGACAGGTGGTCAGAGACAGACGGCCTGAGACAGACGGTCTTAGACTGACGGTCTGAGACAGACGATCTGAGACAGACCGTCTGAGACAGGTGGTCTTGGACAGACGGATTGAGACACACGATCTGTGACAGACGGTCTGAGACAGGCGGTCTGAGACAGACGGACTGAGACAGACTGACTGAGACAGACGGTCCGAGACAGCGGACAGGGACACACGACCTGAGACAGACGGTCTGACACAGGCGATCTAGGACAGACGGACTGAGACAGACGGTCTGAGACAGGCGGTCTAGGACAGACGGTCTGAGACAGACGGCCTGAGACAGACGTACTGGTACAGGCGGTCTGAGACAGGCGGTCTGAGACAGACGGACTAAGACAGACGACTGAGACTGACGGACAGGGACAGGCGAACAGACGCTGCCCGATAGCGGCAGGCGGATTGAGCCGGACGGTCTGAGACGGACGATTTCAGACAAACGGTCTGAGACAGACGGTCTGAGACAGGCGGTCTAGGACAGACGGACTGAGACAGACCGGCTGAGACAGACGGTCTGAAACAGGTGGTCTGAGACAGGTGGTCTGAGACAGACGGACTGAGACAGGCGGTCTGAGACAGGCGGTCTGAGACAGACGGACTGAGACAGACGGTCTGAGACAGATGGTGTGAGACAGGCGGTCTGAGACAGACGGACTGAGACAGACGGACTGAGACAGACGGACGGAGACTGACGGACTGAGTCAGGCGGTCTAGGACAGGCGCTCTGAGACAGACGGCCTGTGACAGACGTACTGGTACAGGCGGTCTGAGACAGGCGGTCGGAGACAGACGGTCTGAGACAGAAGGTCTGAGACAGGCGGCTTGAGACAGACGGACTGAGACAGGCGGACTGTGACTGACGGACAGGGACAGGCGAACAGACGCTGCCCGATAGCGGCAGGTGGACAGGGACAGACGGCCTGAGACTGACGGACTGAGACTGACGGACAGGGACAGGCGAAGAGACGCTGCCCGATAGCGGCAGGCGGGTTGAGACGGACGGTCTGAGACAGACGGTCTGAGACGGACGATCTCAGACAGACGGTCTGAGACAGGCGGTCTAGGACAGACGGACTGAGACAGACCGGCTGAGACAGACGGTCTGAGACAGGTGGTCTGAGACAGGTGGTCTGAGACAGGTGGTCTGAGACAGACGGCCTGAGATAGACGGTCTGAGACAGGTGGTCTGAGACAGACGGACGGAGACAGACGGACAGGGACAGACGGCCTGAGACAGACGGTATGATACAGGCGGTCTGAGTCAGGCGGACTGAGACAGGCGGACTGAGACTGACGGTCTGAGACAGACAATCTGAGACAGACCGTCTGAGACAGGTGGTCTGAGACAGACGGCCTGAGACAGACGGTCTGAGACAGATGGTGTGAGACAGGCGGTCTGAGACAGACGGACTGAGACAGACGGACTGAGACAGACGGTCTGAGACAGACGGGCAGGGACAGACGGACTGAGACAGACGGACTGAGACTGATGGTCTGAGACAGACGGACTGAGATTGAAGGTCTGAGATAGACGGCCTGAGACAGACGGATTGAGACAGACGGACTGAGACAGGCGGACTGAGAGAGACGGACAGGGCAGACGATCTGAGACAGACCGTCTGAGACAGGTGGTCTTAGACAGACGGATTGAGACAGACGGTCTGAGACAGACGGTCTGAGGCAGACGGTCTGAGACAGACGGTCTGAGACAGACGGTCTGAGACTGTTGATCTGAGACAGACGGTCTGAGACAGACGGTCTGAGACAGACGGTCTGAGACAGGCGGTCTGAGACAGACGGACGGAGACTGACGGACTGAGACAGACGGACTGAGACAGACGGTCTGAGACAGACGGTCTGAGACAGACGGTCTGTGACAGACGGTCTGAGACAGACAATCTGAGACAGACCGTCTGAGACAGGTGGTCTGAGACAGACGGCCTGAGACAGACGGTCTGAGACAGGCGGTCGGAGACAGACGGACGGAGACTGACGGACTGAGTCAGGCGGACTGTGATAGACGTTCTGAGACAGACGGTCTGAGATTGTTGATCTGAGACAGACGGTCTGAGACAGACGGTCTGAGACAGACGGTATGAGACAGGCGGACTGTGATAGACGTTCTGAGACAGACGGTCTGAGATTGTTGATCTGAGACAGACGGTCTGAGACAGACGGCCTAAGACAGACGGACAGGGACAGACGGCCTGAGACAGACGGTATGAGACAGGCGGTCTGAGACAGGCGGACTGAGACTGACGGTCTGAGACAGACGGTCCGGGAGAGACGGTCTGTGACAGACGGTCTGAGACAGACAATCTGAGACAGACCGTCTGAGACAGGTGGTCTGAGACAGACGGCCTGAGACAGACGGTCTGAGTCAGGCGGTCTGAGACAGACGGACGGAGACTAACGGACTGAGACAGACGGACTGAGACAGACGGTCTGAGACAGACGGACGGAGACTGACGGACTGAGACAGACGGACTGAGACAGCCCGTCTGAGACAGATGGTCTGAGACAGACGGTCTGAGAGAGACGGTCTGAGACAGACAATCTGAGACAGACCGTCTGAGACAGGTGGTCAGAGACAGACGGCCTGAGACAGACGGTCTTAGACTGACGGTCTGAGACAGATGATCTGAGACAGACCGTCTGAGACAGGTGGTCTTCGACAGACGGATTGAGACACACGATCTGTGACAGACGGTCTGAGACAGGCGGTCTGAGACAGACGGACTGAGACAGACTGACTGAGACAGACGGTCCGAGACAGCGGACAGGGACACACGACCTGAGACAGACGGTCTGACACAGGCGATCTAGGACAGACGGACTGAGACAGACGGTCTGAGACAGGCGGTCTAGGACAGACGGTCTGAGACAGACGGCCTGAGACAGACGTACTGGTACAGGCGGTCTGAGACAGGCGGTCTGAGACAGACGGACTAAGACAGACGACTGAGACTGACGGACAGGGACAGGCGAACAGACGCTGCCCGATAGCGGCAGGCGGATTGAGCCGGACGGTCTGAGACGGACGATTTCAGACAAACGGTCTGAGACAGACGGTTTGAGACAGACGGTCTGAGACAGACGGTCTGAGACAGGCGGCCTGAGACAGACGGACTGAGACAGGCGGACTGAGACTGACGGTCTGAGACAGACGGTCCGGGAGAGACGGTCTGTGACAGACGGTCTGAGACAGACAATCTGAGACAGACCGTCTGAGACAGGTGGTCTGAGACAGACGGCCTGAGACAGACGGTCTGAGACAGGCGGTCTGAGACAGACGGACGGAGACTAACGGACTGAGACAGACGGACTGAGACAGACGGTCTGAGACAGACGGACGGAGACTGACGGACTGAGACAGACGGACTGAGACAGCCCGTCTGAGACAGATGGTCTGAGACAGACGGTCTGAGAGAGACGGTCTGAGACAGACAATCTGAGACAGACCGTCTGAGACAGGTGGTCAGAGACAGACGGCCTGAGACAGACGGTCTTAGACTGACGGTCTGAGACAGATGATCTGAGACAGACCGTCTGAGACAGGTGGTCTTAGACAGACGGATTGAGACACACGATCTGTGACAGACGGTCTGAGACAGGCGGTCTGAGACAGACGGACTGAGACAGACTGACTGAGACAGACGGTCCGAGACAGCGGACAGGGACACACGACCTGAGACAGACGGTCTGACACAGGCGATCTAGGACAGACGGACTGAGACAGACGGTCTGAGACAGGCGGTCTAGGACAGACGGTCTGAGACAGACGGCCTGAGACAGACGTACTGGTACAGGCGGTCTGAGACAGGCGGTCTGAGACAGACGGACTAAGACAGACGACTGAGACTGACGGACAGGGACAGGCGAACAGACGCTGCCCGATAGCGGCAGGCGGATTGAGCCGGACGGTCTGAGACGGACGATTTCAGACAAACGGTCTGAGACAGACGGTTTGAGACAGACGGTCTGAGACAGACGGTCTGAGACAGGCGGCCTGAGACAGACGGACTGAGACAGGCGGACTGAGACTGACGGACAGGGACAGGCGAACAGACGCTGCCCAATAGCGGCAGGTGGACAGGGACAGACGACCTGAGACATACGGTCTGAGACAGGCGGACTGAGACAGACGGTCTGAGACAGACGGACAGGGACAGGCGAATAGGCGCTTCCCGATAGCGGCAGGCGGATTGAGCCGGACGGTCTGAGACAGACGGTCTGGGACGGACGATTTCAGACAAACGGTCTGAGACAGACGGTATGAGACAGACGGTCTGAGACAGACGGTCTGAGACAGGCGGCCTGAGACAGACGGACTGAGACAGGCGGACTGAGACTGATGGTCTGAGATAGACGGCCTGAGACAGAAGGATTGAGACAGACGGACTGAGACAGGCGGACTGCGACAGACGGACAGGGCAGACGATCTGAGACAGACCGTCTGAGACAGGTGGTCTTAGACAGACGGACTGAGACAGACGGTCTGAGACAGGCGGTCTAGGACAGACGGTCTGAGACAGACGGCCTGAGACAGACGTACTGGTACAGGCGGTCTGAGACAGGCGGTCTGAGACAGACGGACTAAGACAGACGGACTGAGACCGCCGGAATGAGACTGACGGACAGAGACAGACGACTGAGACTGACGGACAGGGACAGGCGAATAGGCGCTTCCCGATAGCGGCAGGCGGATTGAGCCTGACGGTCTGAGACAGACGGTCTGGGACGGACGATTTCAGACAAACGGTCTGAGACAGACGGTATGAGACAGACGGTCTGAGACAGACGGTCTGAGACAGGCGGCCTGAGACAGACGGACTGAGACAGGCGGACTGAGACTGACGGACAGGGACAGGCGAACAGACGCTGCCCGATAGCGGCAGGTGGACAGGGACAGACGACCTGAGACAGACGGTCTGAGACAGGCGGTCTAGGACAGACGGACTGAGACAGACCGGCTGAGACAGACGGTCTGAAACAGGTGGTCTGAGACAGGTGGTCTGAGACAGACGGTCTGAGACAGACGGCCTGAGACAGGTGGTCTGAGACAGACGGACGGAGACAGACGGCCTGAGACAGACGGACAGGGACAGACGGCCTGAGCCAGACGGTATGAGACAGGCGGTCTGAGACAGGCGGACTGAGACAGGCGGACTGAGACATGCGGACTGAGACTGATGGTCTGAGACAGACGGTCCGGGACAGACGGTCTGTGACAGACGGTCTGTGACAGACGGTCTGAGACAGACAATCTGAGACAGACCGTCTGAGACAGGTGGTCTGAGACAGACGGCCTGAGACAGACGGTCTGAGACAGGCGGTCTGAGACAGACGGACGGAGACTGACGGACTGAGTCAGGCGGTCTAGGACAGGCGGTCTGAGACAGACGGCCTGAGACAGACGTACTGGTACAGGCGGTCTGAGACAGGCGGTCGGAGACAGACGGTCTGAGACAGAAGGTCTGAGACAGGCGGCTTGAGACAGACGGACTGAGACAGGCGGACTGTGACTGACGGACAGGGACAGGCGAACAGACGCTGCCCGATAGCGGCAGGTGGACAGGGACAGACGGCCTGAGACTGACGGACTGAGACTGACGGACAGGGACAGGCGAAGAGACGCTGCCCGATAGCGGCAGGCGGGTTGAGACGGACGGACTGAGACAGACCGGCTGAGACAGACGGTCTGAGACAGGTGGTCTGAGACAGGTGGTCTAAGACAGGTGGTCTGAGACAGACGGCCTGAGATAGACGGTCTGAGACAGGTGGTCTGAGACAGACGGACAGGGACAGACGGCCTGAGACAGACGGTATGATACAGGCGGTCTGAGACAGGCGGACTGAGACAGGCGGACTGAGACTGACGGTCTGAGACAGATGGTGTGAGACAGGCGGTCTGAGACAGACGGACTGAGACAGACGGACTGAGACAGACGGTCTGAGACAGACGGGCAGGGACAGACGGACTGAGACAGACGGACTGAGACTGATGGTCTGAGACAGACGGACTGAGACAGACGGACTGAGACAGACGGTCTGAGACAGACGGACAGGGACAGACGGACTGAGACAGACGGACTGAGACAGACGGACTGAGACTGATGGTCTGAGACAGACAGACTGAGACTGATGGTCTGAGATAGACGGCCTGAGACAGAAGGATTGAGACAGACGGACTGAGACAGGCGGACTGCGACAGACGGACAGGGCAGACGATCTGAGACAGACCGTCTGAGACAGGTGGTCTTAGACAGACGGACTGAGACAGACGGTCTGAGACAGGCGGTCTAGGACAGACGGTCTGAGACAGACGGCCTGAGACAGACGTACTGGTACAGGCGGTCTGAGACAGGCGGTCTGAGACAGACGGACTAAGACAGACGGACTGAGACCGCCGGAATGAGACTGACGGACAGAGAGAGACGACTGAGACTGACGGACAGGGACAGGCGAACAGGCGCTTCCCGATAGCGGCAGGCGGATTGAGCCGGACGGTCTGAGACAGACGGTCTGGGACGGACGATTTCAGACAAACGGTCTGAGACAGACGGTATGAGACAGACGGTCTGAGACAGACGGTCTGAGACAGGCGGCCTGAGACAGACGGACTGAGACAGGCGGACTGAGACTGACGGACAGGGACAGGCGAACAGACGCTGCCCGATAGCGGCAGGTGGACAGGGACAGACGACCTGAGACAGACGGTCTGAGACAGGCGGTCTAGGACAGACGGACTGAGACAGACCGGCTGAGACAGACGTACTGGTACAGGCGGTCTGAGACAGGCGGTCGGAGACAGACGGTCTGAGACAGAAGGTCTGAGACAGGCGGCTTGAGACAGACGGACTGAGACAGACGGTCTGAGACAGATGGTCTGAGACAGACGGTCTGAGAGAGACGGTCTGAGACAGACAATCTGAGACAGACCGTCTGAGACAGGTGGTCAGAGACAGACGGCCTGAGACAGACGGTCTTAGACTGACGGTCTGAGACAGACGATCTGAGACAGACCGTCTGAGACAGGTGGTCTTGGACAGACGGATTGAGACACACGATCTGTGACAGACGGTCTGAGACAGGCGGTCTGAGACAGACGGACTGAGACAGACTGACTGAGACAGACGGTCCGAGACAGCGGACAGGGACACACGACCTGAGACAGACGGTCTGACACAGGCGATCTAGGACAGACGGACTGAGACAGACGGTCTGAGACAGGCGTTCTAGGACAGACGGTCTGAGACAGACGGCCTGAGACAGACGTACTGGTACAGGCGGTCTGAGACAGGCGGTCTGAGACAGACGGACTAAGACAGACGACTGAGACTGACGGACAGGGACAGGCGAACAGACGCTGTCCGATAGCGGCAGGCGGATTGAGCCGGACGGTCTGAGACGGACGATTTCAGACAAACGGTCTGAGACAGGCGGTCTAGGACAGACGGACTGAGACAGACCGGCTGAGACAGACGGTCTGAAACAGGTGGTCTGAGACAGGTGGTCTGAGACAGACGGACTGAGACAGGCGGTCTGAGACAGGCGGTCTGAGACAGACGGACTGAGACAGACGGTCTGAGACAGATGGTGTGAGACAGGCGGTCTGAGACAGACGGACTGAGTCAGGCGGTCTAGGACAGGCGCTCTGAGACAGACGGCCTGTGACAGACGTACTGGTACAGGCGGTCTGAGACAGGCGGTCGGAGACAGACGGTCTGAGACAGAAGGTCTGAGACAGGCGGCTTGAGACAGACGGACTGAGACAGGCGGCTTGAGACAGACGGACTGAGACATGCGGACTGTGACTGACGGACAGGGACAGGCGAACAGACGCTGCCCGATAGCGGCAGGTGGACAGGGACAGACGGCCTGAGACTGACGGACTGAGACTGACGGACAGGGACAGGCGAAGAGACGCTGCCCGATAGCGGCAGGCGGGTTGAGACGGACGGTCTGAGACAGACGGTCTGAGACGGACGATCTCAGACAGACGGTCTGAGACAGGCGGTCTAGGACAGACGGACTGAGACAGACCGGCTGAGACAGACGGTCTGAGACAGGTGGTCTGAGACAGGTGGTCTGAGACAGGTGGTCTGAGACAGACGGCCTGAGATAGACGGTCTGAGACAGGTGGTCTGAGACAGACGGACGGAGACAGACGGACAGGGACAGACGGCCTGAGACAGACGGTATGATACAGGCGGTCTGAGTCAGGCGGACTGAGACAGGCGGACTGAGACTGACGGTCTGAGACAGACAATCTGAGACAGACCGTCTGAGACAGGTGGTCTGAGACAGACGGCCTGAGACAGACGGTCTGAGACAGATGGTGTGAGACAGGCGGTCTGAGACAGACGGACTGAGACAGACGGACTGAGACAGACGGTCTGAGACAGACGGGCAGGGACAGACGGACTGAGACAGACGGACTGAGCCTGATGGTCTGAGACAGACGGACTGAGATTGAAGGTCTGAGATAGACGGCCTGAGACAGACGGATTGAGACAGACGGACTGAGACAGGCGGACTGAGAGAGACGGACAGGGCAGACGATCTGAGACAGACCGTCTGAGACAGGTGGTCTTAGACAGACGGATTGAGACAGACGGTCTGAGACAGACGGTCTGAGACAGACGGTCTGAGACAGACGGTCTGAGACAGACGGTCTGAGACTGTTGATCTGAGACAGACGGTCTGAGACAGACGGTCTGAGACAGACGGTCTGAGACAGGCGGTCTGAGACAGACGGACGGAGACTGACGGACTGAGACAGACGGACTGAGACAGACGGTCTGAGACAGACGGTCTGAGACAGACGGTCTGTGACAGACGGTCTGAGACAGACAATCTGAGACAGACCGTCTGAGACAGGTGGTCTGAGACAGACGGCCTGAGACAGACGGTCTGAGACAGGCGGTCGGAGACAGACGGACGGAGACTGACGGACTGAGACAGGCGGACTGTGATAGACGTTCTGAGACAGACGGTCTGAGATTGTTGATCTGAGACAGACGGTCTGAGACAGACGGTCTGAGACAGACGGTATGAGACAGGCGGACTGCGATAGACGTTCTGAGACAGACGGTCTGAGATTGTTGATCTGAGACAGACGGTCTGAGACAGACGGTCTGAGACAGACGGCCTAAGACAGACGGACAGGGACAGACGGCCTGAGACAGACGGTATGAGACAGGCGGTCTGAGACAGACGGACTGAGACTGACGGTCTGAGACAGACGGTCCGGGAGAGACGGTCTGTGACAGACGGTCTGAGACAGACAATCTGAGACAGACCGTCTGAGACAGGTGGTCTGAGACAGACGGCCTGAGACAGACGGTCTGAGACAGGCGGTCTGAGACAGACGGACGGAGACTAACGGACTGAGACAGACGGACTGAGACAGACGGTCTGAGACAGACGGACGGAGACTGACGGACTGAGACAGACGGACTGAGACAGACGGTCTGAGACAGATGGTCTGAGACAGACGGTCTGAGAGAGACGGTCTGAGACAGACAATCTGAGACAGACCGTCTGAGACAGGTGGTCAGAGACAGACGGCCTGAGACAGACGGTCTGAGACAGGCGGTCTGAGACAGACGGACGGAGACTGACGGACTGAGACAGACGGACTGAGACAGACGGTCTGAGACAGACGGACTGAGACTGTTGATCTGAGACAGACGGTCTGAGACAGACGGACTGAGACAGACTGACTGAGACTGACGGACTGAGACTGACGGTCTGAGACAGACGGTCTGAGACAGACGGTCTGAGACAGACGGTCTGAGACAGACAATCTGAGACAGACCGTCTGAGACAGACCGTCTGAGACAGGTGGTCTGAGACAGACGGATTGAGACACACGATCTGTGACAGACGGTCTGAGACAGGCGGTCTGAGACAGACGGACTGAGACAGACTGACTGAGACAGACGGTCCGAGACAGCGGACAGGGACACACGACCTGAGACAGACGGTCTGACACAGGCGATCTAGGACAGACGGACTGAGACAGACGGTCTGAGACAGGCGGTCTAGGACAGACGGTCTGAGACAGACAATCTGAGACAGACCGTCTGAGACAGGTGGTCTGAGACAGACGGACTGAGACAGACGGTTTGAGACAGACGGTCTGAGACAGACGGTCTGAGACAGGCGGCCTGAGACAGACGGACTGAGACAGGCGGACTGAGACTGACGGACAGGGACAGGCGAACAGACGCTGCCCAATAGCGGCAGGTGGACAGGGACAGACGACCTGAGACATACGGTCTGAGACAGGCGGTCTAGGACAGACGGACTGAGACAGACCGGCTGAGACAGACGGTCTGAAACAGGTGGTCTGAGACAGGTGGTCTGAGACAGACGGACTGAGACAGGCGGTCTGAGACAGGCGGTCTGAGACAGACGGACTGAGACAGACGGTCTGAGACAGATGGTGTGAGACAGGCGGTCTGAGACAGACGGACTGAGACAGACGGACTGAGACAGACGGTCTGAGACAGACGGACAGGGACAGACGGACTGAGACAGATGGACTGAGACAGACGGACTGAGACTGATGGTCTGAGACAGACAGACTGAGACTGATGGTCTGAGATAGACGGCCTGAGACAGAAGGATTGAGACAGACGGACTGAGACAGGCGGACTGCGACAGACGGACAGGGCAGACGATCTGAGACAGACCGTCTGAGACAGGTGGTCTTAGACAGACGGATTGAGACACACGGTCTGTGACAGACGGTCTGAGACAGGCGGTCTGAGACAGACGGTCCGAGACAGCGGACAGGGACAGACGACCTGAGACAGACGGTCTGAGACAGGCGATCTAGGACAGACGGACTGAGACAGACGGTCTGAGACAAGCGGTCTAGGACAGACGGTCTGAGACAGACGGCCTGAGACAGACGTACTGGTACAGGCGGTCTGAGACAGGCGGTCTGAGACAGACGGACTAAGACAGTCGGACTGAGACCGCCGGAATGAGACTGACGGACTGAGACAGACGACTGAGACTGACGGACAGGGACAGGCGAACAGACGCTGCCCGATAGCGGCAGGCGGATTGAGCCGGACGGTCTGAGACGGACGATTTCAGACAAACGGTCTGAGACAGACGGTTTGAGACAGACGGTCTGAGACAGACGGTCTGAGACAGGCGGCCTGAGACAGACGGACTGAGACAGGCGGACTGAGACTGACGGACAGGGACAGGCGAACAGACGCTGCCCAATAGCGGCAGGTGGACAGGGACAGACGACCTGAGACATACGGTCTGAGACAGGCGGTCTAGGACAGACGGACTGAGACAGACCGGCTGAGACAGACGGTCTGAAACAGGTGGTCTGAGACAGGCGGTCTGAGACAGACGGACTGAGACAGACGGTCTGAGACAGATGGTGTGAGACAGGCGGTCTGAGACAGACGGACTGAGACAGACGGACTGGGACAGACGGTCTGAGACAGACGGACAGGGACAGACGGACTAAGACAGACGTTCTGAGACAGACGGACTGAGACTGATGGTCTGAGACAGACAGACTGAGACTGATGGTCTGAGATAGACGGCCTGAGACAGAAGGATTGAGACAGACGGTCTGTGACAGACGGTCTGAGACAGGCGGTCTGAGACAGACGGTCCGAGACAGCGGACGGAGACAGACGGCCTGAGACAGACGGACAGGGACAGACGGCCTGAGCCAGACGGTATGAGACAGGCGGTCTGAGACAGGCGGACTGAGACAGGCGGACTGAGACAGGCGGACAGGGACAGGCGAACAGACGCTGCCCGATAGCGGCAGGTGGTCTGAGACAGACGGCCTGAGACAGACGGTCTTAGACAGGCGGTCTGAGACACACGGACTGAGACAGACGGACTGAGGCTGATGGTCTGAGACAGACGGCCTGAGGCAGACGGACTGAGGCAGACGGTCTGAGACAGACGGTCTGAGACAGACGGTCTGAGACAGACGGATTGAGACAGACGGTCTGAGACAGACGGACTGAGACTGTTGGTCTGAGACAGACGGTCTGAGACAGACGGATTGAGACAGACCGTCTGAGACAGGTGGTCTGAGACAGACGGCGTGAGACAGACGGTCTGAGACAGGCGGTCCGAGACAGACGGACGGAGACAGACGGTCTGACACAGACGGACAGTGACAGACGGCCTGAGACAGACGGTCTGAGACAGGCGGCCTGAGACAGACGGACTGAGACAGGCGGACTGATACTGACGGACAGGGACAGGCGAACAGACTTTGCCCGATAGGGGCAGGCGGATTGAGACGGACGGTCTGAGACAGACGGTCTTTGACGAACGATCTCAGACAGACGGTCTGAGACAGACGGTCTGAGACAGACGGTCTGAGACAGACGCTCTGAGACAGACGGTCTGAGACAGACGGTCTGAGACAGACGGTCTGAGACAGACGGTCTGAGACAGACGGTCTGAGACAGACGGATTGAGACAGGCGGTCTGAGACAGACGGTCTGAGATAGACGGCCTGAGACAGATGGTGTGAGACAGGCGGTCTGAGACAGACGGACTGAGACAGACGGACTGAGGCTGATGGTCTGAGACAGACGGCCTGAGGCAGACGGACTGAGGCAGACGGTCTGAGACAGACGGTCTGAGACAGACGGATTGAGACAGACGGTCTGAGACAGACGGTCTGAGATAGACGGCCTGAGACACAAGGTGTGAGGCAGGCGGTCTGAGACAGGCGGTCTGAGGCAGACGGACGGAGACAGACGGTCTGACACAGACGGACAGTGACAGACGGCCTGAGACAGACGGTCTGAGACAGGCGGCCTGAGACAGACGGTATGAGACAGGCGATCTGAGACAGACGGACGGAGACTGACGGACTGAGACAGACGGACTGAGACAGACGGTCTGAGACAGACGGACTGAGACTGTTGGTCTGAGACAGACGGTCTGAGACAGACGTATTGAGACAGACGGATTGAGACAGACGGTCTGAGACAGACAGGCAGCGACAGACGGTCTGAGACAGACGGTCTGAGATAGACGGCCTGAGACAGATGGTGTGAGACAGGCGGTCTGAGACAGACGGACTGAGACAGACGGACTGAGACAGACGGACTGAGGCTGATGGTCTGAGACAGACGGCCTGAGGCAGACGGACTGCGACAGACGGACTGAGACAGACGGACTGAGGCTGATGGTCTGAGACAGACGGCCTGAGGCAGACGGACTGAGACAGACGGTCTGAGACAGACGATCTGAGACAGACGGCCTGAGACAGATGGTGTGAGGCAGACGGACTGAGGCAGACGGTCTGAGACAGACGGTCTGAGACAGACGGTCTGAGACAGACGGACTGAGACAGACGGACTGAGACAGACGGACTGAGGCTGATGGTCTGAGACAGACGGCCTGAGGCAGACGGACTGCGACAGACGGACTGAGACAGACGGACTGAGGCTGATGGTCTGAGACAGACGGCCTGAGGCAGACGGACTGAGACAGACGGTCTGAGACAGACGATCTGAGACAGACGGCCTGAGACAGATGGTGTGAGACAGGCGGTCTGAGACAGACGGACTCAGACAGACGGATTGAGACAGACGGTCTGAGACAGACGGGCAGGGACAGACGGTCTGAGACAGACGGTCTGAGATAGACGGCCTGAGACAGATGGTGTGAGACAGGCGGTCTGAGACAGACGGACTGAGACAGACGGACTGAGACAGACGGACTGAGGCTGATGGTCTGAGACAGACGGCCTGAGGCAGACGGACTGAGACAGACGGTCTGAGACAGACGATCTGAGACAGACGGCCTGAGACAGACGGATTGAGACAGGCGGACTGAGACAGACCGTCTGAGACAGGTGGTCTTAGACAGACGGATTGAGACAGACGGATTGAGACAGACGGTCTGTGACAGACGGTCTGAGACAGGCGGTCTGAGACAGACTGACTGAGACAGGCGGAATGTGATAGACGTTCTGAGACAGACGGTCTGAGACAGACGGTCCGAGACAGACGATCTGAGACCGGTGGTCTAAGACAGACGGACTGAGACAGGCGGACAGGGACAGACGAACAGACGCTGCCCGATAGCGGCAGGTGGTCTGAGACAGACGGCCTGAGACAGACGGTCTTAGACAGGCGGTCTGAGACAGAAGGATTGAGACAGACGGTCTGTGACAGACGGTCTGAGACAGGCGGTCTGAGACAGACGGACTCAGACAGACGGATTGAGACAGACGGACTGAGACAGGCGGACTGAGACTGACGGACAGGGACAGGCGAACAGACGCTGCCCAATAGCGGCAGGTGGACAGGGACAGACGACCTGAGACATACGGTCTGAGACAGGCGGTCTAGGACAGACGGACTGAGACAGACCGGCTGAGACAGACGGTCTGAAACAGGTGGTCTGAGACAGGCGGTCTGAGACAGACGGACTGAGACAGACGGTCTGAGACAGATGGTGTGAGACAGGCGGTCTGAGACAGACGGACTGAGACAGACGGACTGGGACAGACGGTCTGAGACAGACGGACAGGGACAGACGGACTAAGACAGACGTTCTGAGATAGACGGACTGAGACTGATGGTCTGAGACAGACAGACTGAGACTGATGGTCTGAGATAGACGGCCTGAGACAGAAGGATTGAGACAGACGGTCTGTGACAGACGGTCTGAGACAGGCGGTCTGAGACAGACGGTCCGAGACAGCGGACGGAGACAGACGGCCTGAGACAGACGGACAGGGACAGACGGCCTGAGCCAGACGGTATGAGACAGGCGGTCTGAGACAGGCGGACTGAGACAGGCGGACTGAGACAGGCGGACAGGGACAGGCGAACAGACGCTGCCCGATAGCGGCAGGTGGTCTGAGACAGACGGCCTGAGACAGACGGTCTTAGACAGGCGGTCTGAGACAGACGGACTGAGACAGACGGACTGAGGCTGATGGTCTGAGACAGACGGCCTGAGGCAGACGGACTGACGCAGACGGTCTGAGACAGACGGTCTGAGACAGACGGTCTGAGACAGACGGATTGAGACAGACGGTCTGAGACAGACGGACTGAGACTGTTGGTCTGAGACAGACGGTCTGAGACAGACGGATTGAGACAGACCGTCTGAGACAGGTGGTCTGAGACAGACGGCGTGAGACAGACGGTCTGAGACAGGCGGTCCGAGACAGACGGACGGAGACAGACGGTCTGACACAGACGGACAGTGACAGACGGCCTGAGACAGACGGTCTGAGACAGGCGGCCTGAGACAGACGGACTGAGACAGGCGGACTGATACTGACGGACAGGGACAGGCGAACAGACTTTGCCCGATAGGGGCAGGCGGATTGAGACGGACGGTCTGAGACAGACGGTCTTTGACGAACGATCTCAGACAGACGGTCTGAGACAGACGGTCTGAGACAGACGGTCTGAGACAGACGCTCTGAGACAGACGGTCTGAGACAGACGGTCTGAGACAGACGGTCTGAGACAGACGGTCTGAGACAGACGGATTGAGACAGGCGGTCTGAGACAGACGGTCTGAGATAGACGGCCTGAGACAGATGGTGTGAGACAGGCGGTCTGAGACAGACGGACTGAGACAGACGGACTGAGGCTGATGGTCTGAGACAGACGGCCTGAGGCAGACGGACTGAGGCAGACGGTGTGAGACAGACGGTCTGAGACAGACGGATTGAGACAGACGGTCTGAGACAGACGGTCTGAGATAGACGGCCTGAGACACAAGGTGTGAGGCAGGCGGTCTGAGACAGGCGGTCTGAGGCAGACGGACGGAGACAGACGGTCTGACACAGACGGACAGTGACAGACGGCCTGAGACAGACGGTCTGAGACAGGCGGCCTGAGACAGACGGTATGAGACAGGCGATCTGAGACAGACGGCCTGAGGCAGACGGACTGAGGCAGACGGTGTGAGACAGGCGGTCTGAGACAGACGGACTGAGACAGACGGACTGAGACAGACGGACTGAGGCTGATGGTCTGAGACAGACGGCCTGAGGCAGACGGACTGCGACAGACGGACTGAGACAGACGGACTGAGGCTGATGGTCTGAGACAGACGGCCTGAGGCAGACGGACTGAGACAGACGGTCTGAGACAGACGATCTGAGACAGACGGCCTGAGACAGATGGTGTGAGACAGGCGGTCTGAGACAGACGGACTCAGACAGACGGATTGAGACAGACGGTCTGAGACAGACGGGCAGGGACAGACGGTCTGAGACAGACGGTCTGAGATAGACGGCCTGAGACAGATGGTGTGAGACAGGCGGTCTGAGACAGACGGACTGAGACAGACGGACTGAGACAGACGGACTGAGGCTGATGGTCTGAGACAGACGGCCTGAGGCAGACGGACTGAGACAGACGGTCTGAGACAGACGATCTGAGACAGACGGCCTGAGACAGACGGATTGAGACAGGCGGACTGAGACAGACCGTCTGAGACAGGTGGTCTTAGACAGACGGATTGAGACAGACGGATTGAGACAGACGGTCTGTGACAGACGGTCTGAGACAGGCGGTCTGAGACAGACTGACTGAGACAGGCGGAATGTGATAGACGTTCTGAGACAGACGGTCTGAGACAGACGGTCCGAGACAGACGATCTGAGACCGGTGGTCTAAGACAGACGGACTGAGACAGGCGGACAGGGACAGACGAACAGACGCTGCCCGATAGCGGCAGGTGGTCTGAGACAGACGGCCTGAGACAGACGGTCTTAGACAGGCGGTCTGAGACAGACGGACTGAGACAGACGGACTGAGACAGACGGACTGAGGCTGATGGTCTGAGACAGACGGCCTGAGGCAGACGGACTGAGACAGACGGTCCGAGACAGACGGACAGGGAGAGACGACCTGAAACAGACGGTCTGAGACAGGTGGTCTAGGACAGACGGACTGAGACAGACGGTCTGAGACAGACGGACTGAGACTGTTGGTCTGAGACAGACGGTCTGAGACAGACGGATTGAGACAGACGGACTGAGACAGGCGGACAGGGACAGGCGAACAGACGCTGCCCGATAGCGGCAGGCGGACTGAGACTGACGGTCTGAGACAGACGGTCTGAGACAGACGGTCTGAGACAGACGGTCTGAGACAGACGGTCTGAGACAGACGGTCTGAGACAGACGGTCTGAGACAGACGGACAGGGACAGACGGCCTGAGACAGACGGTCTGAGACAGGCGGTCGGAGACAGACGGTCTGAGACAGAGGCTCGGAGACAGACGATCTGAGACAGACCGTCTGAGACAGGTGGTCTGAGACAGAAGGTCTGAGACAGACGGCCTGAGACAGACGGTCTGAGACAGGCGGTCTGAGACAGACGGACGGAGACAGACGGTCTGACACAGACGGACAGTGACAGACGGCCTGAGACAGACGGTCTGAGACAGGCGGCCTGAGACAGACGGTCTGAGACAGGCGATCTGAGACAGACGGACGGAGACTGACGGACTGAGACAGACGGACTGAGACGGACGATCTGAGACAGACGGACTGAGACTGTTGGTCTGAGACAGACGGTCTGAGACAGACGGATTGAGACAGACGGACTGAGACAGGCGGACAGGGACAGGCGAACAGACGCTGCCCGATAGCGGCTGGCGGACTGAGACTGACGGTCTGAGACAGACGGACAGGGACAGGCGGCCTGAGACAGACGGTCTGAGACAGGCGGTCGGAGACAGACGGTCTGAGGCAGACGGTCGGAGACAGACGATCTGAGACAGACGGTCTGAGACAGGCGGCCTGAGACAGACGGTCTGAGACAGGCGGTCTGAGACAGACGGACAGGGACAGACGAACAGACGCTGCCCGATAGCGGCAGGCGGATTGAGACGGACGGTCTGAGACAGACGGTCTGAGACGGACGATCTCAGACAGACAGTCTGAGACAGACGGTCTGAGACAGACGGTCTGAGACAGACGGTCTGAGACAGACGGTCTGAGACACACGGTCTGAGACAGACGGTCTGAGACAGACGGTGTGAGACAGACGGTCTGACACAGACGGATTGAGACAGACGGTCTGAGACAGACGGTCTGAGATAGACGGCCTGAGACAGATGGTGTGGGACAGGCGGTCTGAGACAGACGGACTGAGACAGACGGATTGAGACAGACGGTCTGAGACAGACGGACAGGGACAGACGGACTGAGATAGACGGACTGAGACAGACGGACTGAGACTGATGGTCTGAGACAGACAGACTGAGACTGATGGTCTGAGATAGACGGCCTGAGACAGAAGGATTGAGACAGACGGACTGAGACAGGCGGACTGCGACAGACGGACAGGGCAGACGATCTGAGACAGACCGTCTGAGACAGGTGGTCTTAGACAGACGGATTGAGACACACGGTCTGTGACAGACGGTCTGAGACAGGCGGTCTGAGACAGACGGTCCGAGACAGCGGACAGGGACAGACGACCTGAGACAGACGGTCTGAGACAGGCGATCTAGGACAGACGGACTGAGACAGACGGTCTGAGACAGGCGGTCTAGGACAGACGGTCTGAGACAGACCGCCTGAGACAGACGTACTGGTACAGGCGGTCTGAGACAGGCGGTCTGAGACAGACGGACTATGACAGACGGACTGAGACCGCCGGAATGAGACTGACGGACTGAGACAGACGACTGAGACTGACGGACAGGGACAGGCGAACAGACGCTGCCCGATAGCGGCAGGCGGATTGAGCCGGACGGTCTGAGACGGACGATTTCAGACAAACGGTCTGAGACAGACGGTTTGAGACAGACGGTCTGAGACAGACGGTCTGAGACAGGCGGCCTGAGACAGACGGACTGAGACAGGCGGACTGAGACTGACGGACAGGGACAGGCGAACAGACGCTGCCCAATAGCGGCAGGTGGACAGGGACAGACGACCTGAGACATACGGTCTGAGACAGGCGGTCTAGGACAGACGGACTGAGACAGACCGGCTGAGACAGACGGTCTGAAACAGGTGGTCTGAGACAGGTGGTCTGAGACAGACGGACTGAGACAGGCGGTCTGAGACAGGCGGTCTGAGACAGACGGACTGAGACAGACGGTCTGAGACAGATGGTGTGAGACAGGCGGTCTGAGACAGACGGACTGAGACAGACGGACAGGGACAGACGGTCTGAGACAGGCGGTCTGAGACAGACGGACTGAGACAGACGGTCTGAGACAGATGGTGTGAGACAGGCGGTCTGAGACAGACGGACTGAGACAGACGGACTGAGACAGACGGTCTGAGACAGACGGACAGGGACAGACGGACTGAGACAGACGGACTGAGACAGACGGACTGAGACTGATGGTCTGAGACAGACAGACTGAGACTGATGGTCTCAGATAGACGGCCTGAGACAGAAGGATTGAGACAGACGGACTGAGACAGGCGGACTGCGACAGACGGACAGGGCAGACGATCTGAGACAGACCGTCTGAGACAGGTGGTCTTAGACAGACGGATTGAGACACACGGTCTGTGACAGACGGTCTGAGACAGGCGGTCTGAGACAGACGGTCCGAGACAGCGGACAGGGACAGACGACCTGAGACAGACGGTCTGAGACAGGCGATCTAGGACAGACGGACTGAGACAGACGGTCTGAGACAGGCGGTCTAGGACAGACGGTCTGAGACAGACGGCCTGAGACAGACGTACTGGTACAGGCGGTCTGAGACAGGCGGTCTGAGACAGACGGACTAAGACAGACGGACTGAGACCGCCGGAATGAGACTGACGGACTGAGACAGACGACTGAGACTGACGGACAGGGACAGGCGAACAGACGCTGCCCGATAGCGGCAGGCGGATTGAGCCGGACGGTCTGAGACGGACGATTTCAGACAAACGGTCTGAGACAGACGGTTTGAGACAGACGGTCTGAGACAGACGGTCTGAGACAGGCGGCCTGAGACAGACGGACTGAGACAGGCGGACTGAGACTGACGGACAGGGACAGGCGAACAGACGCTGCCCAATAGCGGCAGGTGGACAGGGACAGACGACCTGAGACATACGGTCTGAGACAGGCGGTCTAGGACAGACGGACTGAGACAGACCGGCTGAGACAGACGGTCTGAAACAGGTGGTCTGAGACAGGTGGTCTGAGACAGACGGACTGAGACAGGCGGTCTGAGACAGGCGGTCTGAGACAGACGGACTGAGACAGACGGTCTGAGACAGATGGTGTGAGACAGGCGGTCTGAGACAGGCGGTCTGAGACAGACGGTCCGAGACAGCGGACAGGGACAGACGACCTGAGACAGACGGTCTGAGACAGGCGATCTAGGACAGACGGACTGAGACAGACGGTCTGAGACAGGCGGTCTAGGACAGACGGTCTGAGACAGACGGCCTGAGACAGACGTACTGGTACAGGCGGTCTGAGACAGGCGGTCTGAGACAGACGGACTAAGACAGACGGACTGAGACCGCCGGAATGAGACTGACGGACTGAGACAGACGACTGAGACTGACGGACAGGGACAGGCGAACAGACGCTGCCCGATAGCGGCAGGCGGATTGAGCCGGACGGTCTGAGACGGACGATTTCAGACAAACGGTCTGAGACAGACGGTTTGAGACAGACGGTCTGAGACAGACGGTCTGAGACAGGCGGCCTGAGACAGACGGACTGAGACAGGCGGACTGAGACTGACGGACAGGGACAGGCGAACAGACGCTGCCCAATAGCGGCAGGTGGACAGGGACAGACGACCTGAGACATACGGTCTGAGACAGGCGGTCTAGGACAGACGGACTGAGACAGACCGGCTGAGACAGACGGTCTGAAACAGGTGGTCTGAGACAGGTGGTCTGAGACAGACGGACTGAGACAGGCGGTCTGAGACAGATGGTGTGAGACAGGCGGTCTGAGACAGGCGGTCTGAGACAGACGGTCCGAGACAGCGGACAGGGACAGACGACCTGAGACAGACGGTCTGAGACAGGCGATCTAGGACAGACGGACTGAGACAGACGGTCTGAGACAAGCGGTCTAGGACAGACGGTCTGAGACAGACGGCCTGAGACAGACGTACTGGTACAGGCGGTCTGAGACAGGCGGTCTGAGACAGACGGACTAAGACAGACGGACTGAGACCGCCGGAATGAGACTGACGGACTGAGACAGACGACTGAGACTGACGGACAGGGACAGGCGAACAGACGCTGCCCGATAGCGGCAGGCGGATTGAGCCGGACGGTCTGAGACGGACGATTTCAGACAAACGGTCTGAGACAGACGGTTTGAGACAGACGGTCTGAGACAGACGGTCTGAGACAGGCGGCCTGAGACAGACGGACTGAGACAGGCGGACTGAGACTGACGGACAGGGACAGGCGAACAGACGCTGCCCAATAGCGGCAGGTGGACAGGGACAGACGACCTGAGACATACGGTCTGAGACAGGCGGTCTAGGACAGACGGACTGAGACAGACCGGCTGAGACAGACGGTCTGAAACAGGTGGTCTGAGACAGGTGGTCTGAGACAGACGGACTGAGACAGGCGGTCTGAGACAGGCGGTCTGAGACAGACGGACTGAGACAGACGGTCTGAGACAGATGGTGTGAGACAGGCGGTCTGAGACAGACGGACTGAGACAGACGGACTGGGACAGACGGTCTGAGACAGACGGACAGGGACAGACGGACTAAGACAGACGGACTGAGACAGACGGACTGAGACTGATGGTCTGAGACAGACAGACTGAGACTGATGGTCTGAGATAGACGGCCTGAGACAGAAGGATTGAGACAGACGGACTGAGACAGGCGGACTGCGACAGACGGACAGGGCAGACGATCTGAGACAGACCGTCTGAGACAGGTGGTCTTAGACAGACGGATTGAGACACACGGTCTGTGACAGACGGTCTGAGACAGGCGGTCTGAGACAGACGGTCCGAGACAGCGGACAGGGACAGACGACCTGAGACAGACGGTCTGAGACATGCGATCTAGGACAGACGGACTGAGACAGACGGTCTGAGACAGGCGGTCTAGGACAGACGGTCTGAGACAGACGGCCTGAGACAGACGTACTGGTACAGGCGGTCTGAGACAGGCGGTCTGAGACAGACGGACTAAGACAGACGGACTGAGACCGCCGGAATGAGACTGACGGACAGAGACAGACGACTGAGACTGACGGACAGGGACAGGCGAACAGGCGCTGCCCGATAGCGGCAGGCGGATTGAGCCGGACGGTCTGAGACAGACGGTATGAGACAGACGGTCTGAGACAGACGGTCTGAGACAGGCGGCCTGAGACAGACGGACTGAGACAGGCGGACTGAGACTGACGGACAGGGACAGGCGAACAGACGCTGCCCGATAGCGGCAGGTGGACAGGGACAGACGACCTGAGACAGACGGTCTGAGACAGGCGGTCTAGGACAGACGGACTGTGACAGACCGGCTGAGACAGACGGTCTGAAACAGGTGGTCTGAGACAGGTGGTCTGAGACAGACGGTCTGAGACAGACGGCCTGAGACAGGTGGTCTGAGACAGACGGACGGAGACAGACGGCCTGAGACAGACGGACAGGGACAGACGGCCTGAGCCAGACGGTATGAGACAGGCGGTCTGAGACAGGCGGACTGAGACATGCGGACTGAGACAGCCGGACTGAGACTGACGGTCTGAGACAGACGGTCCGAGACAGACGGTCTGTGACAGACGGTCTGAGACAGACAATCTGAGACAGACCGTCTGAGACAGGTGGGCTGAGACAGACAGCCTGAGACAGACGGTCTGAGACAGGCGGTCTGAGACAGACGGACGGAGACTGACGGACTGAGACAGACGGACTGAGACAGACGGTCTGAGACAGACGGACGGAGACTGACGGACTGAGACAGACGGACTGAGACAGACGGTCTGAGACAGGTGGTCTGAGACAGGCGGACTGAGACTGACGGTCTGAGACAGACGGTCTGAGACAGACGGCCTGAGACAGACGGTCTGAGACACGCGGTCTGAGACAGACGGTCTGAGACAGACGGTCGGAGACAGACGATCTGAGACAGACCTGCTGAGACAGGTGGTCTGAGACAGGTGGTCTGAGACAGACGGCGTGAGACAGACGGTCTGAGACAGGCGGTCTGAGACAGACGGACGGAGACAGACGGTCTGACACAGACGGACAGTGACAGACGGCCTGAGACAGACGGTCTGAGACAGGCGGCCTGAGACAGACGGACTGAGACAGGCGGACTGATACTGACGGACAGGGACAGGCGAACAGACGCTGCCCGATAGCGGCAGGCGGATTGAGACGGACGGTCTGAGACAGACGGTCTTTGACGAACGATCTCAGACAGACGGTCTGAGACAGACGCTCTGAGACAGACGCTCTGAGACAGACGGTCTGAGACAGACGGTCTGAGGCAGACGGTCTGAGACAGACGGATTGAGACAGACGGTCTGAGACAGACGGTCTGAGATAGACGGCCTGAGACAGATGGTGTGAGACAGGCGGTCTGAGACAGACGGACTGAGACAGACGGACTGAGACAGACGGACTGAGGCGGATGGTCTGAGACAGACGGCCTGAGGCAGACGGACTGAGACAGACGGTCTGAGACAGACGGTCTGAGACAGACGGTCTGAGACAGACGGATTGAGACAGACGGTCTGAGACAGACGGTCTGAGATAGACGGCCTGAGACAGATGGTGTGAGACAGGCGGTCTGAGACAGACGGACTCAGACAGACGGATTGAGACATGCGATCTAGGACAGACGGACTGAGACAGGCGGTCTGAGACAGGCGGTCTGAGACAGACGGACTAAGACAGACGGACTGAGACCGCCGGAATGAGACTGACGGACAGAGACAGACGACTGAGACTGACGGACAGGGACAGGCGAACAGGCGCTGCCCGATAGCGGCAGGCGGATTGAGCCGGACGGTCTGAGACAGACGGTATGAGACAGACGGTCTGAGACAGACGGTCTGAGACAGGCGGCCTGAGACAGACGGACTGAGACAGGCGGACTGAGACTGACGGACAGGGACAGGCGAACAGACGCTGCCCGATAGCGGCAGGTGGACAGGGACAGACGACCTGAGACAGACGGTCTGAGACAGGCGGTCTAGGACAGACGGACTGTGACAGACCGGCTGAGACAGACGGTCTGAAACAGGTGGTCTGAGACAGGTGGTCTGAGACAGACGGTCTGAGACAGACGGCCTGAGACAGGTGGTCTGAGACAGACGGACGGAGACAGACGGCCTGAGACAGACGGACAGGGACAGACGGCCTGAGCCAGACGGTATGAGACAGGCGGTCTGAGACAGGCGGACTGAGACAGGCGGACTGAGACAGCCGGACTGAGACTGACGGTCTGAGACAGACGGTCCGAGACAGACGGTCTGTGACAGACGGTCTGAGACAGACAATCTGAGACAGACCGTCTGAGACAGGTGGGCTGAGACAGACAGCCTGAGACAGACGGTCTGAGACAGGCGGTCTGAGACAGACGGACGGAGACTGACGGACTGAGACAGACGGACTGAGACAGACGGTCTGAGACAGACGGACGGAGACTGACGGACTGAGACAGACGGACTGAGACAGACGGTCTGAGACAGGTGGTCTGAGACAGGCGGACTGAGACTGACGGTCTGAGACAGACGGTCTGAGACAGGTGGTCTGAGACAGGCGGACTGAGACTGACGGTCTGAGACAGACGGTCTGAGACAGACGGCCTGAGACAGACGGTCTGAGACACGCGGTCTGAGACAGACGGTCTGAGACAGACGGTCGGAGACAGACGATCTGAGACAGACCTGCTGAGACAGGTGGTCTGAGACAGGTGGTCTGAGACAGACGGCGTGAGACAGACGGTCTGAGACAGGCGGTCTGAGACAGACGGACGGAGACAGACGGTCTGACACAGACGGACAGTGACAGACGGCCTGAGACAGACGGTCTGAGACAGGCGGCCTGAGACAGACGGACTGAGACAGGCGGACTGATACTGACGGACAGGGACAGGCGAACAGACGCTGCCCGATAGCGGCAGGCGGATTGAGACGGACGGTCTGAGACAGACGGTCTTTGACGAACGATCTCAGACAGACGGTCTGAGACAGACGCTCTGAGACAGACGCTCTGAGACAGACGGTCTGAGACAGACGGTCTGAGGCAGACGGTCTGAGACAGACGGATTGAGACAGACGGTCTGAGACAGACGGTCTGAGATAGACGGCCTGAGACAGATGGTGTGAGACAGGCGGTCTGAGACAGACGGACTGAGACAGACGGACTGAGACAGACGGACTGAGGCGGATGGTCTGAGACAGACGGCCTGAGGCAGACGGACTGAGACAGACGGTCTGAGACAGACGGTCTGAGACAGACGGTCTGAGACAGACGGATTGAGACAGACGGTCTGAGACAGACGGTCTGAGATAGACGGCCTGAGACAGATGGTGTGAGACAGGCGGTCTGAGACAGACGGACTCAGACAGACGGATTGAGACAGACGGTCTGAGACAGACGGGCAGGGACAGACGGACTGAGACAGACGGACTGAGACTGATGTTCTGAGACAGACGGACTGAGACTGATGGTCTGAGATAGACGGCCTGAGACAGACGGATTGAGACAGACGGACTGAGACAGGCGGACTGAGACAGACCGTCTGAGACAGGTGGTCTTACACAGACGGATTGAGACAGACGGTCTGTGACAGACGGTCTGAGACAGGCGGTCTGAGACAGACTGACTGAGACAGGCGGAATGTGATAGACGTTCTGAGACAGACGGTCTGAGACAGACGGTCCGAGACAGACGATCTGAGACCGGTGGTCTAAGACAGACGGACTGAGACAGGCGGACAGGGACAGGCGAACAGACGCTGCCCGATAGCGGCAGGTGGTCTGAGACAGACGGCCTGAGACAGACGGTCTTAGACAGGCGGTCTGAGACAGACGGACTGAGACAGACGGACTGAGACAGACGGACTGAGACAGACGGACTGAGGCTGATGGTCTGAGACAGACGGCCTGAGGCAGACGGACTGAGACAGACGGTCCGAGACAGACGGACAGGGAGAGACGACCTGAAACAGACGGTCTGAGACAGGTGGCCTAGGACAGACGGACTGAGACAGACGGTCTGAGACAGACGGACTGAGACTGTTGGTCTGAGACAGACGGTCTGAGACAGACGGATTGAGACAGACCGTCTGAGACAGGTGGTCTGGGACAGGTGGTCTGAGACAGACGGCGTGAGACAGACGGTCTGAGACAGGCGGTCTGAGACAGACGGACGGAGACAGACGGTCTGACACAGACGGACAGTGACAGACGGCCTGAGACAGACGGTCTGAGACAGGCGGCCTGAGACAGACGGACTGAGACAGGCGGACTGATACTGACGGACAGGGACAGGCGAACAGACTTTGCCCGATAGCGGCAGGCGGATTGAGACGGACGGTCTGAGACAGACGGTCTTTGACGAACGATCTCAGACAGACGGTCTGAGACAGACGGTCTGAGACAGACGGTCTGAGACAGACGGATTGAGACAGGCGGTCTGAGACAGACGGTCTGAGATAGACGGCCTGAGACAGATGGTGTGAGACAGGCGGTCTGAGACAGACGGACTGAGACAGACGGACTGAGGCTGATGGTCTGAGACAGACGGCCTGAGACAGACGGTCTGAGACAGGCGGCCTGAGACAGACGGTATGAGACAGGCGATCTGAGACAGACGGACGGAGACTGACGGACTGAGACAGACGGACTGAGACAGACGGTCTGAGACAGACGGACTGAGACTGTTGGTCTGAGACAGACGGTCTGAGACAGACGGATTGAGACAGACGGATTGAGACAGACGGTCTGAGACAGACGGGCAGGGACAGACGGTCTGAGACAGACGGACTGAGACTGTTGGTCTGAGACAGACGGTCTGAGACAGACGGATTGAGACAGACGGATTGAGACAGACGGTCTGAGACAGACGGGCAGGGACAGACGGTCTGAGACAGACGGTCTGAGATAGACGGCCTGAGACAGATGGTGTGAGACAGGCGGTCTGAGACAGACGGACTGAGACAGACGGACTGAGACAGACGGACTGAGGCTGATGGTCTGAGACAGACGGCCTGAGGCAGACGGACTGCGACAGACGGACTGAGACAGACGGACTGAGGCTGATGGTCTGAGACAGACGGCCTGAGGCAGACGGACTGAGACAGACGGTCTGAGACAGACGATCTGAGACAGACGGCCTGAGACAGATGGTGTGAGACAGGCGGTCTGAGACAGACGGACTCAGACAGACGGATTGAGACAGACGGTCTGAGACAGACGGGCAGGGACAGACGGTCTGAGACAGACGGTCTGAGATAGACGGCCTGAGACAGATGGTGTGAGACAGGCGGTCTGAGACAGACGGACTGAGACAGACGGACTGAGACAGACGGACTGAGGCTGATGGTCTGAGACAGACGGCCTGAGGCAGACGGACTGAGACAGACGGTCTGAGACAGACGATCTGAGACAGACGGCCTGAGACAGACGGATTGAGACAGGCGGACTGAGACAGACCGTCTGAGACAGGTGGTCTTAGACAGACGGATTGAGACAGACGGATTGAGACAGACGGTCTGTGACAGACGGTCTGAGACAGGCGGTCTGAGACAGACTGACTGAGACAGGCGGAATGTGATAGACGTTCTGAGACAGACGGTCTGAGACAGACGGTCCGAGACAGACGATCTGAGACCGGTGGTCTAAGACAGACGGACTGAGACAGGCGGACAGGGACAGACGAACAGACGCTGCCCGATAGCGGCAGGTGGTCTGAGACAGACGGACTGAGACAGACGGTCTTAGACAGGCGGTCTGAGACAGACGGACTGAGACAGACGGACTGAGACAGACGGACTGAGGCTGATGGTCTGAGACAGACGGCCTGAGGCAGACGGACTGAGACAGACGGTCCGAGACAGACGGACAGGGAGAGACGACCTGAAACAGACGGTCTGAGACAGGTGGTCTAGGACAGACGGACTGAGACAGACGGTCTGAGACAGACGGACTGAGACTGTTGGTCTGAGACAGACGGTCTGAGACAGACGGTCTGAGACAGACGGATTGAGACAGACGGACTGAGACAGGCGGACAGGGACAGGCGAACAGACGCTGCCCGATAGCGGCAGGCGGACTGAGACTGACGGTCTGAGACAGACGGTCTGAGACAGACGGTCTGAGACAGACGGTCTGAGACAGACGGACAGGGACAGACGGTCTGAGACAGACGGTCTGAGACAGGCGGTCGGAGACAGACGGTCTGAGACAGAGGCTCGGAGACAGACGATCTGAGACAGACCGTCTGAGACAGGTGGTCTGAGACAGGTGGTCTGAGACAGACGGCCTGAGACAGACGGTCTGAGACAGGCGGTCTGAGACAGACGGACGGAGACAGACGGTCTGACACAGACGGACAGTGACAGACGGCCTGAGACAGACGGTCTGAGACAGGCGGCCTGAGACAGACGGTCTGAGACAGGCGATCTGAGACAGACGGACGGAGACTGACGGACTGAGACAGACGGACTGAGACAGACGATCTGAGACAGACGGACTGAGACTGTTGGTCTGAGACAGACGGTCTGAGCCAGACAGATTGAGACAGACGGACTGAGACAGGCGGACAGGGACAGGCGAACAGACGCTGCCCGATAGCGGCTGGCGGACTGAGACTGACGGTCTGAGACAGACGGACAGGGACAGACGGCCTGAGACAGACGGTCTGAGACAGGCGGTCGGAGACAGACGGTCTGAGGCAGACGGTCGGAGACAGACGATCTGAGACAGACGGTCTGAGACAGGCGGCCTGAGACAGACGGTCTGAGACAGACGGTCTGAGGCAGACGGTCGGAGACAGACGATCTGAGACAGGCGGCCTGAGACAGACGGTCTGAGACAGGCGGTCTGAGACAGACGGACAGGGACAGGCGAACAGACGCTGGCCGATAGCGGCAGGCGGATTGAGACGGACGGTCTGAGACAGACGGTCTGAGACGGACGATCTCAGACAGACGGTCTGAGACAGACGGTCTGAGACAGACGGTCTGAGACAGACGGTCTGAGACAGACGGTCTGAGACAGACGGTCTGAGACACACGGTCTGAGACAGACGGTCTGAGACAGACGGTGTGAGACAGACGGTCTGACACAGACGGATTGAGACAGACGGTCTGAGACAGACGGTCTGAGATAGACGGCCTGAGACAGATGGTGTGGGACAGGCGGTCTGAGACAGACGGACTGAGACAGACGGATTGAGACAGACGGTCTGAGACAGACGGACAGGGACAGACGGACTGAGACAGACGGACTGAGACTGATGGTCTGAGCTAGACGGCCTGAGACAGACGGATTGAGACAGACGGACTGAGACAGGCGGACTGAGACAGACCGTCTGAGACAGGTGGTCTTAGACAGACGGATTGAGACCGACGGTCTGTGACAGACGGTCTGACACAGGCGGTCTGAGACAGACGGACTGAGACAGGCGGACTGTGATAGACGTTCTGAGACAGACGGTCCGAGACAGACGATCTGAGACCGGTGGTCTAAGACAGACGGACTGAGACAGACGGATTGAGACAGACGGTCTGAGACAGAGGGTCGGAGACAGACGATCTGAGACAGACGGACTGAGACAGACGGACTGAGACAGACGATCTGAGACAGACGGACAGGCACAGGCGGCCTGAGGCAGACGGTCTGAGACAGACGGTCTGAGACAGACGAACTGATACAGACGGTCTGAGACAGACGGTCTGCGGCAGACGGTCTGCGGCAGACGGACTGAGACAGACGGTCTGAGACAGACGGTGTGAGACACACAATCTGAGACAGACCGTCTGAGACAGGTGGTCTGAGACAGACGGCATGAGACAGACGGTCTGAGACAGGCGATCTGAGACAGACGGACTGAGACTGACGGACTGAGACAGACGGACTGAGACAGACGATCTGAGACAGACGGACAGGCACAGACGGCCTGAGACAGACGGTCTGAGACAGACGGTCTGAGACAGACGGTCTGAGACAGACGGACTGAGACAGACGGACTGAGACAGACGATCTGAGACAGACGGACAGGCACAGGCGGCCTGAGGCAGACGGTCTGAGACAGACGGTCTGAGACAGACGAACTGATACAGACGGTCTGAGACAGACGGTCTGCGGCAGACGGACTGAGACAGACGGTCTGAGACAGACGGACTGAGACAGACGGACTGAGACAGACGATCTGAGACAGACGGACAGGCACAGGCGGCCTGAGGCAGACGGTCTGAGACAGACGGTCTGAGACAGACGAACTGATACAGACGGTCTGAGACAGACGGTCTGCGGCAGACGGTCTGCGGCAGACGGACTGAGACAGACGGTCTGAGACAGACGGTGTGAGACACACAATCTGAGACAGACCGTCTGAGACAGGTGGTCTGAGACAGACGGCATGAGACAGACGGTCTGAGACAGGCGATCTGAGACAGACGGACTGAGACTGACGGACTGAGACAGACGGACTGAGACAGACGATCTGAGACAGACGGACAGGCACAGACGGCCTGAGACAGACGGTCTGAGACAGACGGTCTGAGACAGACAGTCTGAGACAGACGGTCTGAGACAGACGGTCTGAGACAGACGGTCTGAGACAGGCGGACTGGGACAGGCGAACAGACGCTGCCCGATAGCGGCAGGCGGACTGAGACTGACGGTCTGAGACAGACGGTCTGAGGCAGACGGACAGGGACAGACGGCCTGAGACAGACGGTCTGAGACAGGCGGTCGGAGACAGACGGTCTGAGACAGAGGGTCGGAGACAGACGATCTGAGACAGACCGTCTGAGACAGGTGGTCTGAGACAGGTGGTCTGAGACAGACGGCCTGAGACAGACGGTCTGAGACAGGCGGTCTGAGACAGACGGACGGAGACAGACGGTCTGACACACACGGACAGTGACAGACGGCATGAGACAGACGGTCTGAGACTGACGGACTGAGACAGACGGACTGAGACAGATGGTCTGAGACAGACGGACTGAGACTGTTGGTCTGAGACAGACGGTCTGTGACAGGCGGTCTGAGACAGACGGACGGAGACAGGCGGTCTGAGACAGACGGACTGAGACAGACGGACTGAGACTGTTGGTCTGAGACAGACGGTTTGAGACAGACGGATTCAGACAGACGGACTGAGACAGACGGACAGGGAGAGGCGAACAGACGCTGCCCGATAGCGGCAGACGGTCTGAGACAGACGGTCTGAGACAGGCGGTCTGAGACAGACGGACGCAGACTGACGGACTGAGACAGACGGACTGAGACAGACGGTCTGAGACAGACGGACTGAGACTGTTGGTCTGAGACAGACGGATTGAGACAGACGGACTGAGACAGACGGACAGGGACAGGCGAACAGACGCTGCCCGATAGCGGCAGACGGTCTGAGACAGACGGTCTGAGACAGGCGGTCTGAGACAGACGGACGCAGACTGACGGACTGAGACAGACGGACTGAGACAGACGGTCTGAGACAGACGGACTGAGACTGTTGGTCTGAGACAGACGGATTGAGACAGACGGACTGAGACAGACGGACAGGGACAGGCGAACAGACGCTGCCCGATAGCGGCAGGCGGATTGAGACGGACGGTCTGAGACAGACGGACTGAGACAGACGATCTGAGACAGACGGACAGGCACAGACGGCCTGAGACAGACGGTCTGAGACAGACGGTCTGAGACAGACGGACAGGCACAGACGGCCTGATGCAGACGGTCTGACACAGACGGTCTGGGACAGACGATCTGAGACAGACGATCTGATACAGACGGTCTGAGACAGACGGTCTGAGACAGACGGTCGGAGACAGACGATATGAGACAGACGGTCTGAGACAGGCGGCCTGAGACAGACGGACTGAGACAGACGGACTGAGACAGACGGACTGACACAGACGGACTGAGACAGACGATCTGATACAGACGGTCCGAGACAGACGATCTGAGACCGGTGGTCTAAGACAGACGGACTGAGAGAGACGGATTGAGACAGACGGTCTGGGACAGACGGTCTGAGACAGGCGGTCTGAGACAGACGGACTGAGACAGACGGACTGAGACAGACGGACTGACACAGACGGACTGAGACAGACGATCTGAGACAGACGGACAGGCACAGACGGCCTGATGCAGACGGTCTGACACAGACGGTCTGGGACAGACGATCTGAGACAGACGATCTGATACAGACGGTCTGAGACAGACGGTCTGCGGCAGACGGACTGAGACAGACGGTCTGAGACAGGCGGTGTGAGACACACAATCTGAGACAGACCGTCTGAGACAGGTGGTCTGAGACAGACGGCATGAGACAGACGGTCTGAGACAGACGGTCTGAGACAGACGGACAGGGACAGACGGACAGGGACAGGCGAACAGACGCTGCCCGATAGCGGCAGGCGGATTGAGACGGACGGTCTGAGACAGACGGACTGAGACAGACGATCTGAGACAGACGGACAGGCACAGACGACCTGAGACAGACGGTCTGAGACAGGCGGTCGGAGACAGACGGTCTGAGACAGAGGGTCGGAGACAGACGATCTGAGACAGACCGTCTGAGACAGGTGGTCTGAGACAGGTGGTCTGAGACAGACGGCCTGAGACAGACGGTCTGAGACAGGCGGTCTGAGACAGACGGACGGAGACAGACGGTCTGACACAGACGGACAGTGACAGACGGCCTGATACAGACGGTCTGACACAGGCCGCTTGAGACAGGCGGTCTGAGACAGGCGATCTGAGACAGACGGACGGAGACTGACGGACTGAGACAGACGGACTGAGACAGACGGTCTGAGACAGACGGTCTGAGACAGACGGACTGAGACTGTTGGTCTGAGACAGACGGTCTGAGACAGACGGATTGAGACAGACGGACTGAGACAGGCGGACAGGGACAGGCGAACAGACGCTGCCCGATAGCGGCTGGCGGACTGAGACAGACGGTCTGAGACAGACGGTCTGAGACAGACGGTCTGAGACAGACGGACAGGGACAGACGGCCTGAGACAGACGGTCTGAGACAGGCGGTCGGAGACAGACGGTCTGAGACAGACGGTCGGAGACAGACGATATGAGACAGACGGTCTGAGACAGGCGGCCTGAGACAGACGGTCTGAGACAGGCGGTCTGAGACAGACGGACAGGGACAGGCGAACAGACGCTGCCCGATAGCGGCAGGCGGATTGAGACGGACGGTCTGAGACAGACGGTCTGAGACGGACGATCTCAGACAGACGGTCTGAGACAGACGGTCTGAGACAGACGGTCTGAGACAGACGATCTGAGACAGACGGTCTGAGACAGACGGTCTGAGACAGACGGTGTGAGACAGACGGTCTGAGACAGGCGGTCTGAGACAGACGGACGGAGACAGACGGTCTGACACAGACGGACAGTGACAGACGGCCTGAGACAGACGGCCTGAGACAGGCGGCTTGAGACAGGCGGTCTGAGACAGGCGATCTGAGACAGACGGACGGAGACTGACGGACTGAGACAGACGGACTGAGACAGACGGTCTGAGACAGACGGTCTGAGACAGACGGACTGAGACTGTTGGTCTGAGACAGACGGTCTGAGACAGACGGATTGAGACAGACGGACTGAGACAGACGGTCTGAGATAGACGGCCTGATACAGATGGTGTGAGACAGGCGGTCTGAGACAGACGGACTGAGACAGACGGATTGAGACAGACGGTCTGAGACAGACGGACAGGGACAGAGGGACTGAGACAGACGGACTGAGACTGATGGTCTGAGATAGACGGCTTGAGACAGACGGATTGAGACAGACGGACTGAGACAGGCGGACTGAAACACACCGTCTGAGACAGGTGGTCTTAG
The DNA here is from genome assembly GCA_947623535.1 of Coelioxys conoideus. Taxonomy (NCBI): domain Eukaryota; kingdom Metazoa; phylum Arthropoda; class Insecta; order Hymenoptera; family Megachilidae; genus Coelioxys; species Coelioxys conoideus. Next base: position 13,611,310 of record OX392451.1, on the reverse strand, counting down.
ACAGACGGATTGAGACAGACGGTCTGTGACAGACGGTCTGAGACAGGCGGTCTGAGACAGACGGACTGAGACAGGCGGACTGTGATAGACGTTCTGAGACAGACGGTCCGAGACAGACGATCTGAGACCGGTGGTCTAAGACAGACGGACTGAGAGAGACGGATTGAGACAGACGGTCTGGGACAGACGGTCTGAGACAGGCGGTCTGAGACAGACGGACTGAGACAGACGGACTGAGACAGACGGACTGACACAGACGGACTGAGACAGACAATCTGAGACAGACGGACAGGCACAGACGGCCTGAGGCAGACGGTCTGACACAGACGGTCTGGGACAGACGATCTGAGACAGACGATCTGATACAGACGGTCTGAGACAGACGGTCTGCGGCAGACGGACTGAGACAGACGGTCTGAGACAGACGGTGTGAGACACACAATCTGAAACAGACCGTCTGAGACAGGTGGTCTGAGACAGACGGCATGAGACAGACGGTCTGAGACAGACGGTCTGAGACAGACGGACAGGGACAGAGGGCCTGAGACAGACGGTCTGAGACAGGCGGTCGGAGACAGACGGTCTGAGACAGAGGCTCGGAGACAGACGATCTGAGACAGACCGTCTGAGACAGGTGGTCTGAGATAGGTGGTCTGAGACAGACGGCCTGAGACAGACGGTCTGAGACAGGCAGTCTGAGACAGACGGTCGGAGACAGACGATCTGAGACAGACGGTCTGAGACAGGCGGCCTGAGACAGACGGTCTGAGACAGGCGGTCTGAGACAGACGGACAGGGACAGGCGAACAGACGCAGCCCGATAGCGGCAGGCGGATTGAGACGGACGGTCTGAGACAGACGGTCTGAGACGGACGATCTCAGACAGACGGTCTGAGACAGACGGTCTGAGACAGACGGTCTGAGACAGACGGTCTGAGACAGACGGTCTGAGACAGACGGTCTGAGACAGACGGTCTGAGACAGACGGTCTGAGACAGACGGTCTGACACAGACGGATTGAGACAGACGGTCTGAGACAGACGGTCTGAGATAGACGGCCTGAGACAGATGGTGTGGGACAGGCGGTCTGAGACAGACGGACTGAGACAGACGGATTGAGACAGACGGTCTGAGACAGACGGACAGGGACAGACGGACTGAGACAGACGGACTGAGACTGATGGTCTGAGATAGACGGCCTGAGACAGACGGATTGAGACAGACGGACTGAGACAGGCGGACTGAGACAGACGGTCTGAGACAGACGTTCTGAGACAGACGGTCTGATACAGAGGGTCGGAGACAGACGATCTGAGACAGACGAACTGAGACAGACGGACTGAGACAGACGGACTGAGACAGACGGACTGAGACAGACGATCTGAGACAGACGGACAGGCACAGGCGGCCTGAGGCAGACGGTCTGAGACAGACGGTCTGAGACAGACGGTCTGAGACAGACGATCTGATACAGACGGTCTGAGACAGACGGTCTGCGGCAGACGGTCTGCGGCAGACGGACTGAGACAGGCGGTCTGAGACAGACGGACGCAGACTGACGGACTGAGACAGACGGACTGAGACAGACGGTCTGAGACAGACGGACTGAGACTGTTGGTCTGAGACAGACGGACTGAGACAGACGGACTGAGACAGACGGACTGACACAGACGGACTGAGACAGACGATCTGAGACAGACGGACAGGCACAGACGGCCTGAGGCAGACGATCTCACACAGACGGTCTGGGACAGACGATCTGAGACAGACGATCTGATACAGACGGTCTGAGACAGACGGTCTGCGGCAGACGGACTGAGACAGACGGTCTGAGACAGACGGTGTGAGACACACAATCTGAGACAGACCGGCTGAGACAGGTGGTCTGAGACAGACGGCATGAGACAGACGGTCTGAGACAGACGGTCTGAGAAAGACGGACAGGGACAGACGGCCTGAGACAGACGGTCTGAGACAGACGGTCTGAGACAGACGATCTGAGACAGACGGTCTGAGACAGACGGTCTGAGACAGACGGTGTGAGACAGACGGTCTGAGACAGGCGGTCTGAGACAGACGGACGTAGACAGACGGTCTGACACAGACGGACAGGGACAGACGACCTGAGACAGACGGTATGAGACAGGCGGTCTAGGACAGACGGACTGAGACAGACGGACTGAGACTGATGGTCTGAGATAGGCCGACTGAGACAGGAGGTCTGAGACAGTCGGCCTGAGACAGACTATCTGAGACAGACGGTCTGAGACAGACGATCTGAGACAGACCGTCCGAGACAGGTGGTCTGAGACAGGTGTTCTGAGACAGGTGGTCTGAGACAGACGGACTGAGACAGACGGACTGAGACAGACGGTCCGAGTCAGACGGACAGGGACAGACGACCTGAGACAGACGGTCTAGGACAGACGGACTGAGACAGACGGACTGAGACTGATGGTCTGAGATAGGCCGACTGAGACAGGAGGTCTGAGACAGTCGGACTGAGACAGACGATCTGAGACAGACGGACAGGCACAGACGGCCTGAGACAGACGGTCTCTGACAGGCGGCCTGAGACAGACGGACTGAGACAGACGGACTGAGACAGATGGTCCGAGACAGCGGACAGGGACAGACGACCTGAGACAGACGGTCTGAGACAGGCGGTCTAGGACAGACGGCCTGAGACAGACGGTCTGAGACAGGCGGTCTGAGACAGACGGACCGAGACTGACGGACTGAGACAGACGGACTGAGACAGACGGTCTGAGACAGACGGACTGAGACTGTTGATCTGAGACAGACGGTCTGAGACAGACGGACTGAGACAGACTGACTGAGACTGACGGACTGAGACTGACGGACAGGGACAGGCGAACAGACGCTGCCGGATAACGGCAGGCGGATGGAGACGGACGGTCTGAGACAGATGGTCTGAGATAGACGGCCTGAGACAGACGGATTGAGACAGACGGACTGAGACAGGCGGACTGAAACACACCGTCTGAGACAGGTGGTCTTAGACAGACGGATTGAGACAGACGGTCTGTGACAGACGGTCTGAGACAGGCGGTCTGAGACAGACGGACTGAGACAGGCGGACTGTGATAGACGTTCTGAGACAGACGGTCCGAGACAGACGATCTGAGACCGGTGGTCTAAGACAAACGGACTGAGAGAGACGGATTGAGACAGACGGTCTGGGACAGACGGTCTGAGACAGGCGGTCTGAGACAGACGGACTGAGACAGACGGACTGAGACAGACGGACTGACACAGACGGACTGAGACAGACGATCTGAGACAGACGGACAGGCACAGACGGCCTGAGGCAGACGGTCTGACACAGACGGTCTGGGACAGACGATCTGAGACAGACGATCTGATACAGACGGTCTGAGACAGACGGTCTGCGGCAGACGGACTGAGACAGACGGTCTGAGACAGACGGTGTGAGACACACAATCTGAGACAGACCGGCTGAGACAGGTGGTCTGAGACAGACGGCATGAGACAGACGGTCTGAGACAGACGGTCTGAGAAAGACGGACAGGGACAGACGGCCTGAGACAGACGGTCTGAGACAGACGGTCTGAGACAGACGATCTGAGACAGACGGTCTGAGACAGACGGTCTGAGACAGACGGTGTGAGACAGACGGTCTGAGACAGGCGGTCTGAGACAGACGGACGTAGACAGACGGTCTGACACAGACGGACAGGGACAGACGACCTGAGACAGACGGTATGAGACAGGCGGTCTAGGACAGACGGACTGAGACAGACGGACTGAGACTGATGGTCTGAGATAGGCCGACTGAGACAGGAGGTCTGAGACAGTCGGCCTGAGACAGACTATCTGAGACAGACGGTCTGAGACAGACGATCTGAGACAGACCGTCCGAGACAGGTGGTCTGAGACAGGTGTTCTGAGACAGGTGGTCTGAGACAGACGGACTGAGACAGACGGACTGAGACAGACGGTCCGAGTCAGACGGACAGGGACAGACGACCTGAGACAGACGGTCTAGGACAGACGGACTGAGACAGACGGACTGAGACTGATGGTCTGAGATAGGCCGACTGAGACAGGAGGTCTGAGACAGTCGGACTGAGACAGACGATCTGAGACAGACGGACAGGCACAGACGGCCTGAGACAGACGGTCTCTGACAGGCGGCCTGAGACAGACGGACTGAGACAGACGGACTGAGACAGATGGTCCGAGACAGCGGACAGGGACAGACGACCTGAGACAGACGGTCTGAGACAGGCGGTCTAGGACAGACGGCCTGAGACAGACGGTCTGAGACAGGCGGTCTGAGACAGACGGACCGAGACTGACGGACTGAGACAGACGGACTGAGACAGACGGTCTGAGACAGACGGACTGAGACTGTTGATCTGAGACAGACGGTCTGAGACAGACGGACTGAGACAGACTGACTGAGACTGACGGACTGAGACTGACGGACAGGGACAGGCGAACAGACGCTGCCGGATAACGGCAGGCGGATGGAGACGGACGGTCTGAGACAGACGGTCTGACACGGACGATCTCAGACAGACAGTCTGAAACAGACGGTCTGAGACAGACCGTCTGACACAGGTGGTCTGAGACAGACGGCCTGAGACAGACGGTCTTAGACAGGCGGTCTGAGACAGACGGACTGAGACAGACGGACTGAGACAGACGGACTGAGACAGACGGACTGAGACAGACGGACTGAGACAGACGGATTGAGACCGATGGTCTGAAACAGATGGTCTGAGACAGGTGGTCTAGGACAGACGGACTGAGACAGGCGGTCTGAGACAGACGGACGGAGACAGACGGACGGAGACAGACGGACTGAGACAGTCGGACTGAGACAGATAACCTGAGACAGACGGACAGGCACAGACGGCCTGAGACAGACGGACAGGGACAGACGACCTGAAACAGACGGTCTGAGACAGACGGTCTGAGACAGACGGTCTGAGACAGACGGTCTGAGACAGACGGTCTGAGACAGACGGCCTGAGACTGACGGTCGGAGACAGACGGTCGAGACAGACGGACCGAAACAGACGGACTGAGACAGACGGTCTGAGACAGACGATCTGAGACAGACCGTCCGAGACAGGTGGTCTGAGACAGGTGGTCTGAGACAGACGGACTGAGACAGACGGACTGAGACAGACGGTCCGAGTCAGACGGACAGGGACAGACGACCTGAGACAGACAGTATGAGACAGGCGGTCTAGGACAGACGGACTGTGACAGACGGACTGAGACTGATGGTCTGAGATAGGCCGACTGAGACAGGAGGTCTGAGACAGTCGGACTGAGACAGACGATCTGAGACAGACGGACAGGCACAGACGGCCTGAGACAGACGGTCTCTGACAGGCGGTCTGAGACAGACGGACTGAGACAGACGGACTGAGACAGATGGTCCGAGACAGCGGACAGGGACAGACGACCTGAGACAGACGGTCTGAGACAGACGGCCTGAGACTGACGGACAGGGACAGGCGAAGAGACGCTGCCCGATAGCGGCAGGCGGATTGAGACGGACGGTCTGAGACAGACGGTCTGAGACGGACGATCTCAGACAGACGGTCTGAGACAGACTATCTGAGACAGATGGACAGGCACAGATGGCCTGAGACAGACGGTGTCTGACAGGCGGTCTGAGACAGACGGACTGAGACAGACGGACTGAGACAGACGGACTGAGACAGATGGTCCGAGACAGCGGACAGGGACAGACGACCTGAGACAGACGGTCTGAGACAGGCGGTCTAGGACAGACGGACTGAGACAGACGGACTGAGACTGATGGTCTGAGACAGACGGCCTGAGACAGACGGTCTGAGACAGGCGGTCTGAGACAGATGGACGGAGACTGACGGACTGACTCAGACGGACTGAGACAGACGGTCTGAGACAGACGGACGGAGACTGACGGACTGAGACAGACGGACTGAGACAGACGTTCTGAGACAGACGGTCTGAGACAGACGGTCTGAGACAGACGGTCTGAGACAGACAATCTGAGACAGGTGGTCTGAGACAGACGTCCTGAGGCAGGCGGTCTGAGAGAGACGGACGGAGACTGACGGACTGAGACAGACGGACTGAGACAGACGGTCTGAGACAGACGGTCTGAGACAGACGGTCTGAGACAGACGGACTGAGACTGTTGATCTGAGACAGACGGTCTGAGACAGACGGACTGAGACAGACTGACTGAGACTGACGGACTGAGACTGACGGACAGGGACAGGCGAACAGACGCTGCCGGATAGCGGCAGGCGGATGGAGACGGACGGTCTGAGACAGGCGGTCTGAGACAGGTGGTCTGAGACAGACGGCCTGAGACAGACGGTCTGAGACAGGCGGTCTGAGACAGACGGACGGAGACTGACGGACTGAGACAGACGGACTGAGACAGACGATCTGAGACAGACGGTCTGAGACAGACGGCCTGAGACAGACGGTCTGAGACAGGCGGTCTGAGACAGACGGACGGAGACTGACGGACTGAGACAGACGGACTGAGACAGACGGTCTGAGACAGGCGGTGTGAGACAGACGGACTGAGACAGACGGACTGTGACAGACGATCTGAGACAGACGGACAGGCACAGACGGACTGAGACAGACGGACAGGGACAGACGACCTGAAACAGACGGTCTGAGACAGACGGTCTGATACAGACAATCTGAGACAGACCGTCTGAGACAGGTGGTCTGAGACAGACGGCCTGAGACAGACGGTCTGAGACAGGCGGTCTAAGACAATCGGACGGAGACTGACGGACTGAGACAGACGGACTGAGACAGACGGTCTGAGACAGACGGACGGAGACTGACGGACTGAGACAGACGGACTGAGACAGACGTTCTGAGACAGACAATCTGAGACAGACCGTCTGAGACAGGTGGTCTGAGACAGACGGCCTGAGACAGACGGTCTGAGACAGGCGGTCTGAGACAGACGGACCGAGACTGACGGACTGAGACAGACGGACTGAGACAGACGGTTTGAGACAGACGGACTGAGACTGTTGATCTGAGACAGACGGTCTGAGACAGACGGACTGAGACAGACTGACTGAGACTGACGGACTGAGACTGACGGACAGGGACAGGCGAACAGACGCTGCCGGATAGCGGCAGGCGGATGGAGACGGACGGTCTGAGACAGACGGTCTGACACGGACGATCTCAGACAGACAGTCTGAAACAGACGGTCTGAGACAGACCGTCTGACACAGGTGGTCTGAGACAGACGGCCTGAGACAGACGGTCTTAGACAGGCGGTCTGAGACAGACGGACTGAGACAGACGGACTGAGACAGACGGACTGAGACAGACGGACTGAGACAGATGACCTGAGACAGACGGACAGGCACAGACGGCCTGAGACAGACGGTCTGCGACAGGCGGTGTGAGACAGACGGACTGAGACAGACGGACTGTGACAGACGATCTGAGACAGACGGACAGGCACAGACGGACTGAGACAGGTGGTCTGAGACAGGTGGTCTGAGACAGACGGACTGCGACAGACGGACTGAGACAGACGGTCTGAGACAGGCGGACTGAGACAGACGGACTGAGACAGATGGTCCGATACAGCGGACAGGGACAGACGACCTGAGACAGACGGTCTGAGACAGGCGGTCTAGGACAGACGGACTGAGACAGACGGTCCGAGACAGGCGGTCTAGGACAGACGGACTGAGACAGACGGACTGAGACTGATGGTCTGAGACAGACGGACTGAGACTGATGGTCTGAGACAGACGGCCTGAGGCAGACGGACTGAGACAGACGGACTGAGACAGACGGACTGAGACAGGCGGACAGGGACAGGCGAACAGAGGCTGCCCGATAGCGGCAGGCGGACTGAGACTGACGGTCTGAGACAGGCGGTCTGAGACTGACGATCTCAGACAGACGGTCTGAGACAGGCGGTCTAGGACAGACGGACTGAGACAGACCGGCTGAGACAGACGGTGTGAGACAGACGGTCTGAGACAGGCGGTCTGAGACAGACGGACGTAGACAGACGGTCTGACACAGACGGACAGGGACAGACGACCTGAGACAGACGGTATGAGACAGGCGGTCTAGGACAGACGGACTGAGACAGACGGACTGAGACTGATGGTCTGAGATAGGCCGACTGAGACAGGAGGTCTGAGACAGTCGGCCTGAGACAGACTATCTGAGACAGACGGTCTGAGACAGACGATCTGAGACAGACCGTCCGAGACAGGTGGTCTGAGACAGGTGTTCTGAGACAGGTGGTCTGAGACAGACGGACTGAGACAGACGGACTGAGACAGACGGTCCGAGTCAGACGGACAGGGACAGACGACCTGAGACAGACGGTCTAGGACAGACGGACTGAGACAGACGGACTGAGACTGATGGTCTGAGATAGGCCGACTGAGACAGGAGGTCTGAGACAGTCGGACTGAGACAGACGATCTGAGACAGACGGACAGGCACAGACGGCCTGAGACAGACGGTCTCTGACAGGCGGCCTGAGACAGACGGACTGAGACAGACGGACTGAGACAGATGGTCCGAGACAGCGGACAGGGACAGACGACCTGAGACAGACGGTCTGAGACAGGCGGTCTAGGACAGACGGCCTGAGACAGACGGTCTGAGACAGGCGGTCTGAGACAGACGGACCGAGACTGACGGACTGAGACAGACGGACTGAGACAGACGGTCTGAGACAGACGGACTGAGACTGTTGATCTGAGACAGACGGTCTGAGACAGACGGACTGAGACAGACTGACTGAGACTGACGGACTGAGACTGACGGACAGGGACAGGCGAACAGACGCTGCCGGATAACGGCAGGCGGATGGAGACGGACGGTCTGAGACAGACGGTCTGACACGGACGATCTCAGACAGACAGTCTGAAACAGACGGTCTGAGACAGACCGTCTGACACAGGTGGTCTGAGACAGACGGCCTGAGACAGACGGTCTTAGACAGGCGGTCTGAGACAGACGGACTGAGACAGACGGACTGAGACAGACGGACTGAGACAGACGGACTGAGACAGACGGACTGAGACAGACGGACTGAGACAGACGGATTGAGACCGATGGTCTGAAACAGATGGTCTGAGACAGGTGGTCTAGGACAGACGGACTGAGACAGGCGGTCTGAGACAGACGGACGGAGACAGACGGACGGAGACAGACGGACTGAGACAGTCGGACTGAGACAGATAACCTGAGACAGACGGACAGGCACAGACGGCCTGAGACAGACGGACAGGGACAGACGACCTGAAACAGACGGTCTGAGACAGACGGTCTGAGACAGACGGTCTGAGACAGACGGTCTGAGACAGACGGTCTGAGACAGACGGCCTGAGACTGACGGTCGGAGACAGACGGTCGAGACAGACGGACCGAAACAGACGGACTGAGACAGACGGTCTGAGACAGACGATCTGAGACAGACCGTCCGAGACAGGTGGTCTGAGACAGGTGGTCTGAGACAGACGGACTGAGACAGACGGACTGAGACAGACGGTCCGAGTCAGACGGACAGGGACAGACGACCTGAGACAGACAGTATGAGACAGGCGGTCTAGGACAGACGGACTGAGACAGACGGACTGAGACTGATGGTCTGAGATAGGCCGACTGAGACAGGAGGTCTGAGACAGTCGGACTGAGACAGACGATCTGAGACAGACGGACAGGCACAGACGGCCTGAGACAGACGGTCTCTGACAGGCGGTCTGAGACAGACGGACTGAGACAGACGGACTGAGACAGATGGTCCGAGACAGCGGACAGGGACAGACGACCTGAGACAGACGGTCTGAGACAGACGGCCTGAGACTGACGGACAGGGACAGGCGAAGAGACGCTGCCCGATAGCGGCAGGCGGATTGAGACGGACGGTCTGAGACAGACGGTCTGAGACGGACGATCTCAGACAGACGGTCTGAGACAGACTATCTGAGACAGATGGACAGGCACAGATGGCCTGAGACAGACGGTGTCTGACAGGCGGTCTGAGACAGACGGACTGAGACAGACGGACTGAGACAGACGGACTGAGACAGATGGTCCGAGACAGCGGACAGGGACAGACGACCTGAGACAGACGGTCTGAGACAGGCGGTCTAGGACAGACGGACTGAGACAGACGGACTGAGACTGATGGTCTGAGACAGACGGCCTGAGACAGACGGTCTGAGACAGGCGGTCTGAGACAGATGGACGGAGACTGACGGACTGACTCAGACGGACTGAGACAGACGGTCTGAGACAGACGGACGGAGACTGACGGACTGAGACAGACGGACTGAGACAGACGTTCTGAGACAGACGGTCTGAGACAGACGGTCTGAGACAGACGGTCTGAGACAGACAATCTGAGACAGGTGGTCTGAGACAGACGTCCTGAGGCAGGCGGTCTGAGAGAGACGGACGGAGACTGACGGACTGAGACAGACGGACTGAGACAGACTGTCTGAGACAGACGGTCTGAGACAGACGGTCTGAGACAGACGGACTGAGACTGTTGATCTGAGACAGACGGTCTGAGACAGACGGACTGAGACAGACTGACTGAGACTGACGGACTGAGACTGACGGACAGGGACAGGCGAACAGACGCTGCCGGATAGCGGCAGGCGGATGGAGACGGACGGTCTGAGACAGGCGGTCTGAGACAGGTGGTCTGAGACAGACGGCCTGAGACAGACGGTCTGAGACAGGCGGTCTGAGACAGACGGACGGAGACTGACGGACTGAGACAGACGGACTGAGACAGACGATCTGAGACAGACGGTCTGAGACAGACGGTCTGAGACAGACGGTCTGAGACAGACAATCTGAGACAGGTGGTCTGAGACAGACGGCCTGAGACAGACGGTCTGAGACAGGCGGTCTGAGACAGACGGACGGAGACTGACGGACTGAGACAGACGGACTGAGACAGACGGTCTGAGACAGGCGGTGTGAGACAGACGGACTGAGACAGACGGACTGTGACAGACGATCTGAGACAGACGGACAGGCACAGACGGACTGAGACAGACGGACAGGGACAGACGACCTGAAACAGACGGTCTGAGACAGACGGTCTGAGACAGACAATCTGAGACAGACCGTCTGAGACAGGTGGTCTGAGACAGACGGCCTGAGACAGACGGTCTGAGACAGGCGGTCTAAGACAATCGGACGGAGACTGACGGACTGAGACAGACGGACTGAGACAGACGGTCTGAGACAGACGGACGGAGACTGACGGACTGAGACAGACGGACTGAGACAGACGTTCTGAGACAGACAATCTGAGACAGACCGTCTGAGACAGGTGGTCTGAGACAGACGGCCTGAGACAGACGGTCTGAGACAGGCGGTCTGAGACAGACGGACCGAGACTGACGGACTGAGACAGACGGACTGAGACAGACGGTCTGAGACAGACGGACTGAGACTGTTGATCTGAGACAGACGGTCTGAGACAGACGGACTGAGACAGACTGACTGAGACTGACGGACTGAGACTGACGGACAGGGACAGGCGAACAGACGCTGCCGGATAGCGGCAGGCGGATGGAGACGGACGGTCTGAGACAGACGGTCTGACACGGACGATCTCAGACAGACAGTCTGAAACAGACGGTCTGAGACAGACCGTCTGACACAGGTGGTCTGAGACAGACGGCCTGAGACAGACGGTCTTAGACAGGCGGTCTGAGACAGACGGACTGAGACAGACGGACTGAGACAGACGGACTGAGACAGATGACCTGAGACAGACGGACAGGCACAGACGGCCTGAGACAGACGGTCTGCGACAGGCGGTGTGAGACAGACGGACTGAGACAGACGGACTGTGACAGACGATCTGAGACAGACGGACAGGCACAGACGGACTGAGACAGGTGGTCTGAGACAGGTGGTCTGAGACAGACGGACTGCGACAGACGGACTGAGACAGACGGTCTGAGACAGGCGGACTGAGACAGACGGACTGAGACAGATGGTCCGATACAGCGGACAGGGACAGACGACCTGAGACAGACGGTCTGAGACAGGCGGTCTAGGACAGACGGACTGAGACAGACGGTCCGAGACAGGCGGTCTAGGACAGACGGACTGAGACAGACGGACTGAGACTGATGGTCTGAGACAGACGGACTGAGACTGATGGTCTGAGACAGACGGCCTGAGGCAGACGGACTGAGACAGACGGACTGAGACAGACGGACTGAGACAGGCGGACAGGGACAGGCGAACAGAGGCTGCCCGATAGCGGCAGGCGGACTGAGACTGACGGTCTGAGACAGGCGGTCTGAGACTGACGATCTCAGACAGACGGTCTGAGACAGGCGGTCTAGGACAGACGGACTGAGACAGACCGGCTGAGACAGACAATTGAGACAGACCGTCTGAGACAGGTGGTCTGAGACAGACGGCCTGAGACAGACGGTCTGAGACAGACGGTCTGAGACAGACGGTCTGAGACAGACGGTCTGAGACGGACGATCTCAGACAGACGGTCTGAGACAGGCGGTCTAGGACAGACGGACTGAGACAGACCGGCTGAGACAGACGGTCTGAGACAGGTGGTCTGAGACAGCGGCCTAAGATAGACGGTCTGAGACAGGTGGTCTGAGACAGACGGACGGAGACAGACGGACAGGGACAGACGGCCTGAGACTGACGGACAGGGACAGGCGAAGAGACGCTGCCCGATAGCGGCAGGCGGGTTGAGACGGACGATCTCAGACAGACGGTCTGAGACAGGCGGTCTAGGACAGACGGACTGAGACAGACCGGCTGAGACAGACGGTCCGAGACAGACTGTCTGTGACAGACGGTCTGAGACAGACAATCTGAGACAGACCGTCTGAGACAGGTGGTCTGAGACAGGTGGTCTGAGACAGACGGCCTGAGACAGACGGTCTTAGACAGGCGGTCTGAGACAGACGGACTGAGACAGACGGACTGAGACAGACGGACTGAGACTGATGGTCTGAGACAGACGGCCTGAGGCAGACGGACTGAGACAGACGGTCCGAGACAGACGGACAGGGACAGACAACCTGAAACAGACGGTCTGAGACAGGTGGTCTAGGACAGACGGACTGAGACAGACGGACTGATACTGATGGTCTGAGACAGGCGGTCTGAGACAGACGGACCGAGACAGACGGACTGAGACAGACGGACTGAGACTGATGGTCTGAGACAGACGGCCTGAGGCAGACGGACTGAGACAGACGGTCCGAGACAGACGGACAGGGACAGACGACCTGAAACAGACGGTCTGAGACAGGTGGTCTAGGACAGACGGACTGAGACAGACGGCCTGAGACAGACGGTCTGAGACAGACGGTCTGAGACAGACAATTGAGACAGACCGTCTGAGACAGGTGGTCTGAGACAGACGGCCTGAGACAGACGGTCTGAGACAGGCGGTCTGAGACAGACGGACTGAGACTGACGGACTGAGACAGACGGACTGAGACAGACGGACTGAGACAGACGGACTGAGATTGTTGATCTGAGACAGACGGTCTGAGACAGACGGTCTGAGACAGACGGTCTGAGACAGACGGTCTGAGACAGACGGTCTGAGACAGACGGTCTGAGACAGACGGTCTGAGACAGACGGTCTGAGACAGACAATCTGAGACAGACCGTCTGAGACAGGTTGTCTGAGACAGACGGCCTGAGACAGACGGTCTTAGACAGGCGGTCTGAGACAGACGGACTGAGACAGACAATCTGAGACAGACCGACTGAGACAGGTGGTCTGAGACTGACGGCCTGAGACAGACGGTCTGAGACAGGCGGACTGAGACAGGCGGTCTCAGACAGACGGACGGAGACTGACGGACTGAGACAGACGGACTGAGACAGACGGTCTGAGACAGACGGACGGAGACAGACGGACGGAGACTGACGGACTGAGACAGACGGACTGAGACAGACGGTCTGAGACAGACGGTCTGAGACAGACGGTCTGAGACAGACGGTCTGAGACAGACGGTCTGAGACAGACGGACTGAGACAGACGGACTGAGACAGACGGTCTGAGACAGACGGTCTGAGACAGACGGTCTGAGACAGACGGTCTGAGACAAACGGTCTGAGACAGACGGTCTGAGACAGACGGTCTGAGACAGACGGTCTGAGACAGACGGTCTGCGACAGACGGTCTGAGACGGACAATCTGAGACAGACCGTCTGAGACAGACGGTCTGAGACAGACGGTCTGAGACAGACGGCCTGAGACTGACGGACTGAGACTGACGGACAGGGACAGGCGAAGTGACGCTGCCCGATAGCGAAAGGCGGATTGAGACGGACGGTCTGAGACAGACGGTCTGAGACGGACGATCTCAGACAGACGGTCTGAGACAGACGGTCGGAGACAGACGGTCTGAGACAGAAGGTCTGAGACAGGCGGCTTGAGACAGACGGACTGAGACAGGCGGACTGTGACTGACGGACAGGGACAGGCGAACAGACGCTGCCCGATAGCGGCAGGTGGACAGGGACAGACGGCCTGAGACTGACGGACTGAGACTGACGGACAGGGACAGGCGAAGAGACGCTGCCCGATAGCGGCAGGCGGGTTGAGACGGACGGTCTGAGACAGACGGTCTGAGACGGACGATCTCAGACAGACGGTCTGAGACAGGCGGTCTAGGACAGACGGACTGAGACAGACCGGCTGAGACAGACGGTCCGAGACAGACTGTCTGTGACAGACGGTCTGAGACAGACAATCTGAGACAGACCGTCTGAGACAGGTGGTCTGAGACAGACGGCCTGAGACAGACGGTCTGAGACAGGCGGTCTGAGACAGACGGACGGAGTCTGACGGACTGAGACAGACGGACTGAGACAGACGGTCTGAGACAGACGGACGGAGACTGACGGACTGAGACAGACGGACTGAGACAGACGGTCTGAGACAGACGGTCTGAGACAGACAATCTGAGACAGACCGTCTGAGACAGGTGGTCTGAGACAGACGGACTGAGACAGACGGACTGAGACAGACGGACTGAGACTGATGGTCTGAGACAGACGGCCTGAGGCAGACGGACTGAGACAGACGGTCCGAGACAGACGGACAGGGACAGACGACCTGAAACAGACGGTCTGAGACAGGTGGTCTAGGACAGACGGACTGAGACAGACGGCCTGAGACAGACGGTCTGTGACAGGCGGTCTGAGACAGACGAACTGAGACAGACGGTCTGAGACAGGCGGTCTGAGGCAGACGGACTGAGACTGATGGTCTGAGACAGACGGCCTGAGGCAGACGGACCGAGACAGACGGTCCGAGACAGACGGACAGGGACAGACGACCTGAAACAGACGGTCTGAGACAGGTGGTCTAGGACAGACGGTCTGAGACAGACGGTCTGAGACAGACGGTCTGAGACAGACGGTCTGAGACAGACGGTCTGAGACAGACGGTCTGAGACAGACGGTCTGAGACAGACGGTCTGAGACAGACGGTCTGAGACAGACGGTCTGAGACAGACGGTCTGAGACAGACGGTCTGAGACAGACGGCCTGAGACAGACGGTCTGAGACAGGCGGACTGAGACAGACGGTCTGAGACAGACGGTCTGAGACAGACGGACTGAGACAGACGGACTGAGACAGACGGTCTGAGACAGACGGACGGAGACAGACGGACGGAGACTGACGGACTGAGACAGACGGACTGAGACAGACGGTCTGAGACAGACGGTCTGAGACAGACGGTCTGAGACAGACGGTCTGAGACAGACGGTCTGAGACAGACGGACTGAGACAGACGGACTGAGACAGACGGTCTGAGACAGACGGTCTGAGACAGACGGTCTGAGACAGACGGTCTGAGACAAACGGTCTGAGACAGACGGTCTGAGACAGACGGTCTGAGACAGACGGTCTGAGACAGACGGTCTGAGACAGACGGTCTGCGACAGACGGTCTGAGACGGACAATCTGAGACAGACCGTCTGAGACAGACGGTCTGAGACAGACGGTCTGAGACAGACGGCCTGAGACTGACGGACTGAGACTGACGGACAGGGACAGGCGAAGTGACGCTGCCCGATAGCGAAAGGCGGATTGAGACGGACGGTCTGAGACAGACGGTCTGAGACGGACGATCTCAGACAGACGGTCTGAGACAGACGGTCGGAGACAGACGGTCTGAGACAGAAGGTCTGAGACAGGCGGCTTGAGACAGACGGACTGAGACAGGCGGACTGTGACTGACGGACAGGGACAGGCGAACAGACGCTGCCCGATAGCGGCAGGTGGACAGGGACAGACGGCCTGAGACTGACGGACTGAGACTGACGGACAGGGACAGGCGAAGAGACGCTGCCCGATAGCGGCAGGCGGGTTGAGACGGACGGTCTGAGACAGACGGTCTGAGACGGACGATCTCAGACAGACGGTCTGAGACAGGCGGTCTAGGACAGACGGACTGAGACAGACCGGCTGAGACAGACGGTCCGAGACAGACTGTCTGTGACAGACGGTCTGAGACAGACAATCTGAGACAGACCGTCTGAGACAGGTGGTCTGAGACAGACGGCCTGAGACAGACGGTCTGAGACAGGCGGTCTGAGACAGACGGACGGAGACTGACGGACTGAGACAGACGGACTGAGACAGACGGTCTGAGACAGACGGACGGAGACTGACGGACTGAGACAGACGGACTGAGACAGACGGTCTGAGACAGACGGTCTGAGACAGACAATCTGAGACAGACCGTCTGAGACAGGTGGTCTGAGACAGACGGACTGAGACAGACGGACTGAGACAGACGGACTGAGACTGATGGTCTGAGACAGACGGCCTGAGGCAGACGGACTGAGACAGACGGTCCGAGACAGACGGACAGGGACAGACGACCTGAAACAGACGGTCTGAGACAGGTGGTCTAGGACAGACGGACTGAGACAGACGGCCTGAGACAGACGGTCTGTGACAGGCGGTCTGAGACAGACGAACTGAGACAGACGGTCTGAGACAGGCGGTCTGAGGCAGACGGACTGAGACTGATGGTCTGAGACAGACGGCCTGAGGCAGACGGACCGAGACAGACGGTCCGAGACAGACGGACAGGGACAGACGACCTGAAACAGACGGTCTGAGACAGGTGGTCTAGGACAGACGGTCTGAGACAGACGGTCTGAGACAGACGGTCTGAGACAGACGGTCTGAGACAGACGGTCTGAGACAGACGGTCTGAGACAGACGGTCTGAGACAGACGGTCTGAGACAGACGGTCTGAGACAGACAGTCTGAGACAGACGGTCTGAGACAGACGGTCTGAGACAGACGGTCTGAGACAGACGGTCTGAGACAGACGGTCTGAGACAGACGGTCTGAGACAGACGGTCTGAGACAGACGGTCTGAGACAGACGGTCAGAGACAGACAATTGAGACAGACCGTCTGAGACAGGTGGTCTGAGACAGACGGCCTGAGACAGACGGTCTGAGGCAGGCGGTCTGAGACAGACGGACTGAGACTGACGGACTGAGACAGACGGACTGAGACAGACGGTCTGAGACAGACGGACTGAGATTGTTGATGTGAGACAGACGGTCTGAGACAGACGGTCTGAGACAGACGGTCTGAGACAGACGGTCTGAGATAGACGGTCTGAGACAGACGGTCTGAGACAGACGGTCAGAGAGACGGTCTGAGACAGGCGGTCTGAGGCAGACGGACTGAGACTGATGGTCTGAGACAGACGGCCTGAGGCAGACGGACCGAGACAGACGGTCCGAGACAGACGGACAGGGACAGACGACCTGAAACAGACGGTCTGAGACAGGTGGTCTAGGACAGACGGTCTGAGACAGACGGTCTGAGACAGACGGTCTGAGACAGACGGTCTGAGACAGACGGTCTGAGACAGACGGTCTGAGACAGACGGTCTGAGACAGACGGTCTGAGACAGACGGTCTGAGACAGACGGTCTGAGACAGACGGTCTGAGACAGACGGTCTGAGACAGACGGTCTGAGACAGACGGTCTGAGACAGACGGTCTGAGACAGACGGTCTGAGACAGACGGTCTGAGACAGACGGTCTGAGACAGACGGTCTGAGACAGACGGTCTGAGACAGACGGTCTGAGACAGACGGTCTGAGACAGACGGTCTGAGACAGACGGTCAGAGACAGACAATTGAGACAGACCGTCTGAGACAGGTGGCCTGAGACAGACGGCCTGAGACAGACGGTCTGAGACAGGCGGTCTGAGACAGACGGACTGAGACTGACGGACTGAGACAGACGGACTGAGACAGACGGTCTGAGACAGACGGACTGAGATTGTTGATGTGAGACAGACGGTCTGAGACAGACGGTCTGAGACAGACGGTCTGAGACAGACGGTCTGAGACAGACGGTCTGAGACAGACGGTCTGAGACAGACGGTCTGAGACAGACGGTCTGAGACAGACGGTCTGAGACAGACGGTCTGAGACAGACGGTCAGAGAGACGGTCTGAGACAGACGGTCTGAGACAGACGGTCTGAGACAGACGGTCTGAGACAGGCGGTCTAGGACAGACGGACTGAGACAGACGGTCTGAGACAGGCGGTCTGAGACAGACGGACGGAGACAGACGGTCTGAGACAGACGGACGGAGACTGACGGACTGAGTCAGGCGGTCTAGGACAGGCGGTCTGAGACAGACGGCCTGTGACAGACGTACTGGTACAGGCGGTCTGAGACAGGCGGTCGGAGACAGACGGTCTGAGACAGAAGGTCTGAGACAGGCGGCTTGAGACGGACGGACTGAGACAGGCGGACTGTGACTGACGGACAGGGACAGGCGAACAGACGCTGCCCGATAGCGGCAGGTGGACAGGGACAGACGGCCTGAGACTGACGGACTGAGACTGACGGACAGGGACAGGCGAAGAGACGCTGCCCGATAGCGGCAGGCGGGTTGAGACGGACGGTCTGAGACAGACGGTCTGAGACGGACGATCTCAGACAGACGGTCTGAGACAGGCGGTCTAGGACAGACGGACTGAGACAGACCGGCTGAGACAGACGGTCTGAGACAGGTGGTCTGAGACAGGTGGTCTGAGACAGGTGGTCTGAGACAGACGGCCTGAGATAGACGGTCTGAGACAGGTGGTCTGAGACAGACGGACGGAGACAGACGGACGGAGACTAACGGACTGAGACAGACGGACTGAGACAGACGGTCTGAGACAGACGGACGGAGACTGACGGACTGAGACAGACCGGCTGAGACAGACGGTCCGAGACAGACTGTCTGTGACAGACGGTCTGAGACAGACAATCTGAGACAGACCGTCTGAGACAGGTGGTCTGAGACAGACGGCCTGAGACAGACGGTCTGAGACAGGCGGTCTGAGACAGACGGACGGAGACTGACGGACTGAGACAGACGGACTGAGACAGACGGTCTGAGACAGACGGACGGAGACTGACGGACTGAGACAGACGGACTGAGACAGACGGTCTTAGACTGACGGTCTGAGACAGACGATCTGAGACAGACCGTCTGAGACAGGTGGTCTTGGACAGACGGATTGAGACACACGATCTGTGACAGACGGTCTGAGACAGGCGGTCTGAGACAGACGGACTGAGACAGACTGACTGAGACAGACGGTCCGAGACAGCGGACAGAGACACACGACCTGAGACAGACGGTCTGACACAGGCGATCTAGGACAGACGGACAGAGACAGACGGTCTGAGACAGGCGGTCTAGGACAGACGGTCTGAGACAGACGGCCTGAGACAGACGTACTAGTACAGGCGGTCTGAGACAGGCGGTCTGAGACAGACGGACTAAGACAGACGACTGAGACTGACGGACAGGGACAGGCGAACAGACGCTGCCCGATAGCGGCAGGCGGATTGAGCCGGACGGTCTGAGACGGACGATTTCAGACAAACGGTCTGAGACAGACGGTCTGAGACAGGCGGTCTAGGACAGACGGACTGAGACAGACCGGCTGAGACAGACGGTCTAAAACAGGTGGTCTGAGACAGGTGGTCTGAGACAGACGGACTGAGACAGGCGGTCTGAGACAGGCGGTCTGAGACAGACGGACTGAGACAGACGGTCTGAGACAGATGGTGTGAGACAGGCGGTCTGAGACAGACGGACTGAGACAGACGGACTGAGACAGACGGACGGAGACTGACGGACTGAGTCAGGCGGTCTAGGACAGGCGCTCTGAGACAGACGGCCTGTGACAGACGTACTGGTACAGGCGGTCTGAGACAGGCGGTCGGAGACAGACGGTCTGAGACAGAAGGTCTGAGACAGGCGGCTTGAGACAGACGGACTGAGACAGGCGGACTGTGACTGACGGACAGGGACAGGCGAACAGACGCTGCCCGATAGCGGCAGGTGGACAGGGACAGACGGCCTGAGACTGACGGACTGAGAATGACGGACAGGGACAGGCGAAGAGACGCTGCCCGATAGCGGCAGGCGGGTTGAGACGGACGGTCTGAGACAGACGGTCTGAGACGGACGATCTCAGACAGACGGTCTGAGACAGGCGGTCTAGGACAGACGGACTGAGACAGACCGGCTGAGACAGACGGTCTGAGACAGGTGGTCTGAGACAGGTGGTCTGAGACAGACGGCCTGAGATAGACGGTCTGAGACAGGTGGTCTGAGACAGACGGACGGAGACAGACGGACAGGGACAGACGGCCTGAGACAGACGGTATGATACAGGCGGTCTGAGTCAGGCGGACTGAGACAGGCGGACTGAGACTGACGGTCTGAGACAGACAATCTGAGACAGACCGTCTGAGACAGGTGGTCTGAGACAGACGGCCTGAGACAGACGGTCTGAGACAGATGGTGTGAGACAGGCGGTCTGAGACAGACGGACTGAGACAGACGGACTGAGACAGACGGACGGAGACAGACGGGCAGGGACAGACGGACTGAGACAGACGGACTGAGACTGATGGTCTGAGACAGACGGACTGAGATTGAAGGTCTGAGATAGACGGCCTGAGACAGACGGATTGAGACAGACGGACTGAGACAGGCGGACTGAGAGAGACGGACAGGGCAGACGATCTGAGACAGACCGTCTGAGACAGGTGGTCTTAGACAGACGGATTGAGACAGACGGTCTGAGACAGACGGTCTGAGACAGACGGTCTGAGACAGACGGTCTGAGACAGACGGTCTGAGACAGACGGTCTGAGACTGTTGATCTGAGACAGACGGTCTGAGACAGACGGTCTGAGACAGACGGTCTGAGACAGGCGGTCTGAGACAGACGGACGGAGACTGACGGACTGAGACAGACGGACTGAGACAGACGGTCTGAGACAGACGGTCTGAGACAGACGGTCTGTGACAGACGGTCTGAGACAGACAATCTGAGACAGACCGTCTGAGACAGGTGGTCTGAGACAGACGGCCTGAGACAGACGGTCTGAGACAGGCGGTCGGAGACAGACGGACGGAGACTGACGGACTGAGACAGGCGGACTGTGATAGACGTTCTGAGACAGACGGTCTGAGATTGTTGATCTGAGACAGACGGTCTGAGACAGACGGTCTGAGACAGACGGTATGAGACAGGCGGACTGTGATAGACGTTCTGAGACAGACGGTCTGAGATTGTTGATCTGAGACAGACGGTCTGAGACAGACGGTCTGAGACAGACGGCCTAAGACAGACGGACAGGGACAGACGGCCTGAGACAGACGGTATGAGACAGGCGGTCTGAGACAGGCGGACTGAGACTGACGGTCTGAGACAGACGGTCCGGGAGAGACGGTCTGTGACAGACGGTCTGAGACAGACAATCTGAGACAGACCGTCTGAGACAGGTGGTCTGAGACAGACAGCCTGAGACAGACGGTCTGAGACAGGCGGTCTGAGACAGACGGACGGAGACTAACGGACTGAGACAGACGGACTGAGACAGACGGTCTGAGACAGACGGACGGAGACTGACGGACTGAGACCGCCGGAATGAGACTGACGGACAGAGACAGACGACTGAGACTGACGGACAGGGACAGGCGAACAGGCGCTGCCCGATAGCGGCAGGCGGATTGAGCCGGACGGTCTGAGACAGACGGTCTGGGACGGACGATTTCAGACAAACGGTCTGAGACAGACGGTATGAGACAGACGGTCTGAGACAGACGGTCTGAGACAGGCGGCCTGAGACAGACGGACTGAGACAGGCGGACTGAGACTGACGGACAGGGACAGGCGAACAGACGCTGCCCGATAGCGGCAGGTGGACAGGGACAGACGACCTGAGACAGACGGTCTGAGACAGGCGGTCTAGGACAGACGGACTGAGACAGACCGGCTGAGACAGACGGTCTGAAACAGGTGGTCTGAGACAGGTGGTCTGAGACAGACGGTCTGAGACAGACGGCCTGAGACAGGTGGTCTGAGACAGACGGACGGAGACAGACGGCCTGAGACAGACGGACAGGGACAGACGGCCTGAGCCAGACGGTATGAGACAGGCGGTCTGAGACAGGCGGACTGAGACAGGCGGACTGAGACATGCGGACTGAGACTGATGGTCTGAGACAGACGGTCCGGGACAGACGGTCTGTGACAGACGGTCTGAGACAGACAATCTGAGACAGACCGTCTGAGACAGGTGGTCTGAGACAGACGGCCTGAGACAGACGGTCTGAGACAGGCGGTCTGAGACAGACGGACGGAGACTGACGGACTGAGTCAGGCGGTCTAGGACAGGCGGTCTGAGACAGACGGCCTGAGACAGACGTACTGGTACAGGCGGTCTGAGACAGGCGGTCGGTGACAGACGGTCTGAGACAGAAGGTCTGAGACAGGCGGCTTGAGACAGACGGACTGAGACAGGCGGACTGTGACTGACGGACAGGGACAGGCGAACAGACGCTGCCCGATAATGGCAGGTGGACAGGGACAGACGGCCTGAGACTGACGGACTGAGACTGACGGACAGGGACAGGCGAAGAGACGCTGCCCGATAGCGGCAGGCGGGTTGAGACGGACGGACTGAGACAGACCGGCTGAGACAGACGGTCTGAGACAGGTGGTCTGAGACAGGTGGTCTGAGACAGGTGGTCTGAGACAGACGGCCTGAGATAGACGGTCTGAGACAGGTGGTCTGAGTCAGACGGACTGAGACTGATGGTCTGAGACAGACGGACTGAGATTGAAGGTCTGAGATAGACGGCCTGAGACAGACGGATTGAGACAGACGGACTGAGACAGGCGGACTGAGAGAGACGGACAGGGCAGACGATCTGAGACAGACCGTCTGAGACAGGTGGTCTTAGACAGACGGATTGAGACAGACGGTCTGAGACAGACGGTCTGAGACAGACGGTCTGAGACAGACGGTCTGAGGCAGACGGTCTGAGACAGACGGTCTGAGACGGACGGTCTGAGACAGACGGTCTGAGACAGACAATCTGAGACAGACCGTCTGAGACAGGTGGTCTGAGACAGACAGCCTGAGACAGACGGTCTGAGACAGGCGGTCTGATACAGACGGACGGAGACTGACGGACTGACACAGACGGACTGAGACAGACGGACTGAGACTGTTGATCTGAGACAGACCGTCTGAGACAGACGGTCTAAGACAGACGGTCTGAGACAGGCGGTCTGAGACAGACGGACGGAGACTGACGGACTGAGACAGACGGACTGAGACAGACGGTCTGAGACAGACGGTCTGAGACAGACGGTCTGTGACAGACGGTCTGAGACAGACAATCTGAGACAGACCGTCTGAGACAGGTGGTCTGAGACAGACGGCCTGAGACAGACGGTCTGAGACAGGCGGTCTGAGACAGACGGACGGAGACTAACGGACTGAGACAGACGGACTGAGACAGACGGTCTGAGACAGACGGACGGAGACTGACGGACTGAGGCAGACGGACTGAGACAGACGGTCTGAGACAGATGGTCTGAGACAGACGGTCTGAGAGAGACGGTCTGAGACAGACAATCTGAGACAGACCGTCTGAGACAGGTGGTCAGAGACAGACGGCCTGAGACAGACGGTCTGAGACAGGCGGTCTGAGACAGACGGACGGAGACTGACGGACTGAGACAGACGGACTGAGACAGACGGTCTGAGACAGACGGACTGAGACTGTTGATCTGAGACAGACGGTCTGAGACAGACGGACTGAGACAGACTGACTGAGACTGACGGACTGAGACTGACGGTCTGAGACAGACGGTCTGAGACAGACGGTCTGAGACAGACGGTCTGAGACAGACAATCTGAGACAGACCGTCTGAGACAGACCGTCTGAGACAGGTGGTCTGAGACAGACGGCCTGAGACAGACGGTCTTAGACTGACGGTCTGAGACAGACGATCTGAGACAGACCGTCTGAGACAGGTGGTCTTAGACAGACGGATTGAGACACACGATCTGTGACAGACGGTCTGAGACAGGCGGTCTGAGACGGACGGACTGAGACAGACTGACTGAGACAGACGGTCCGAGACAGCGGACAGGGACACACGACCTGAGACAGACGGTCTGACACAGGCGATCTAGGACAGACGGACTGAGACAGACGGTCTGAGACAGGCGGTCTAGGACAGACGGTCTGAGACAGACAATCTGAGACAGACCGTCTGAGACAGGTGGTCTGAGACAGACGGACTGAGACAGACGGTTTGAGACAGACGGTCTGAGACAGACGGTCTGAGACAGGCGGCCTGGGACAGATGGACTGAGACAGGCGGACTGAGACTGACGGACAGGGACAGGCGAACAGACGCTGCCCAATAGCGGCAGGTGGACAGGGACAGACGACCTGAGACATACGGTCTGAGACAGGCGGTCTAGGACAGACGGACTGAGACAGACCGGCTGAGACAGACGGTCTGAAACAGGTGGTCTGAGACAGGTGGTCTGAGACAGACGGACTGAGACAGGCGGTCTGAGACAGGCGGTCTGAGACAGACGGACTGAGACAGACGGTCTGAGACAGATGGTGTGAGACAGGCGGTCTGAGACAGACGGTCTGAGAGAGACGGTCTGAGACAGACAATCTGAGACAGACGGTCTGAGACAGGTGGTCAGAGACAGACGGCCTGAGACAGACGGTCTGAGACAGGCGGTCTGAGACAGACGGACGGAGACTGACGGACTGAGACAGACGGACTGAGACAGACGGTCTGAGACAGACGGACTGAGACTGTTGATCTGAGACAGACGGTCTGAGACAGACGGACTGAGACAGACTGACTGAGACTGACGGACTGAGACTGACGGTCTGAGACAGACGGTCTGAGACAGACGGTCTGAGACAGACGGTCTGAGACAGACAATCTGAGACAGACCGTCTGAGACAGAACGTCTGAGACAGGTGGTCTGAGACAGACGGCCTGAGACAGACGGTCTTAGACTGACGGTCTGAGACAGACGATCTGAGACAGACCGTCTGAGACAGGTGGTCTTAGACAGACGGATTGAGACACACGATCTGTGACAGACGGTCTGAGACAGGCGGTCTGAGACAGACGGACTGAGACAGACTGACTGAGACAGGCGGTCCGAGACAGCGGACAGGGACACACGACCTGAGACAGACGGTCTGACACAGGCGATCTAGGACAGACGGACTGAGACAGACGGTCTGAGACAGGCGGTCTAGGACAGACGGTCTGAGACAGACAATCTGAGACAGACCGTCTGAGACAGGTGGTCTGAGACAGACGGACTGAGACAGACGGTTTGAGACAGACGGTCTGAGACAGACGGTCTGAGACAGGCGGCCTGGGACAGACGGACTGAGACAGGCGGACTGAGACTGACGGACAGGGACAGGCGAACAGAAGCTGCCCAATAGCGGCAGGTGGACAGGGACAGACGACCTGAGACATACGGTCTGAGACAGGCGGTCTAGGACAGACGGACTGAGACAGACCGGCTGAGACAGACGGACAGGGACAGACGGACTGAGACAGACGGACTGAGACAGACGGACTGAGACTGATGGTCTGAGACAGACAGACTGAGACTGATGGTCTGAGATAGACGGCCTGAGACAGAAGGATTGAGACAGACGGACTGAGACAGGCGGACTGCGACAGACGGACAGGGCAGACGATCTGAGACAGACCGTCTGAGACAGGTGGTCTTAGACAGACGGATTGAGACACACGGTCTGTGACAGACGGTCTGAGACAGGCGGTCTGAGACAGACGGTCCGAGACAGCGGACAGGGACAGACGACCTGAGACAGACGGTCTGAGACAGGCGATCTAGGACAGACGGACTGAGACAGACGGTCTGAGACAAGCGGTCTAGGACAGACGGTCTGAGACAGACGGCCTGAGACAGACGTACTGGTACAGGCGGTCTGAGACAGGCGGTCTGAGACAGACGGACTAAGACAGACGGACTGAGACCGCCGGAATGAGACTGACGGACTGAGACAGACGACTGAGACTGACGGACAGGGACAGGCGAACAGACGCTGCCCGATAGCGGCAGGCGGATTGAGCCGGACGGTCTGAGACGGACGATTTCAGACAAACGGTCTGAGACAGACGGTTTGAGACAGACGGTCTGAGACAGACGGTCTGAGAGAGGCGGCCTGAGACAGACGGACTGATACAGGCGGACTGAGACTGACGGACAGGGACAGGCGAACAGACGCTGCCCAATAGCGGCAGGTGGACAGGGACAGACGACCTGAGACATACGGTCTGAGACAGGCGGTCTAGGACAGACGGACTGAGACAGACCGGCTGAGACAGACGGTCTGAAACAGGTGGTCTGAGACAGGCGGTCTGAGACAGACGGACTGAGACAGACGGTCTGAGACAGATGGTGTGAGACAGGCGGTCTGAGACAGACGGACTGAGACAGACGGACTGGGACAGACGGTCTGAGACAGACGGACAGGGACAGACGGACTAAGACAGACGGACTGAGACAGACGGACTGAGACTGATGGTCTGAGACAGACAGACTGAGACTGATGGTCTGAGATAGACGGCCTGAGACAGAAGGATTGAGACAGACGGTCTGTGACAGACGGTCTGAGACAGGCGGTCTGAGACAGACGGTCCGAGACAGCGGACGGAGACAGACGGCCTGAGACAGACGGACAGGGACAGACGGCCTGAGCCAGACGGTATGAGACAGGCGGTCTGAGACAGGCGGTCTGAGACAGACGGACGGAGACAGACGGTCTGACACAGACGGACAGTGACAGACGGCCTGAGACAGACGGTCTGAGACAGGCGGCCTGAGACAGACGGACTGAGACAGGCGGACTGATACTGACGGACAGGGACAGGCGAACAGACTTTGCCCGATAGGGGCAGGCGGATTGAGACGGACGGTCTGAGACAGACGGTCTTTGACGAACGATCTCAGACAGACGGTCTGAGACAGACGGTCTGAGACAGACGGTCTGAGACAGACGCTCTGAGACAGACGGTCTGAGACAGACGGTCTGAGACAGACGGTCTGAGACAGACGGTCTGAGACAGACGGATTGAGACAGGCGGTCTGAGACAGACGGTCTGAGATAGACGGCCTGAGACAGATGGTGTGAGACAGGCGGTCTGAGACAGACGGACTGAGACAGACGGACTGAGGCTGATGGTCTGAGACAGACGGCCTGAGGCAGACGGACTGAGGCAGACGGTCTGAGACAGACGGTCTGAGACAGACGGTCTGAGACAGACGGATTGAGACAGACGGTCTGAGACAGACGGACTGAGACTGTTGGTCTGAGACAGACGGTCTGAGACAGACGGATTGAGACAGACCGTCTGAGACAGGTGGTCTGAGACAGGTGGTCTGAGACAGACGGCGTGAGACAGACGGTCTGAGACAGGCGGTCTGAGACAGACGGACGGAGACAGGTGGTCTGACACAGACGGACAGTGACAGACGGCCTGAGACAGACGGTCTGAGACAGGCGGCCTGAGACAGACGGACTGAGACAGGCGGACTGATACTGACGGACAGAGACAGGCGAACAGACTTTGCCCGATAGGGGCAGGCGGATTGAGACGGACGGTCTGAGACAGACGGTCTTTGACGAACGATCTCAGACAGACGGTCTGAGACAGACAGTCTGAGACAGACGGTCTGAGACAGACGCTCTGAGACAGACGGTCTGAGACAGACGGTCTGAGACAGACGGTCTGAGACAGACGGTCTGAGACAGACGGATTGAGACAGGCGGTCTGAGACAGACGGTCTGAGATAGACGGCCTGAGACAGATGGTGTGAGACAGGCGGTCTGAGACAGACGGACTGAGACAGACGGACTGAGGCTGATGGTCTGAGACAGACGGCCTGAGGCAGACGGACTGAGGCAGACGGTCTGAGACAGACGGTCTGAGACAGACGGTCTGAGACAGACGGTCTGAGATAGACGGCCTGGGACACAAGGTGTGAGGCAGGCGGTGTGAGACAGGCGGTCTGAGGCAGACGGACGGAGACAGACGGTCTGACACAGACGGACAGTGACAAACGGTCCGTGACAGACGGTCTGAGACAGACAATCTGAGACAGACCGTCTGAGACAGGTGGTCTGAGACAGACGGCCTGAGACAGACCGTCTGAGACAGGTGGTCTGAGACAGACGGCCTGAGACAGACGGTCTGAGACAGGCGGTCTGAGACAGACGGACGGAGACTAACGGACTGAGACAGACGGACTGAGACAGACGGTCTGAGACAGACGGTCTGAGACAGACGGACGGAGACTGACGGACTGAGACAGACGGACTGAGACAGACGGTCTGAGACAGATGGTCTGAGACAGACGGTCTGAGAGAGACGGTCTGAGACAGACAATCTGAGACAGACCGTCTGAGACAGGTGGTCAGAGACAGACGGCCTGAGACAGACGGTCTGAGACAGGCGGTCTGAGACAGACGGACGGAGACTGACGGACTGAGACAGACGGACTGAGACAGACGGTCTGAGACAGACGGACTGAGACTGTTGATCTGAGACAGACGGTCTGAGACAGACGGACTGAGACAGACTGACTGAGACTGACGGACTGAGACAGACGGTCTGAGACAGACGGTCTGAGACAGACGGTCTGAGACAGACGGTCTGAGACAGACGGTCTGAGACAGACAATCTGAGACAGACCGTCTGAGACAGACCGTCTGAGACAGGTGGTCTGAGACAGACGGCCTGAGACAGACGGTCTTAGACTGACGGTCTGAGACAGACGATCTGAGACAGACCGTCTGAGACAGGTGGTCTTAGACAGACCCGATTGAGACACACGATCTGTGACAGACGGTCTGAGACAGGCGGTCTGAGACGGACGGACTGAGACAGACTGACTGAGACAGACGGTCCGAGACAGCGGACAGGGACACACGACCTGAGACAGACGGTCTGACACAGGCGATCTAGGACAGACGGACTGAGACAGACGGTCTGAGACAGGCGGTCTAGGACAGACGGTCTGAGACAGACAATCTGAGACAGACCGTCTGAGACAGGTGGTCTGAGACAGACGGACTGAGACAGACGGTTTGAGACAGACGGTCTGAGACAGACGGTCTGAGACAGGCGGCCTGGGACAGATGGACTGAGACAGGCGGACTGAGACTGACGGACAGGGACAGGCGAACAGACGCTGCCCAATAGCGGCAGGTGGACAGGGACAGACGACCTGAGACATACGGTCTGAGACAGGCGGTCTAGGACAGACGGACTGAGACAGACCGGCTGAGACAGACGGTCTGAAACAGGTGGTCTGAGACAGGTGGTCTGAGACAGACGGACTGAGACAGGCGGTCTGAGACAGGCGGTCTGAGACAGACGGACTGAGACAGACGGTCTGAGACAGATGGTGTGAGACAGGCGGTCTGAGACAGACGGTCTGAGAGAGACGGTCTGAGACAGACAATCTGAGACAGACGGTCTGAGACAGGTGGTCAGAGACAGACGGCCTGAGACAGACGGTCTGAGACAGGCGGTCTGAGACAGACGGACGGAGACTGACGGACTGAGACAGACGGACTGAGACAGACGGTCTGAGACAGACGGACTGAGACTGTTGATCTGAGACAGACGGTCTGAGACAGACGGACTGAGACAGACTGACTGAGACTGACGGACTGAGACTGACGGTCTGAGACAGACGGTCTGAGACAGACGGTCTGAGACAGACAATCTGAGACAGACCGTCTGAGACAGACCGTCTGAGACAGGTGGTCTGAGACAGACGGCCTGAGACAGACGGTCTTAGACTGACGGTCTGAGACAGACGATCTGAGACAGACCGTCTGAGACAGGTGGTCTTAGACAGACGGATTGAGACACACGATCTGTGACAGACGGTCTGAGACAGGCGGTCTGAGACAGACGGACTGAGACAGACTGACTGAGACAGACGGTCCGAGACAGCGGACAGGGACACACGACCTGAGACAGGCGGTCTGACACAGGCGATCTAGGACAGACGGACTGAGACAGACGGTCTGAGACAGGCGGTCTAGGACAGACGGTCTGAGACAGACAATCTGAGACAGACCGTCTGAGACAGGTGGTCTGAGACAGACGGACTGAGACAGACGGTTTGAGACAGACGGTCTGAGACAGACGGTCTGAGACAGGCGGCCTGGGACAGACGGACTGAGACAGGCGGACTGAGACTGACGGACAGGGACAGGCGAACAGAAGCTGCCCAATAGCGGCAGGTGGACAGGGACAGACGACCTGAGACATACGGTCTGAGACAGGCGGTCTAGGACAGACGGACTGAGACAGACCGGCTGAGACAGACGGTCTGAAACAGGTGGTCTGAGACAGGTGGTCTGAGACAGACGGACTGAGACAGGCGGTCTGAGACAGGCGGTCTGAGACAGACGGACTGAGACAGACGGTCTGAGACAGATGGTGTGAGACAGGCGGTCTGAGACAGACGGACTGAGACAGACGGACTGAGACAGACGGTCTGAGACAGACGGACAGGGACAGACGGACTGAGACAGACGGACTGAGACAGACGGACTGAGACTGATGGTCTGAGACAGACAGACTGAGACTGATGGTCTGAGATAGACGGCCTGAGACAGAAGGATTGAGACAGACGGACTGAGACAGGCGGACTGCGACAGACGGACAGGGCAGACGATCTGAGACAGACCGTCTGAGACAGGTGGTCTTAGACAGACGGATTGAGACACACGGTCTGTGACAGACGGTCTGAGACAGGCGGTCTGAGACAGACGGTCCGAGACAGCGGACAGGGACAGACGACCTGAGACAGACGGTCTGAGACAGGCGATCTAGGACAGACGGACTGAGACAGACGGTCTGAGACAAGCGGTCTAGGACAGACGGTCTGAGACAGACGGCCTGAGACAGACGTACTGGTACAGGCGGTCTGAGACAGGCGGTCTGAGACAGACGGACTAAGACAGACGGACTGAGACCGCCGGAATGAGACTGACGGACTGAGACAGACGACTGAGACTGACGGACAGGGACAGGCGAACAGACGCTGCCCGATAGCGGCAGGCGGATTGAGCCGGACGGTCTGAGACGGACGATTTCAGACAAACGGTCTGAGACAGACGGTTTGAGACAGACGGTCTGAGACAGACGGTCTGAGAGAGGCGGCCTGAGACAGACGGACTGATACAGGCGGACTGAGACTGACGGACAGGGACAGGCGAACAGACGCTGTCCAATAGCGGCAGGTGGACAGGGACAGACGACCTGAGACATACGGTCTGAGACAGGCGGTCTAGGACAGACGGACTGAGACAGACCGGCTGAGACAGACGGTCTGAAACAGGTGGTCTGAGACAGGCGGTCTGAGACAGACGGACTGAGACAGACGGTCTGAGACAGATGGTGTGAGACAGGCGGTCTGAGACAGACGGACTGAGACAGACGGACTGGGACAGACGGTCTGAGACAGACGGACAGGGACAGACGGACTAAGACAGACGGACTGAGACAGACGGACTGAGACTGATGGTCTGAGACAGACAGACTGAGACTGATGGTCTGAGATAGACGGCCTGAGACAGAAGGATTGAGACAGACGGTCTGTGACAGACGGTCTGAGACAGGCGGTCTGAGACAGACGGTCCGAGACAGCGGACGGAGACAGACGGCCTGAGACAGACGGACAGGGACAGACGGCCTGAGCCAGACGGTATGAGACAGGCGGTCTGAGACAGGCGGACTGAGACAGGCGGACTGAGACAGGCGGACAGGGACAGGCGGACTGAGACAGACGGACTGAGACAGACGGACTGAGGCTGATGGTCTGAGACAGACGGCCTGAGGCAGACGGACTGAGACAGACGGTCCGGGACAGACGGACAGGGAGAGACGACCTGAAACAGACGGTCTGAGACAGGTGGCCTAGGACAGACGGACTGAGACAGACGGTCTGAGACAGACGGACTGAGACTGTTGGTCTGAGACAGACGGTCTGAGACAGACGGATTGAGACAGACCGTCTGAGACAGGTGGTCTGAGACAGGTGGTCTGAGACAGACGGCGTGAGACAGACGGTCTGAGACAGGCGGTCTGAGACAGACGGACGGAGACAGACGGTCTGACACAGACGGACAGTGACAGACGGCCTGAGACAGACGGTCTGAGACAGGCGGCCTGAGACAGACGGACTGAGACAGGCGGACTGATACTGACCGACAGGGACAGGCGAACAGACTTTGCCCGATAGGGGCAGGCGGATTGAGACGGACGGTCTGAGACAGACGGTCTTTGACGAACGATCTCAGACAGACGGTCTGAGACAGACGGTCTGAGACAGACGGTCTGAGACAGACGCTCTGAGACAGACGGTCTGAGACAGACGGTCTGAGACAGACGGTCTGAGACAGACGGTCTGAGACAGACGGATTGAGACAGGCGGTCTGAGACAGACGGTCTGAGATAGACGGCCTGAGACAGATGGTGTGAGACAGGCGGTCTGAGACAGACGGACTGAGACAGACGGACTGAGACTGTTGGTCTGAGACAGACGGTCTGAGACAGACGGATTGAGACAGACCGTCTGAGACAGGTGGTCTGAGACAGGTGGTCTGAGACAGACGGCGTGAGACAGACGGTCTGAGACAGGCGGTCTGAGACAGACGGACGGAGACAGACGGTCTGACACAGACGGACAGTGACAGACGGCCTGAGACAGACGGTCTGAGACAGGCGGCCTGAGACAGACGGACTGAGACAGGCGGACTGATACTGACGGACAGAGACAGGCGAACAGACTTTGCCCGATAGGGGCAGGCGGATTGAGACGGACGGTCTGAGACAGACGGTCTTTGACGAACGATCTCAGACAGACGGTCTGAGACAGACAGTCTGAGACAGACGGTCTGAGACAGACGCTCTGAGACAGACGGTCTGAGACAGACGGTCTGAGACAGACGGATTGAGACAGGCGGTCTGAGACAGACGGTCTGAGATAGACGGCCTGAGACAGATGGTGTGAGACAGGCGGTCTGAGACAGACGGACTGAGACAGACGGACTGAGGCTGATGGTCTGAGACAGACGGCCTGAGGCAGACGGACTGAGGCAGACGGTCTGAGACAGACGGTCTGAGACAGACGGTCTGAGACAGACGGATTGAGACAGACGGTCTGAGACAGACGGTCTGAGATAGACGGCCTGAGACACAAGGTGTGAGGCAGGCGGTGTGAGACAGGCGGTCTGAGGCAGACGGACGGAGACAGACGGTCTGACACAGACGGACAGTGACAAACGGCCTGAGACAGACGGTCTGAGACAGGCGGCCTGAGACAGACGGTATGAGACAGGCGATCTGAGACAGACGGACGGAGACTGACGGACTGAGACGGACGGACTGAGACAGACGGTCTGAGACAGACGGACTGAGACTGTTGGTCTGAGACAGACGGTCTGAGACAGACGGATTGAGACAGACGGATTGAGACAGACGGTCTGAGACAGACGGGCAGGGACAGACGGTCTGAGACAGACGGTCTGAGATAGACGGCCTGAGACAGATGGTGTTAGACAGGCGGTCTGAGACAGACGGACTGAGACAGACGGACTGAGACAGACGGACTGAGGCTGATGGTCTGAGACAGACGGCCTGAGGCAGACGGACTGCGACAGACGGACTGAGACAGACGGACTGAGGCTGATGGTCTGAGACAGACGGCCTGAGGCAGACGGACTGAGACAGACGGTCTGAGACAGACGATCTGAGACAGACGGCCTGAGACAGATGGTGTGAGACAGGCGGTCTGAGACAGACGGACTCAGACAGACGGATTGAGACAGACGGTCTGAGACAGACGGGCAGGGACAGACGGTCTGAGACAGACGGTCTGAGATAGACGGCCTGAGACAGATGGTGTGAGACAGGCGGTCTGAGACAGACGGACTGAGACAGACGGACTGAGACAGACGGACTGAGGCTGATGGTCTGAGACAGACGGCCTGAGGCAGACGGACTGAGACAGACGCACTGAGACAGACGATCTGAGACAGACGGCCTGAGACAGACGGATTGAGACAGGCGGACTGAGACAGACCGTCTGAGACAGGTGGTCTTAGACAGACGGATTGAGACAGACGGATTGAGACAGACGGATTGAGACAGACGGTCTGTGACAGACGGTCTGAGACAGGCGGTCTGAGACAGACTGACTGAGACAGGCGGAATGTGATAGACGTTCTGAGACAGACGGTCTGAGACAGACGGTCCGAGACAGACGATCTGAGACCGGTGGTCTAAGACAGACGGACTGAGACAGACGGTCTGAGACAGACGGACTGAGGCTGATGGTCTGAGACAGACGGCCTGAGGCAGACGGACTGAGGCAGACGGTCTGAGACAGACGGTCTGAGACAGACGGTCTGAGACAGACGGATTGAGACAGACGGTCTGAGACAGACGGTCTGAGATAGACGGCCTGAGACAGACGGATTGAGACAGACGGTCTGAGACAGACGGTCTGAGATAGACGGCCTGAGACACAAGGTGTGAGGCAGGCGGTCTGAGACAGGCGGTCTGAGGCAGACGGACGGAGACAGACGGTCTGACACAGACGGACAGTGACAGACGGCCTGAGACAGACGGTCTGAGACAGGCGGCCTGAGACAGACGGTATGAGACAGGCGATCTGAGACAGACGGACGGAGACTGACGGACTGAGACAGACGGACTGAGACAGACGGTCTGAGACAGACGGACTGAGACTGTTGGTCTGAGACAGACGGTCTGAGACAGACGGATTGAGACAGACGGATTGAGACAGACGGTCTGGGACAGACGGGCAGGGACAGACGGTCTGAGACAGACGGTCTGAGACAGACGGTCTGAGATAGACGGCCTGAGACAGATGGTGTGAGACAGGCGGTCTGAGACAGACGGACTGAGACAGACGGACTGCGACAGACGGACTGAGGCTGATGGTCTGAGACAGACGGCCTGAGGCAGACGGACTGCGACAGACGGACTGAGACAGACGGACTGAGGCTGTTGGTCTGAGACAGACGGTCTGAGACAGACGGATTGAGACAGACGGACTGAGACAGGCGGACAGGGACAGGCGAACAGACGCTGCCCGATAGCGGCAGGCGGACTGAGACTGACGGTCTGAGACAGACGGTCTGAGACAGACGGTCTGAGACAGACGGTCTGAGACAGACGGTCTGAGACAGACGGTCTGAGACAGACGGACAGGGACAGACGGCCTGAGACAGACGGTCTGAGACAGGCGGTCGGAGACAGACGGTCTGAGACAGACGGACAGTGACAGACGGCCTGAGACAGACGGTCTGAGACAGGCGGCCTGAGACAGACGGTCTGAGACAGGCGATCTGAGACAGACGGACGGAGACTGACGGACTGAGACAGACGGACTGAGACGGACGATCTGAGACAGACGGACTGAGACTGTTGGTCTGAGACAGACGGTCTGAGACAGACGGATTGAGACAGACGGACTGAGACAGGCGGACAGGGACAGGCGAACAGACGCTGCCCGATAGCGGCTGGCGGATTGAGACGGACGGTCTGAGACAGACGGTCTGAGACGGACGATCTCAGACAGACGGTCTGAGACAGACGGTCTGAGACAGACGGTCTGAGACAGACGGTCTGAGACAGACGGTCTGAGACAGACGGTCTGAGACACACGGTCTGAGACAGACGGTCTGAGACAGACGGTGTGAGACAGACGGTCTGACACAGACGGATTGAGACAGACGGTCTGAGACAGACGGTCTGAGATAGACGGCCTGAGACAGATGGTGTGGGACAGGCGGTCTGAGACAGACGGACTGAGACAGACGGATTGAGACAGACGGTCTGAGACAGACGGACAGGGACAGACGGACTGAGACAGACGGACTGAGACTGATGGTCTGAGCTAGACGGCCTGAGACAGACGGATTGAGACAGACGGACTGAGACAGGCGGACTGAGACAGGCGGACTGAGACAGGCGGACTGAGACAGGCGGACTGAGACAGGCGGACTGAGACAGGCGGACTGAGACTGACGGACAGGGACAGGCGAACAGACGCTGCCCAATAGCGGCAGGTGGACAGGGACAGACGACCTGAGACATACGGTCTGAGACAGGCGGTCTAGGACAGACGGACTGAGACAGACCGGCTGAGACAGACGGTCTGAAACAGGTGGTCTGAGACAGGTGGTCTGAGACAGACGGACTGAGACAGGCGGTCTGAGACAGGCGGTCTGAGACAGACGGACTGAGACAGACGGTCTGAGACAGATGGTGTGAGACAGGCGGTCTGAGACAGACGGACTGAGACAGACGGACTGAGACAGACGGTCTGAGACAGACGGACAGGGACAGACGGACTGAGACAGACGGACTGAGACAGACGGACTGAGACTGATGGTCTGAGACAGACAGACTGAGACTGATGGTCTGAGATAGACGGCCTGAGACAGAAGGATTGAGACAGACGGACTGAGACAGGCGGACTGCGACAGACGGACAGGGCAGACGATCTGAGACAGACCGTCTGAGACAAGTGGTCTTAGACAGACGGATTGAGACACACGGTCTGTGACAGACGGTCTGAGACAGGCGGTCTGAGACAGACGGTCCGAGACAGCGGACAGGGACAGACGACCTGAGACAGACGGTCTGAGACAGGCGATCTAGGACAGACGGACTGAGACAGACGGTCTGAGACAGGCGGTCTAGGACAGACGGTCTGAGACAGACCGCCTGAGACAGACGTACTGGTACAGGCGGTCTGAGACAGGCGGTCTGAGACAGACGGACTAAGACAGACGGACTGAGACCGCCGGAATGAGACTGACGGACTGAGACAGACGACTGAGACTGACGGACAGGGACAGGCGAACAGACGCTGCCCGATAGCGGCAGGCGGATTGAGCCGGACGGTCTGAGACGGACGATTTCAGACAAACGGTCTGAGACAGACGGTTTGAGACAGACGGTCTGAGACAGACGGTCTGAGACAGGCGGCCTGAGACAGACGGACTGAGACAGGCGGACTGAGACTGACGGACAGGGACAGGCGAACAGACGCTGCCCAATAGCGGCTGGTGGACAGGGACAGACGACCTGAGACAGACGGTCTGAGACAGGCGGTCTAGGACAGACGGACTGAGACAGACCGGCTGAGACAGACGGTCTGAAACAGGTGGTCTGAGACAGGTGGTCTGAGACGGACGGACTGAGACAGGCGGTCTGAGACAGGCGGTCTGAGACAGACGGACTGAGACAGACGGTCTGAGACAGATGGTGTGAGACAGGCGGTCTGAGACAGACGGACTGAGACAGACGGACTGGGACAGACGGTCTGAGACAGGCGGTCTGAGACAGACGGCCTGAGACAGACGTACTGGTACAGGCGGTCTGAGACAGGCGGTCTGAGACAGGCGGTCTGAGACAGACGGACTAAGACAGACGGACTGAGACCGCCGGAATGAGACTGACGGACTGAGACAGACGACTGAGACTGACGGACAGGGACAGGCGAACAGACGCTGCCCGATAGCGGCAGGCGGATTGAGCCGGACGGTCTGAGACGGACGATTTCAGACAAACGGTCTGAGACAGACGGTTTGAGACAGACGGTCTGAGACAGACGGTCTGAGACAGGCGGCCTGAGACAGGCGGACTGAGACTGACGGACAGGGACAGGCGAACAGACGCTGCCCAATAGCGGCAGGTGGACAGGGACAGACGACCTGAGACATACGGTCTGAGACAGGCGGTCTAGGACAGACGGACTGAGACAGACCGGCTGAGACAGACGGTCTGAAACAGGTGGTCTGAGACAGGTGGTCTGAGACAGACGGACTGAGACAGGCGGTCTGAGACAGGCGGTCTGAGACAGACGGACTGAGACAGACGGTCTGAGACAGATGGTGTGAGACAGGCGGTCTGAGACAGACGGACTGAGACAGACGGACTGGGACAGACGGTCTGAGACAGACGGACAGGGACAGACGGACTAAGACAGACGGACTGAGACAGACGGACTGAGACTGATGGTCTGAGACAGACAGACTGAGACTGATGGTCTGAGATAGACGGCCTGAGACAGAAGGATTGAGACAGACGGACTAAGACAGGCGGACTGCGTCAGACGGACAGGGCAGACGATCTGAGACAGACCGTCTGAGACAGGTGGTCTTAGACAGACGGATTGAGACACACGGTCTGTGACAGACGGTCTGAGACAGGCGGTCTGAGACAGACGGTCCGAGACAGCGG
Source organism: Coelioxys conoideus (assembly GCA_947623535.1). NCBI lineage: Eukaryota > Metazoa > Arthropoda > Insecta > Hymenoptera > Megachilidae > Coelioxys > Coelioxys conoideus. Next base: position 13,572,522 of record OX392451.1, on the reverse strand, counting down.
ACAGGGACAGACGACCTGAGACAGACGGTCTGAGACATGCGATCTAGGACAGACGGACTGAGACAGACGGTCTGAGACAGGCGGTCTAGGACAGACGGTCTGAGACAGACGGCCTGAGACAGACGTACTGGTACAGGCGGTCTGAGACAGGCGGTCTGAGACAGACGGACTAAGACAGACGGACTGAGACCGCCGGAATGAGACTGACGGACAGAGACAGACGACTGAGACTGACGGACAGGGACAGGCGAACAGGCGCTGCCCGATAGCGGCAGGCGGATTGAGCCGGACGGTCTGAGACAGACGGTCTGAGACGGACGATTTCAGACAAACGGTCTGAGACAGACGGTATGAGACAGACGGTCTGAGACAGACGGTCTGAGACAGGCGGCCTGAGACAGACGGACTGAGACAGGCGGACTGAGACTGACGGACAGGGACAGGCGAACAGACGCTGCCCGATAGCGGCAGGTGGACAGGGACAGACGACCTGAGACAGACGGTCTGAGACAGGCGGTCTAGGACAGACGGACTGTGACAGACCGGCTGAGACAGACGGTCTGAAACAGGTGGTCTGAGACAGGTGGTCTGAGACAGACGGTCTGAGACAGACGGCCTGAGACAGGTGGTCTGAGACAGACGGACGGAGACAGACGGCCTGAGACAGACGGACAGGGACAGACGGCCTGAGCCAGACGGTATGAGACAGGCGGTCTGAGACAGGCGGACTGAGACAGGCGGACTGAGACAGCCGGACTGAGACTGACGGTCTGAGACAGACGGTCCGAGACAGACGGTCTGTGACAGACGGTCTGAGACAGACAATCTGAGACAGACCGTCTGAGACAGGTGGGCTGAGACAGACAGCCTGAGACAGACGGTCTGAGACAGGCGGTCTGAGACAGACGGACGGAGACAGACGGTCTGACACAGACGGACAGTGACAGACGGCCTGAGACAGACGGTCTGAGACAGGCGGCCTGAGACAGACGGACTGAGACAGGCGGACTGATACTGACGGACAGGGACAGGCGAACAGACGCTGCCCGATAGCGGCAGGCAGATTGAGACGGACGGTCTGAGACAGACGGTCTTTGACGAACGATCTCAGACAGACGGTCTGAGACAGACGCTCTGAGACAGACGCTCTGAGACAGACGGTCTGAGACAGACGGTCTGAGGCAGACGGTCTGAGACAGACGGATTGAGACAGACGGTCTGAGACAGACGGTCTGAGACAGACGGTCTGAGATAGACGGCCTGAGACAGATGGTGTGAGACAGGCGGTCTGAGACAGACGGACTGAGACAGACGGACTGAGACAGACGGACTGAGGCGGATGGTCTGAGACAGACGGCCTGAGGCAGACGGACTGAGACAGACGGTCTGAGACAGACGGTCTGAGACAGACGGTCTGAGACAGACGGATTGAGACAGACGGTCTGAGACAGACGGTCTGAGATAGACGGCCTGAGACAGATGGTGTGAGACAGGCGGTCTGAGACAGACGGACTCAGACAGACGGATTGAGACAGACGGTCTGAGACAGACGGGCAGGGACAGACGGACTGAGACAGACGGACTGAGACTGATGTTCTGAGACAGACGGACTGAGACTGATGGTCTGAGATAGACGGCCTGAGACAGACGGATTGAGACAGACGGACTGAGACAGGCGGACTGAGACAGACCGTCTGAGACAGGTGGTCTTACACAGACGGATTGAGACAGACGGTCTGTGACAGACGGTCTGAGACAGGCGGTCTGAGACAGACTGACTGAGACAGGCGGAATGTGATAGACGTTCTGAGACAGACGGTCTGAGACAGACGGTCCGAGACAGACGATCTGAGACCGGTGGTCTAAGACAGACGGACTGAGACAGGCGGACAGGGACAGGCGAACAGACGCTGCCCGATAGCGGCAGGTGGTCTGAGACAGACGGCCTGAGACAGACGGTCTTAGACAGGCGGTCTGAGACAGACGGACTGAGACAGACGGACCGAGACAGACGGACTGAGACAGACGGACTGAGGCTGATGGTCTGAGACATACGGCCTGAGGCAGACGGACTGAGACAGACGGTCCGAGACAGACGGACAGGGAGAGACGACCTGAAACAGACGGTCTGAGACAGGTGGCCTAGGACAGACGGACTGAGACAGACGGTCTGAGACAGACGGACTGAGACTGTTGGTCTGAGACAGACGGTCTGAGACAGACGGATTGAGACAGACCGTCTGAGACAGGTGGTCTGAGACAGGTGGTCTGAGACAGACGGCGTGAGACAGACGGTCTGAGACAGGCGGTCTGAGACAGACGGACGGAGACAGACGGTCTGACACAGACGGACAGTGACAGACGGCCTGAGACAGACGGTCTGAGACAGGCGGCCTGAGACAGACGGACTGAGACAGGCGGACTGATACTGACGGACAGGGACAGGCGAACAGACTTTGCCCGATAGCGGCAGGCGGATTGAGACGGACGGTCTGAGACAGACGGTCTTTGACGAACGATCTCAGACAGACGGTCTGAGACAGACGGTCTGAGACAGACGGATTGAGACAGGCGGTCTGAGACAGACGGTCTGAGATAGACGGCCTGAGACAGATGGTGTGAGACAGGCGGTCTGAGACAGACGGACTGAGACAGACGGACTGAGGCTGATGGTCTGAGACAGACGGCCTGAGGCAGACGGACTGAGGCAGACGGTCTGAGACAGACGGTCTGAGACAGACGGTCTGAGACAGACGGATTGAGACAGACGGTCTGAGACAGACGGTCTGAGATAGACGGCCTGAGACACAAGGTGTGAGGCAGGCGGTCTGAGACAGGCGGTCTGAGGCAGACGGACGGAGACAGACGGTCTGACACAGACGGACAGTGACAGACGGCCTGAGACAGACGGTCTGAGACAGGCGGCCTGAGACAGACGGTATGAGACAGGCGATCTGAGACAGACGGACGGAGACTGACGGACTGAGACAGACGGACTGAGACAGACGGTCTGAGACAGACGGACTGAGACTGTTGGTCTGAGACAGACGGTCTGAGACAGACGGATTGAGACAGACGGATTGAGACAGACGGTCTGAGACAGACGGGCAGGGACAGACGGTCTGAGACAGACGGACTGAGACAGGCGGTCTGAGACAGACGGTCTGAGACAGACGGTCTGAGACGGACGGTCTGAGACAGACGGTCTTTGACGAACGATCTCAGACAGACGGTCTGAGACAGACGGTCTGAGACAGACGGTCTGAGACAGACGGATTGAGACAGGCGGTCTGAGACAGACGGTCTGAGACAGACGGTCTGAGACAGACGGTCTGAGACAGACGGCCTGAGGCAGACGGACTGCGACAGACGGACTGAGACAGACGGACTGAGGCTGATGGTCTGAGACAGACGGCCTGAGGCAGACGGACTGAGACAGACGGTCTGAGACAGACGATCTGAGACAGACGGCCTGAGACAGACGGATTGAGACAGGCGGACTGAGACAGACCGTCTGAGACAGGTGGTCTTAGACAGACGGATTGAGACAGACGGATTGAGACAGACGGTCTGTGACAGACGGTCTGAGACAGGCGGTCTGAGACAGACTGACTGAGACAGGCGGAATGTGATAGACGTTCTGAGACAGACGGTCTGAGACAGACGGTCCGAGACAGACGATCTGAGACCGGTGGTCTAAGACAGACGGACTGAGACAGGCGGACAGGGACAGACGAACAGACGCTGCCCGATAGCGGCAGGTGGTCTGAGACAGACGGCCTGAGACAGACGGTCTTAGACAGGCGGTCTGAGACAGACGGACTGAGACAGGCGGCCTGAGACAGACGGTATGAGACAGGCGATCTGAGACAGACGGACGGAGACTGACGGACTGAGACAGACGGACTGAGACAGACGGTCTGAGACAGACGGACTGAGACTGTTGGTCTGAGACAGACGGATTGAGACAGACGGATTGAGACAGACGGTCTGAGACAGACGGGCAGGGACAGACGGTCTGAGACAGACGGACTGAGACTGTTGGTCTGAGACAGACGGTCTGAGACAGACGGATTGAGACAGACGGATTGAGACAGACGGTCTGAGACAGACGGGCAGGGACAGACGGTCTGAGACAGACGGTCTGAGATAGACGGCCTGAGACAGATGGTGTGAGACAGGCGGTCTGAGACAGACGGACTGAGACAGACGGACTGAGACAGACGGACTGAGGCTGATGGTCTGAGACAGACGGCCTGAGGCAGACGGACTGCGACAGACGGACTGAGACAGACGGACTGAGGCTGATGGTCTGAGACAGACGGCCTGAGGCAGACGGACTGAGACAGACGGTCTGAGACAGACGATCTGAGACAGACGGCCTGAGACAGATGGTGTGAGACAGGCGGTCTGAGACAGACGGACTCAGACAGACGGATTGAGACAGACGGTCTGAGACAGACGGGCAGGGACAGACGGTCTGAGACAGACGGTCTGAGATAGACGGCCTGAGACAGATGGTGTGAGACAGGCGGTCTGAGACAGACGGACTGAGACAGACGGACTGAGACAGACGGACTGAGGCTGATGGTCTGAGACAGACGGCCTGAGGCAGACGGACTGAGACAGACGGTCTGAGACAGACGATCTGAGACAGACGGCCTGAGACAGACGGATTGAGACAGGCGGACTGAGACAGACCGTCTGAGACAGGTGGTCTTAGACAGACGGATTGAGACAGACGGATTGAGACAGACGGTCTGTGACAGACGGTCTGAGACAGGCGGTCTGAGACAGACTGACTGAGACAGGCGGAATGTGATAGACGTTCTGAGACAGACGGTCTGAGACAGACGGTCCGAGACAGACGATCTGAGACCGGTGGTCTAAGACAGACGGACTGAGACAGGCGGACAGGGACAGACGAACAGACGCTGCCCGATAGCGGCAGGTGGTCTGAGACAGACGGCCTGAGACAGACGGTCTTAGACAGGCGGTCTGAGACAGACGGACTGAGACAGACGGACTGAGACAGACGGACTGAGGCTGATGGTCTGAGACAGACGGCCTGAGGCAGACGGACTGAGACAGACGGTCCGAGACAGACGGACAGGGAGAGACGACCTGAAACAGACGGTCTGAGACAGGTGGTCTAGGACAGACGGACTGAGACAGACGGTCTGAGACAGACGGACTGAGACTGTTGGTCTGAGACAGACGGTCTGAGACAGACGGATTGAGACAGACGGACTGAGACAGGCGGACAGGGACAGGCGAACAGACGCTGCCCGATAGCGGCAGGCGGACTGAGACTGACGGTCTGAGACAGACGGTCTGAGACAGACGGTCTGAGACAGACGGTCTGAGACAGACGGTCTGAGACAGACGGTCTGAGACAGAGGCTCGGAGACAGACGATCTGAGACAGACCGTCTGAGACAGGTGGTCTGAGACAGGTGGTCTGAGACAGACGGCCTGAGACAGACGGTCTGAGACAGGCGGTCTGAGACAGACGGACCGAGACAGACGGTCTGACACAGACGGACAGTGACAGACGGCCTGAGACAGACGGTCTGAGACAGGCGGCCTGAGACAGACGGTCTGAGACAGGCGATCTGAGACAGACGGACGGAGACTGACGGACTGAGACAGACGGACTGAGACAGACGATCTGAGACAGACGGACTGAGACTGTTGGTCTGAGACAGACGGTCTGAGACAGACAGATTGAGACAGACGGACTGAGACAGGCGGACAGGGACAGGCGAACAGACGCTGCCCGATAGCGGCTGGCGGACTGAGACTGACGGTCTGAGACAGACGGACAGGGACAGACGGCCTGAGACAGACGGTCTGAGACAGGCGGTCGGAGACAGACGGTCTGAGGCAGACGGTCGGAGACAGACGATCTGAGACAGACGGTCTGAGACAGGCGGCCTGAGACAGACGGTCTGAGACAGACGGTCTGAGGCAGACGGTCGGAGACAGACGATCTGAGACAGACGGTCTGAGACAGGCGGCCTGAGACAGACGGTCTGAGACAGGCGGTCTGAGACAGACGGACAGGGACAGGCGAACAGACGCTGGCCGATAGCGGCAGGCGGATTGAGACGGACGGTCTGAGACAGACGGTCTGAGACGGACGATCTCAGACAGACGGTCTGAGACAGACGGTCTGAGACAGACGGTCTGAGACAGACGGTCTGAGACAGACGGTCTGAGACAGACGGTCTGAGACACACGGTCTGAGACAGACGGTCTGACACAGACGGATTGAGACAGACGGTCTGAGACAGACGGTCTGAGATAGACGGCCTGAGACAGATGGTGTGGGACAGGCGGTCTGAGACAGACGGACTGAGACAGACGGATTGAGACAGACGGTCTGAGACAGACGGACAGGGACAGACGGACTGAGACAGACGGACTGAGACTGATGGTCTGAGCTAGACGGCCTGAGACAGACGGATTGAGACAGACGGACTGAGACAGGCGGACTGAGACAGACCGTCTGAGACAGGTGGTCTTAGACAGACGGATTGAGACCGACGGTCTGTGACAGACGGTCTGAGACAGGCGGTCTGAGACAGACGGACTGAGACAGGCGGACTGTGATAGACGTTCTGAGACAGACGGTCCGAGACAGACGATCTGAGACCGGTGGTCTAAGACAGACGGACTGAGAGAGACGGATTGAGACAGACGGTCTGAGTCAGAGGGTCGGAGACAGACGATCTGAGACAGACGGACTGAGACAGACGGACTGAGACAGACGATCTGAGACAGACGGACAGGCACAGGCGGCCTGAGGCAGACGGTCTGAGACAGACGGTCTGAGACAGACGATCTGATACAGACGGTCTGAGACAGACGGTCTGCGGCAGACGGTCTGCGGCAGACGGACTGAGACAGACGGTCTGAGACAGACGGTGTGAGACACACAATCTGAGACAGACCGTCTGAGACAGGTGGTCTGAGACAGACGGCATGAGACAGACGGTCTGAGACAGGCGATCTGAGACAGACGGACGGAGACTGACGGACTGAGACAGACGGACTGAGACAGACGATCTGAGACAGACGGACAGGCACAGACGGCCTGAGACAGACGGTCTGAGACAGACGGACTGAGACTGTTGGTCTGAGACAGACGGATTGAGACAGACGGACTGAGACAGACGGACAGGGACAGGCGAACAGACGCTGCCCGATAGCGGCAGGCGGATTGAGACGGACGGTCTGAGACAGACGGACTGAGACAGACGATCTGAGACAGACGGACAGGCACAGACGGCCTGAGACAGACGGTCTGAGACAGACGGTCTGAGACAGACGGTCTGAGACAGACGGTCTGAGACAGACGGTCTGAGACAGGCGGACTGGGACAGGCGAACAAACGCTGCCCGATAGCGGCAGGCGGACTGAGACTGACGGTCTGAGACAGACGGTCTGAGACAGACGGTCTGAGACAGACGGACAGGGACAGACGACCTGAGACAGACGGTCTGAGACAGGCGGTCGGAGACAGACGGTCTGAGACAGAGGGTCGGAGACAGACGATCTGAGACAGACCGTCTGAGACAGGTGGTCTGAGACAGGTGGTCTGAGACAGACGGCCTGAGACAGACGGTCTGAGACAGGCGGTCTGAGACAGACGGACGGAGACAGACGGTCTGACACAGACGGACAGTGACAGACGGCCTGATACAGACGGTCTGAGACAGGCGGCTTGAGACAGGCGGTCTGAGACAGGCGATCTGAGACAGACGGACGGAGACTGACGGACTGAGACAGACGGACTGAGACAGACGGTCTGAGACAGACGGTCTGAGACAGACGGACTGAGACTGTTGGTCTGAGACAGACGGTCTGAGACAGACGGATTGAGACAGACGGACTGAGACAGGCGGACAGGGACAGGCGAACAGACGCTGCCCGATAGCGGCTGGCGGACTGAGACAGACGGTCTGAGACAGACGGTCTGAGACAGACGGTCTGAGACAGACGGTCTGAGACAGACGGTCTGAGACAGACGGACAGGGACAGACGGCCTGAGACAGACGGTCTGAGACAGGCGGTCGGAGACAGACGGTCTGAGACAGACGGTCGGAGACAGACGGTCGGAGACAGACGATCTGAGACAGACGGTCTGAGACAGGCGGCCTGAGACAGACGGTCTGAGACAGGCGGTCTGAGACAGACGGACAGGGACAGGCGAACAGACGCTGCCCGATAGCGGCAGGCGGATTGAGACGGACGGTCTGAGACAGACGGTCTGAGACGGACGATCTCAGACAGACGGTCTGAGACAGACGGTCTGAGACAGACGGTCTGAGACAGACGATCTGAGACAGACGGTCTGAGACAGACGGTCTGAGACAGACGGTGTGAGACAGACGGTCTGAGACAGGCGGTCTGAGACAGACGGACGGAGACAGACGGTCTGACACAGACGGACAGTGACAGACGGCCTGAGACAGACGGTCTGAGACAGGCGGCTTGAGACAGGCGGTCTGAGACAGGCGATCTGAGACAGACGGACGGAGACTGACGGACTGAGACAGACGGACTGAGACAGACGGTCTGAGACAGACGGTCTGAGACAGACGGACTGAGACTGTTGGTCTGAGACAGACGGTCTGAGACAGACGGATTGAGACAGACGGACTGAGACAGACGGTCTGAGATAGACGGCCTGATACAGATGGTGTGAGACAGGCGGTCTGAGACAGACGGACTGAGACAGACGGATTGAGACAGACGGTCTGAGACAGACGGACAGGGACAGACGGACTGAGACAGACGGACTGAGACTGATGGTCTGAGATAGACGGCCTGAGACAGACGGATTGAGACAGACGGACTGAGACAGGCGGACTGAAACACACCGTCTGAGACAGGTGGTCTTAGACAGACGGATTGAGACAGACGGTCTGTGACAGACGGTCTGAGACAGGCGGTCTGACACAGACGGACTGAGACAGACGATCTGAGACAGACGGACAGGCACAGACGGCCTGAGGCAGACGGTCTGACACAGACGGTCTGGGACAGACGATCTGAGACAGACGATCTGATACAGACGGTCTGAGACAGACGGTCTGCGGCAGACGGACTGAGACAGACGGTCTGAGACAGACGGTGTGAGACACACAATCTGAGACAGACCGTCTGAGACAGGTGGTCTGAGACAGACGGCATGAGACAGACGGTCTGAGACAGACGGTCTGAGACAGACGGACAGGGACAGACGGACAGGGACAGGCGAACAGACGCTGCCCGATAGCGGCAGGCGGATTGAGACGGACGGTCTGAGACAGACGGACTGAGACAGACGATCTGAGACAGACGGACAGGCACAGACGGCCTGAGACAGACGGTCTGAGACAGACGGTCTGAGACAGACGGTCTGAGACAGACGGTCTGAGACAGACGGTCTGAGACAGGCGGACTGGGACAGGAGAACAAACGCTGCCCGATAGCGGCAGGCGGACTGAGACTGACGGTCTGAGAGAGACGGTCTGAGACAGACGGTCTGAGACAGACGGACAGGGACAGACGACCTGAGACAGACGGTCTGAGACAGGCGGTCGGAGACAGACGGTCTGAGACAGAGGGTCGGAGACAGACGATCTGAGACAGACCGTCTGAGACAGGTGGTCTGAGACAGGTGGTCTGAGACAGACGGCCTGAGACAGACGATCTGAGACAGACGGTCTGAGACAGACGATCTGATACAGACGGTCTGAGACAGACGGTCTGCGGCAGACGGTCTGCGGCAGACGGACTGAGACAGACGGTCTGAGACAGACGGTGTGAGACACACAATCTGAGACAGACCGTCTGAGACAGGTGGTCTGAGACAGACGGCATGAGACAGACGGTCTGAGACAGGCGATCTGAGACAGACGGACGGAGACTGACGGACTGAGACAGACGGACTGAGACAGACGATCTGAGACAGACGGACAGGCACAGACGGCCTGAGACAGACGGTCTGAGACAGACGGTCTGAGACTGACGGTCTGAGACAGACGGTCTGAGGCAGACGGACAGGGACAGACGGCCTGAGACAGACGGTCTGAGACAGGCGGTCGGAGACAGACGGTCTGAGACAGAGGGTCGGAGACAGACGATCTGAGACAGACCGTCTGAGACAGGTGGTCTGAGACAGGTGGTCTGAGACAGGCGGTCTGAGACAGACGGACGGAGACAGACGGTCTGACACAGACGGACAGTGACAGACGGCCTGAGACAGACGGTCTGAGACTGACGGACTGAGACAGACCGACTGAGACAGATGGTCTGAGACAGACGGACTGAGACTGTTGGTCTGAGACAGACGGTCTGTGACAGGCGGTCTGAGACAGACGGACGGAGACAGGCGGTCTGAGACAGACGGACTGAGACAGACGGATTGAGACTGTTGGTCTGAGACAGACGGTCTGAGACAGACGGATTCAGACAGACGGACTGAGACAGGCGGACTGAAACACACCGTCTGAGACAGGTGGTCTTAGACAGACGGATTGAGACAGACGGTCTGTGACAGACGGTCTGAGACAGGCGGTCTGAGACAGACGGACTGAGACAGGCGGACTGTGATAGACGTTCTGAGACAGACGGTCCGAGACAGACGATCTGAGACCGGTGGTCTAAGACAGACGGACTGAGAGAGACGGATTGAGACAGACGGTCTGGGACAGACGGTCTGAGACAGGCGGTCTGAGACAGACGGACTGAGACAGACGGACTGAGACAGACGGACTGACACAGACGGACTGAGACAGACGATCTGAGACAGACGGACAGGCACAGACGGCCTGAGGCAGACGGTCTGACACAGACGGTCTGGGACAGACGATCTGAGACAGACGATCTGATACAGACGGTCTGAGACAGACGGTCTGCGGCAGACGGACTGAGACAGACGGTCTGAGACAGACGGTGTGAGACACACAATCTGAGACAGACCGTCTGAGACAGGTGGTCTGAGACAGACGGCATGAGACAGACGGTCTGAGACAGACGGTCTGAGACAGACGGACAGGGACAGACGGACAGGGACAGGCGAACAGACGCTGCCCGATAGCGGCAGGCGGATTGAGACGGACGGTCTGAGACAGACGGACTGAGACAGACGATCTGAGACAGACGGACAGGCACAGACGGCCTGAGACAGACGGTCTGAGACAGACGGTCTGAGACAGACGGTCTGAGACAGACGGTCTGAGACAGACGGTCTGAGACAGACGGTCTGAGACAGGCGGACTGGGACAGGCGAACAAACGCTGCCCGATAGCGGCAGGCGGACTGAGACTGACGGTCTGAGACAGACGGTCTGAGACAGACGGTCTGAGACAGACGGACAGGGACAGACGACCTGAGACAGACGGTCTGAGACAGGCGGTCGGAGACAGACGGTCTGAGACAGAGGGTCGGAGACAGACGATCTGAGACAGACCGTCTCAGACAGGTGGTCTGAGACAGGTGGTCTGAGACAGACGGCCTGAGACAGACGGTCTGAGACAGGCGGTCTGAGACAGACGGACGGAGACAGACGGTCTGACACAGACGGACAGTGACAGACGGCCTGATACAGACGGTCTGAGACAGGCGGCTTGAGACAGGCGGTCTGAGACAGGCGATCTGAGACAGACGGACGGAGACTGACGGACTGAGACAGACGGACTGAGACAGACGGTCTGAGACAGACGGTCTGAGACAGACGGTCTGAGACAGACGGACAGGGACAGACGGCCTGAGACAGACGGTCTGAGACAGGCGGTCGGAGACAGACGGTCTGAGACAGACGGTCGGAGACAGACGATATGAGACAGACGGTCTGAGACAGGCGGCCTGAGACAGACGGTCTGAGACAGGCGGTCTGAGACAGACGGACAGGGACAGGCGAACAGACGCTGCCCGATAGCGGCAGGCGGATTGAGACGGACGGTCTGAGACAGACGGTCTGAGACGGACGATCTCAGACAGACGGTCTGAGACAGACGGTCTGAGACAGACGGTCTGAGACAGACGATCTGAGACAGACGGTCTGAGACAGACGGTCTGAGACAGACGGTGTGAGACAGACGGTCTGAGACAGGCGGTCTGAGACAGACGGACGGAGACAGACGGTCTGACACAGACGGACAGTGACAGACGGCCTGAGACAGACGGTCTGAGACAGGCGGCTTGAGACAGGCGGTCTGAGACAGGCGATCTGAGACAGACGGACGGAGACTGACGGTGTGAGACACACAATCTGAGACAGACCGTCTGAGACAGGTGGTCTGAGACAGACGGCATGAGACAGACGGTCTGAGACAGGCGATCTGAGACAGACGGACAGGCACAGGCGGCCTGAGGCAGACGGTCTGAGACAGACGGTCTGAGACAGACGGTCGGAGACAGACGATCTGAGACAGACCGTCTGAGACAGGTGGTCTGAGACAGGTGGTCTGAGACAGACGGTCTGAGACAGACGGTCTGAGACAGGCGGTCTGAGACAGACGGACGGAGACAGACGGTCTGACACAGACGGACAGTGACAGACGGCCTGATACAGACGGTCTGAGACAGGCGGATTGAGACAGGCGGTCTGAGACAGGCGATCTGAGACAGACGGACGGAGACTGACGGACTGAGACAGACGGACTGAGACAGACGGTCTGAGACAGACGGTCTGAGACAGACGGACTGAGACTGTTGGTCTGAGACAGACGGTCTGAGACAGACGGATTGAGACAGACGGACTGAGACAGGCGGACAGGGACAGGCGAACAGACGCTGCCCGATAGCGGCTGGCGGACTGAGACAGACGGTCTGAGACAGACGGTCTGAGACAGACGGACAGGGACAGACGGCCTGAGACAGACGGTCTGAGACAGACGGCCTGAGACAGACGGTCTGAGACAGGCGGTCGGAGACAGACGGTCTGAGACAGACGGTCGGAGACAGACGGTCTGAGACAGACGGTCTGAGACAGACGGACAGGGACAGGCGAACAGACGCTGCCCGATAGCGGCAGGCGGATTGAGACGGACGGTCTGAGACAGACGGTCTGAGACGGACGATCTCAGACAGACGGTCTGAGACAGACGGTCTGAGACAGACGGTCTGAGACAGACGATCTGAGACAGATGGTCTGAGACAGACGGTCTGAGACAGACGGTGTGAGGCAGACGGTCTGTGACAGGCGGTCTGAGACAGACGGTCTGACACAGACGGACAGTGACAGACGGCCTGAGACAGACGGTCTGAGACAGGCGGCTTGAGACAGGTGGTCTTAGACAGACGGATTGAGACAGACGGTCTGTGACAGACGGTCTGAGACAGGCGGTCTGAGACAGACGGACTGAGACAGGCGGACTGTGATAGACGTTCTGAGACAGACGGTCCGAGACAGACGATCTGAGACCGGTGGTCTAAGACAGACGGACTGAGAGAGACGGATTGAGACAGACGGTCTGAGACAGACGTTCTGAGACAGACGGTCTGAGACAGAGGGTCGGAGACAGACGATCTGAGACAGACGGACTGAGACAGACGGACTGAGACAGACGGACTGAGACAGACGGACTGAGACAGACGATCTGAGACAGACGGACAGGCACAGGCGGCCTGAGGCAGACGGTCTGAGACAGACGGTCTGAGACAGACGGTCTGAGACAGACGATCTGATACAGACGGTCTGAGACAGACGGTCTGCGGCAGACGGTCTGCGGCAGACGGACTGAGACAGACGGTCTGAGACAGACGGTGTGAGACACACAATCTGAGACAGACCGTCTGAGACAGGTGGTCTGAGACAGACGGCATGAGACAGACGGTCTGAGACAGGCGATCTGAGACAGACGGACGGAGACTGACGGACTGAGACAGACGGACTGAGACAGACGATCTGAGACAGACGGACAGGCACAGACGGCCTGAGACAGACGGTCTGAGACAGACGGTCTGAGACAGACGGTCTGAGACAGACGGTCTGAGACAGACGGTCTGAGACAGGCGGACTGGGACAGGCGAACAGACGCTGCCCGATAGCGGCAGGCGGACTGAGACTGACGGTCTGAGACAGACGGTCTGAGGCAGACGGACAGGGACAGACGGCCTGAGACAGACGGTCTGAGACAGGCGGTCGGAGACAGACGGTCTGAGACAGAGGGTCGGAGACAGACGATCTGAGACAGACCGTCTGAGACAGGTGGTCTGAGACAGGTGGTCTGAGACAGACGGCCTGAGACAGACGGTCTGAGACAGACGGTCTGAGACAGGCGGTCTGAGACAGACGGACGGAGACAGACGGTCTGACACAGACGGACAGTGACAGACGGCCTGAGACAGACGGTCTGAGACTGACGGACTGAGACAGACCGACTGAGACAGATGGTCTGAGACAGACGGACTGAGACTGTTGGTCTGAGACAGACGGTCTGTGACAGGCGGTCTGAGACAGACGGACGGAGACAGGCGGTCTGAGACAGACGGACTGAGACAGACGGATTGAGACTGTTGGTCTGAGACAGACGGTCTGAGACAGACGGATTCAGACAGACGGACTGAGACAGGCGGACAGGGACAGGCGAACAGACGCTGCCCGATAGCGGCTGGCGGACTGAGACAGACGGTCTGAGACAGACGGTCTGAGACAGACGGTCTGAGACAGACGGTCTGAGACAGACGGTCTGAGACAGACGGACAGGGACAGACGGCCTGAGACAGACGGTCTGAGACAGGCGGTCGGAGACAGACGGTCTGAGACAGACGGTCGGAGACAGACGGTCGGAGACAGACGATCTGAGACAGACGGTCTGAGACAGGCGGCCTGAGACAGACGGTCTGAGACAGGCGGTCTGAGACAGACGGACAGGGACAGGCGAACAGACGCTGCCCGATAGCGGCAGGCGGATTGAGACGGACGGTCTGAGACAGACGGTCTGAGACGGACGATCTCAGACAGACGGTCTGAGACAGACGGTCTGAGACAGACGGTCTGAGACAGACGATCTGAGACAGATGGTCTGAGACAGACGGTCTGAGACAGACGGTGTGAGACAGACGGTCTGTGACAGGCGGTCTGAGACAGACGGACGGAGACAGACGGTCTGACACAGACGGACAGTGACAGACGGCCTGAGACAGACGGTCTGAGACAGGCGGCTTGAGACAGGCGGTCTGAGACAGGCGATCTGAGACAGACGGACGGAGACTGACGGACTGAGACAGACGGACTGAGACAGACGGTCTGAGACAGACGGTCTGAGACAGACGGACTGAGACTGTTGGTCTGAGACAGACGGTCTGAGACAGACGGATTGAGACAGACGGACTGAGACAGACGGTCTGAGATAGACGGCCTGATACAGATGGTGTGAGACAGGCGGTCTGAGACAGACGGACTGAGACAGACGGATTGAGACAGACGGTCTGAGACAGACGGACAGGGACAGACGGACTGAGACAGACGGACTGAGACTGATGGTCTGAGATAGACGGCCTGAGACAGACGGATTGAGACAGACGGACTGAGACAGGCGGACTGAAACACACCGTCTGAGACAGGTGGTCTTAGACAGACGGATTGAGACAGACGGTCTCTGACAGACGGTCTGAGACAGGCGGTCTGAGACAGACGGACTGAGACAGACGGACTGAGACAGACGGACTGACACAGACGGACTGAGACAGACGATCTGAGACAGACGGACAGGCACAGACGGCCTGAGGCAGACGGTCTGACACAGACGGTCTGGGACAGACGATCTGAGACAGACGATCTGATACAGACGGTCTGAGACAGACGGTCTGCGGCAGACGGACTGAGACAGACGGTCTGAGACAGACGGTGTGAGACACACAATCTGAGACAGACCGTCTGAGACAGGTGGTCTGAGACAGACCGCATGAGACAGACGGTCTGAGACAGACGGACAGGGACAGACGGACAGGGACAGGCGAACAGACGCTGCCCGATAGCGGCAGGCGGATTGAGACGGACGGTCTGAGACAGACGGACTGAGACAGACGATCTGAGACAGACGGACAGGCACAGACGGCCTGAGACAGACGGTCTGAGACAGACGGTCTGAGACAGACGGTCTGAGACAGACGGTCTGAGACAGGCGGACTGGGACAGGCGAACAAACGCTGCCCGATAGCGGCAGGCGGACTGAGACTGACGGTCTGACACAGACGGTCTGAGACAGACGGTCTGAGACAGACGGACAGGGACAGACGACCTGAGACAGACGGTCTGAGACAGGCGGTCGGAGACAGACGGTCTGAGACAGAGGGTCGGAGACAGACGATCTGAGACAGACCGTCTGAGACAGGTGGTCTGAGACAGGTGGTCTGAGACAGACGGCCTGAGACAGACGGTCTGAGACAGGCGGTCTGAGACAGACGGACGGAGTCAGACGGTCTGACACAGACGGACAGTGACAGACGGCCTGATACAGACGGTCTGAGACAGGCGGCTTGAGACAGGCGGTCTGAGACAGGCGATCTGAGACAGACGGACGGAGACTGACGGACTGAGACAGACGGACTGAGACAGACGGTCTGAGACAGACGGTCTGAGACAGACGGTCTGAGACAGACGGTCTGAGACAGACGGACAGGGACAGACGGCCTGAGACAGACGGTCTGAGACAGGCGGTCGGAGACAGACGGTCTGAGACAGACGGTCGGAGACAGACGATATGAGACAGACGGTCTGAGACAGGCGGCCTGAGACAGACGGTCTGAGACAGGCGGTCTGAGACAGACGGACAGGGACAGGCGAACAGACGCTGCCCGATAGCGGCAGGCGGATTGAGACGGACGGTCTGAGACAGACGGTCTGAGACGGACGATCTCAGACAGACGGTCTGAGACAGACGGTCTGAGACAGACGATCTGAGACAGACGGTCTGAGACAGACGGTCTGAGACAGACGGTGTGAGACAGACGGTCTGAGACAGGCGGTCTGAGACAGACGGACGGAGACAGACGGTCTGACACAGACGGACAGTGACAGACGGCCTGAGACAGACGGTCTGAGACAGGCGGCTTGAGACAGGCGGTCTGAGACAGGCGATCTGAGACAGACGGACGGAGACTGACGGTGTGAGACACACAATCTGAGACAGACCGTCTGAGACAGGTGGTCTGAGACAGACGATCTGATACAGACGGTCTGAGACAGACGGTCTGCGGCAGACGGTCTGCGGCAGACGGACTGAGACAGACGGTCTGAGACAGACGGTGTGAGACACACAATCTGAGACAGACCGTCTGAGACAGGTGGTCTGAGACAGAGGGCATGAGACAGACGGTCTGAGACAGGCGATCTGAGACAGACGGACGGAGACTGACGGACTGAGACAGACGGACTGAGACAGACGATCTGAGACAGACGGACAGGCACAGACGGCCTGAGACAGACGGTCTGAGACAGACGGTCTGAGACAGACGGTCTGAGACAGACGGTCTGAGACAGACGGTCTGAGACAGGCGGACTGGGACAGGCGAACAGACGCTGCCCGATAGCGGCAGGCGGACTGAGACTGACGGTCTGAGACAGACGGTCTGAGGCAGACGGACAGGGACAGACGGCCTGAGACAGACGGTCTGAGACAGGCGGTCGGAGACAGACGGTCTGAGACAGAGGGTCGGAGACAGACGATCTGAGACAGACCGTCTGAGACAGGTGGTCTGAGACAGGTGGTCTGAGACAGACGGCCTGAGACAGACGGTCTGAGACAGGCGGTCTGAGACAGACGGACGGAGACAGACGGTCTGACACAGACGGACAGTGACAGACGGCCTGAGACAGACGGTCTGAGACTGACGGACTGAGACAGACGGACTGAGACAGATGGTCTGAGACAGACGGACTGAGACTGTTGGTCTGAGACAGACGGTCTGTGACAGGCGGTCTGAGACAGACGGACGGAGACAGGCGGTCTGAGACAGACGGACTGAGACAGACGGATTGAGACTGTTGGTCTGAGACAGACGGTCTGAGACAGACGGATTCAGACAGACGGACTGAGACAGACGGACAGGGAGAGGCGAACAGACGCTGCCCGATAGCGGCAGACGGTCTGAGACAGACGGTCTGAGACAGGCGGTCTGAGACAGACGGACGCAGACTGACGGACTGAGACAGACGGACTGAGACAGACGGTCTGAGACAGACGGACTGAGACTGTTGGTCTGAGACAGACGGATTGAGACAGACGGACTGAGACAGACGGACAGGGACAGGCGAACAGACGCTGCCCGATAGCGGCAGGCGGATTGAGACGGACGGTCTGAGACAGACGGACTGAGACAGACGGACGGAGACTGACGGACTGAGACAGACGGACTGAGACAGACGGTCTGAGACAGACGGTCTGAGACAGACGGTCTGAGACAGACGGACAGGGACAGACGGCCTGAGACAGACGGTCTGAGACAGGCGGTCGGAGACAGACGGTCTGAGACAGACGGTCGGAGACAGACGATATGAGACAGACGGTCTGAGACAGGCGGCCTGAGACAGACGGTCTGAGACAGGCGGTCTGAGACAGACGGACAGGGACAGGCGAACAGACGCTGCCCGATAGCGGCAGGCGGATTGAGACGGACGGTCTGAGACAGACGGACAGGGACAGACGGCCTGAGACAGACGGTCTGAGACAGGCGGTCGGAGACAGACGGTCTGAGACAGACGGTCGGAGACAGACGATATGAGACAGACGGTCTGAGACAGGCGGCCTGAGACAGACGGTCTGAGACAGGCGGTCTGAGACAGACGGACAGGGACAGGCGAACAGACGCTGCCCGATAGCGGCAGGCGGATTGAGACGGACGGTCTGAGACAGACGGTCTGAGACGGACGATCTCAGACAGACGGTCTGAGACAGACGGTCTGAGACAGACGATCTGAGACAGACGGTCTGAGACAGACGGTCTGAGACAGACGGTGTGAGACAGACGGTCTGAGACAGGCGGTCGGAGACAGACGGACGGAGACAGACGGTCTGACACAGACGGACAGTGACAGACGGCCTGAGACAGACGGTCTGAGACAGGCGGCTTGAGACAGGCGGTCTGAGACAGGCGATCTGAGACAGACGGACGGAGACTGACGGTGTGAGACACACAATCTGAGACAGACCGTCTGAGACAGGTGGTCTGAGACAGACGATCTGATACAGACGGTCTGAGACAGACGGTCTGCGGCAGACGGTCTGCGGCAGACGGACTGAGACAGACGGTCTGAGACAGACGGTGTGAGACACACAATCTGAGACAGACCGTCTGAGACAGGTGGTCTGAGACAGAGGGCATGAGACAGACGGTCTGAGACAGGCGATCTGAGACAGACGGACGGAGACTGACGGACTGAGACAGACGGACTGAGACAGACGATCTGAGACAGACGGACAGGCACAGACGGCCTGAGACAGACGGTCTGAGACAGACGGTCTGAGACAGACGGTCTGAGACAGACGGTCTGAGACAGACGGTCTGAGACAGGCGGACTGGGACAGGCGAACAGACGCTGCCCGATAGCGGCAGGCGGACTGAGACTGACGGTCTGAGACAGACGGTCTGAGGCAGACGGACAGGGACAGACGGCCTGAGACAGACGGTCTGAGACAGGCGGTCGGAGACAGACGGTCTGAGACAGAGGGTCGGAGACAGACGATCTGAGACAGACCGTCTGAGACAGGTGGTCTGAGACAGGTGGTCTGAGACAGACGGCCTGAGACAGACGGTCTGAGACAGGCGGTCTGAGACAGACGGACGGAGACAGACGGTCTGACACAGACGGACAGTGACAGACGGCCTGAGACAGACGGTCTGAGACTGACGGACTGAGACAGACGGACTGAGACAGATGGTCTGAGACAGACGGACTGAGACTGTTGGTCTGAGACAGACGGTCTGTGACAGGCGGTCTGAGACAGACGGACGGAGACAGGCGGTCTGAGACAGACGGACTGAGACAGACGGATTGAGACTGTTGGTCTGAGACAGACGGTCTGAGACAGACGGATTCAGACAGACGGACTGAGACAGACGGACAGGGAGAGGCGAACAGACGCTGCCCGATAGCGGCAGACGGTCTGAGACAGACGGTCTGAGACAGGCGGTCTGAGACAGACGGACGCAGACTGACGGACTGAGACAGACGGACTGAGACAGACGGTCTGAGACAGACGGACTGAGACTGTTGGTCTGAGACAGACGGATTGAGACAGACGGACTGAGACAGACGGACAGGGACAGGCGAACAGACGCTGCCCGATAGCGGCAGGCGGATTGAGACGGACGGTCTGAGACAGACGGACTGAGACAGACGGACGGAGACTGACGGACTGAGACAGACGGACTGAGACAGACGGTCTGAGACAGACGGTCTGAGACAGACGGTCTGAGACAGACGGACAGGGACAGACGGCCTGAGACAGACGGTCTGAGACAGGCGGTCGGAGACAGACGGTCTGAGACAGACGGTCGGAGACAGACGATATGAGACAGACGGTCTGAGACAGGCGGCCTGAGACAGACGGTCTGAGACAGGCGGTCTGAGACAGACGGACAGGGACAGGCGAACAGACGCTGCCCGATAGCGGCAGGCGGATTGAGACGGACGGTCTGAGACAGACGGTCTGAGACGGACGATCTCAGACAGACGGTCTGAGACAGACGGTCTGAGACAGACGGTCTGAGACAGACGGTCTGAGACAGACGGTCGGAGACAGACGATCTGAGACAGACCGTCTGAGACAGGTGGTCTGAGACAGGTGGTCTGAGACAGACGGCCTGAGACAGACGGTCTGAGACAGGCGGTCTGAGACAGACGGACGGAGACAGACGGTCTGACACAGACGGACAGTGACAGCCGGCCTGATACAGACGGTCTGAGACAGGCGGATTGAGACAGGCGGTCTGAGACAGGCGATCTGAGACAGACGGACGGAGACTGACGGACTGAGACAGACGGACTGAGACAGACGGTCTGAGACAGACGGTCTGAGACAGACGGACTGAGACTGTTGGTCTGAGACAGACGGTCTGAGACAGACGGATTGAGACAGACGGACTGAGACAGGCGGACAGGGACAGGCGAACAGACGCTGCCCGATAGCGGCTGGCGGACTGAGACAGACGGTCTGAGACAGACGGTCTGAGACAGACGGACAGGGACAGACGGCCTGAGACAGACGGTCTGCGACAGACGGTCTGAGACAGACGGCCTGAGACAGACGGTCTGAGACAGGCGGTCTGAGACAGACGGTCGGAGACAGACGGTCTGAGACAGACGGTCTGAGACAGACGGTCTGAGACAGACGGTCTGAGACAGACGGTGTGAGACAGACGGTCTGACACAGACGGATTGAGACAGACGGTCTGAGACAGACGGTCTGAGATAGACGGCCTGAGACAGATGGTGTGGGACAGGCGGTCTGAGACAGACGGACTGAGACAGACGGATTGAGACAGACGGTCTGAGACAGACGGACAGGGACAGACGGACTGAGACAGACGGACTGAGACTGATGGTCTGAGATAGACGGCCTGAGACAGACGGATTGAGACAGACGGACTGAGACAGGCGGACTGAGACAGACCGTCTGAGACAGGTGGACTTAGACAGACGGATTGAGACAGACCGTCTGAGACAGGTGGTCTTAGACAGACGGATTGAGACAGACGGTCTGTGACAGACGGTCTGAGACAGGCGGTCTGAGACAGACGGACTGAGACAGGCGGACTGTGATAGACGTTCTGAGACAGACGGTCCGAGACAGACGATCTGAGACCGGTGGTCTAAGACAGACGGACTGAGAGAGACGGATTGAGACAGACGGTCTGAGACAGACGTTCTGAGACAGACGGTCTGAGACAGAGGGTCGGAGACAGACGATCTGAGACAGACGGACTGAGACAGACGGACTGAGACAGACGGACTGAGACAGACGGACTGAGACAGACGATCTGAGACAGACGGACAGGCACAGGCGGCCTGAGGCAGACGGTCTGAGACAGACGGTCTGAGACAGACGGTCTGAGACAGACGATCTGATACAGACGGTCTGAGACAGACGGTCTGCGGCAGACGGTCTGCGGCAGACGGACTGAGACAGACGGTCTGAGACAGACGGTGTGAGACACACAATCTGAGACAGACCGTCTGAGACAGGTGGTCTGAGACAGACGGCATGAGACAGACGGTCTGAGACAGGCGATCTGAGACAGACGGACGGAGACTGACGGACTGAGACAGACGGACTGAGACAGACGATCTGAGACAGACAGACAGGCACAGACGGCCTGAGACAGACGGTCTGAGACAGACGGTCTGAGACAGAGGGTCGGAGACAGACGATCTGAGACAGACCGTCTGAGACAGGTGGTCTGAGACAGGTGGTCTGTGACAGACGGCCTGAGACAGACGGTCTGAGACAGGCGGTCTGAGACAGACGGACGGAGACAGACGGTCTGACACAGACGGACAGTGACAGACGGCCTGAGACAGACGGTCTGAGACTGACGGACTGAGACAGACGGACTGGGGCAGATGGTCTGAGACAGACGGACTGAGACTGTTGGTCTGAGACAGACGGTCTGAGACAGGCGGTCTGAGACAGACGGACGGAGACAGGCGGTCTGAGACAGACGGACTGAGACAGACGGACTGAGACTGTTGGTCTGAGACAGACGGATTGAGACAGACGGACTGAGACAGACGGACAGGGACAGGCGAACAGACGCTGCCCGATAGCGGCAGACGGTGTGAGACAGACGGTCTGACACAGACGGATTGAGACAGACGGTCTGAGACAGACGGTCTGAGATAGACGGCCTGAGACAGATGGTGTGGGACAGGCGGTCTGAGACAGACGGACTGAGACAGACGGATTGAGACAGACGGTCTGAGACAGACGGACAGGGACAGACGGACTGAGACAGACGGACTGAGACTGATGGTCTGAGATAGACGGCCTGAGACAGACGGATTGAGACAGACGGACTGAGACAGGCGGACTGAGACAGACCGTCTGAGACAGGTGGACTTAGACAGACGGATTGAGACAGACCGTCTGAGACAGGTGGTCTTAGACAGACGGATTGAGACAGACGGTCTGTGACAGACGGTCTGAGACAGGCGGTCTGAGACAGACGGACTGAGACAGGCGGACTGTGATAGACGTTCTGAGACAGACGGTCCGAGACAGACGATCTGAGACCGGTGGTCTAAGACAGACGGACTGAGAGAGACGGATTGAGACAGACGGTCTGAGACAGACGTTCTGAGACAGACGGTCTGAGACAGAGGGTCGGAGACAGACGATCTGAGACAGACGGACTGAGACAGACGGACTGAGACAGACGGACTGAGACAGACGGACTGAGACAGACGATCTGAGACAGACGGACAGGCACAGGCGGCCTGAGGCAGACGGTCTGAGACAGACGGTCTGAGACAGACGGTCTGAGACAGACGATCTGATACAGACGGTCTGAGACAGACGGTCAGCGGCAGACGGTCTGCGGCAGACGGACTGAGACAGACGGTCTGAGACAGACGGTGTGAGACACACAATCTGAGACAGACCGTCTGAGACAGGTGGTCTGAGACAGACGGCATGAGACAGACGGTCTGAGACAGGCGATCTGAGACAGACGGACGGAGACTGACGGACTGAGACAGACGGACTGAGACAGACGGACTGAGACAGACGGACTGAGACTGTTGGTCTGAGACAGACGGATTGAGACAGACGGACTGAGACAGACGGACAGGGACAGGCGAACAGACGCTGCCCGATAGCGGCAGACGGTGTGAGACAGACGGTCTGACACAGACGGATTGAGACAGACGGTCTGAGACAGACGGTCTGAGATAGACGGCCTGAGACAGATGGTGTGGGACAGGCGGTCTGAGACAGACGGACTGAGACAGACGGATTGAGACAGACGGTCTGAGACAGACGGACAGGGACAGACGGACTGAGACAGACGGACTGAGACTGATGGTCTGAGATAGACGGCCTGAGACAGACGGATTGAGACAGACGGACTGAGACAGGCGGACTGAGACAGACCGTCTGAGACAGGTGGACTTAGACAGACGGATTGAGACAGACCGTCTGAGACAGGTGGTCTTAGACAGACGGATTGAGACAGACGGTCTGTGACAGACGGTCTGAGACAGGCGGTCTGAGACAG
Source organism: Coelioxys conoideus (assembly GCA_947623535.1). Lineage (NCBI taxonomy): Eukaryota > Metazoa > Arthropoda > Insecta > Hymenoptera > Megachilidae > Coelioxys > Coelioxys conoideus. The sequence goes on along the minus strand of OX392451.1, from coordinate 13,548,307 downwards.
ACGGACTGAGACAGGCGGACTGTGATAGACGTTCTGAGACAGACGGTCCGAGACAGACGATCTGAGACCGGTGGTCTAAGACAGACGGACTGAGAGAGACGGATTGAGACAGACGGTCTGAGACAGACGTTCTGAGACAGACGGTCTGAGACAGAGGGTCGGAGACAGACGATCTGAGACAGACGGACTGAGACAGACGGACTGAGACAGACGGACTGAGACAGACGGACTGAGACAGACGATCTGAGACAGACGGACAGGCACAGGCGGCCTGAGGCAGACGGTCTGAGACAGACGGTCTGAGACAGACGGTCTGAGACAGACGATCTGATACAGACGGTCTGAGACAGACGGTCAGCGGCAGACGGTCTGCGGCAGACGGACTGAGACAGACGGTCTGAGACAGACGGTGTGAGACACACAATCTGAGACAGACCGTCTGAGACAGGTGGTCTGAGACAGACGGCATGAGACAGACGGTCTGAGACAGGCGATCTGAGACAGACGGACGGAGACTGACGGACTGAGACAGACGGACTGAGACAGACGATCTGAGACAGACAGACAGGCACAGACGGCCTGAGACAGACGGTCTGAGACAGACGGTCTGAGACAGAGGGTCGGAGACAGACGATCTGAGACAGACCGTCTGAGACAGGTGGTCTGAGACAGGTGGTCTGTGACAGACGGCCTGAGACAGACGGTCTGAGACAGGCGGTCTGAGACAGACGGACGGAGACAGACGGTCTGACACAGACGGACAGTGACAGACGGCCTGAGACAGACGGTCTGAGACTGACGGACTGAGACAGACGGACTGGGGCAGATGGTCTGAGACAGACGGACTGAGACTGTTGGTCTGAGACAGACGGTCTGAGACAGGCGGTCTGAGACAGACGGACGGAGACAGGCGGTCTGAGACAGACGGACTGAGACAGACGGACTGAGACTGTTGGTCTGAGACAGACGGATTGAGACAGACGGACTGAGACAGACGGACAGGGACAGGCGAACAGACGCTGCCCGATAGCGGCAGACGGTCTGAGACAGACGGTCTGAGACAGGCGGTCTGAGACAGACGGACGGAGACTGACGGACTGAGACAGACGGACTGAGACAGACGGTCTGAGACAGACGGACTGAGACTGTTGGTCTGAGACAGACGGATTGAGACAGACGGACTGAGACAGACGGACAGGGACAGGCGAAGAGACGCTGCCCGATAGCGGCAGGCGGATTGAGACGGACGGTCTGAGACAGACGGACTGAGACAGACGATCTGAGACAGACGGACAGGCACAGACGGACTGAGACAGACGGTCTGAGACAGGTGGTCTGAGACAGACGGCCTGAGACAGACGGTCTGAGACAGGCGGTCTGAGACAGACGGACGGAGACAGACGGTCTGACACAGACGGACAGTGACAGACGGCCTGATACAGACGGTCTGAGACAGGCGGCTTGAGACAGGCGGTCTGAGACAGGCGATCTGAGACAGACGGACGGAGACTGACGGACTGAGACAGACGGACTGAGACAGACGGTCTGAGACAGACGGTCTGAGACAGACGGACTGAGACAGACGGTCTGAGACAGACGGTGTGAGACAGACGGTCTGAGACAGACGGATTGAGACAGACGGTCTGAGACAGACGGTCTGAGATAGACGGCCTGAGACAGATGGTGTGAGACAGGCGGTCTGAGACAGACGGACTGAGACAGACGGATTGAGACAGACGGTCTGAGACAGACGGACAGGGACAGACGGACTGAGACAGACGGACTGAGACTGATGGTCTGAGATAGACGGCCTGAGACAGACGGATTGAGACAGACGGTCTGTGACAGACGGTCTGAGACAGGCGGTCTGAGACAGACGGACTGAGACAGGCGGACTGTGATAGACGTTCTGAGACAGACGGTCCGAGACAGACGATCTGAGACCGGTGGTCTAAGACAGACGGACTGAGAGAGACGTTCTGAGACAGACGGTCTGCGACAGGCGGTCTGAGACAGACGGACTGAGACAGACGGACTGTGACAGACGGACTGAGACAGACGGACTGAGACAGACGGACTGAGACAGACGGACTGAGACAGACGGACTGAGACAGACGATCTGAGACAGACGGACACGCACAGACGGCCTGAGGCAGACGGTCTGAGACAGACGGTCTGGGACAGACGATCTGAGACAGACGATCTGATACAGACGGTCTGTGACAGACGGTCTGCGGCAGACGCACTGAGACAGACGGTCTGAGACAGACGGTGTGAGACACACAATCTGAGACAGACCGTCTGAGACAGGTGGTCTGAGACAGACGGCATGAGACAGGCGATCTGAGACAGACGGACGGAGACTGACGGACTGAGACAGACTGACTGAGACAGACGGTCTGAGACAGACGGACTGAGACTGTTGGTCTGAGACAGACGGTCTGAGACAGACGGATTGGGACAGACGGACTGATACAGGCGGACAGGGACAGGCGAACAGACGCTGCCCGATAGCGGCAGGCGGACTGAGACTGACGGTCTGAGACAGACGGTCTGAGACAGACGGACAGGGACAGACGGCCTGGGACAGACGGTCTGAGACAGGCGGTCGGAGACAGACGGTCTGAGACAGACGGTCTGAGACAGACGGTCGGCGACAGACGATCTGAGACAGGTGGTCTGAGACAGGTGGTCTGAGACAGGCGGTCTGAGACAGACGGACAGGGACAGGCGAAAAGACGCTGCCCGGTAGCGGCAGGCGGATTGAGACGGACGGTCTGAGACGGACAATCTCAGACAGACGGTCTGAGACAGACGGTCTGAGACAGACGGTCTGAGACAGACGGTCTGAGACAGACGGTCTGAGACAGACGGTCTGAGACAGACGGTCTGAGACAGACGGTCTGAGACAGACGGTCTGAGACAGACGGTCTGAGACAGACGGTCTGAGACAGACGGACTGAGACAGACGGATTGAGACAGACGGTCTGAGACAGACGGTCTGAGACAGACGGACAGGGACAGACGGACTGAGACAGACGGACTGAGACTGATGGTCTGAGACAGACGGACTGAGACTGATGGTCTGAGATAGACGGCCTGAGACAGACGGATTGAGACAGACGGACTGAGACAGACGGACTGAGACAGACGCATTGAGACAGGCGGTCTGAGACAAACGGACGGAGACTGACGGACTGAGACAGACGGACTGAGACAGACGGACTGAGACAGACGGACTGAGACTGACGATCTGATACAGACGGTCTGAGACAGACGATCTCAGACAGACGGTCTGAGACAGACGGTCTGAGACAGACGGTGTGAGACAGACGGTCTGAGACAGACGGATTGAGACAGACGGTCTGAGACAGACGGTCTGAGATAGACGGCCTGAGACAGATGGTGTGAGACAGGCGGTCTGAGACAGACGGACTGAGACAGACGGATTGAGACAGACGGTCTGAGACATACGGACAGGGACAGACGGACTGAGACAGACGGGCTGAGACTGATGGTCTGAGACAGACGGTCTGAGACAGACGGTCTGAGACAGACGGTCTGAGACAGACGGTCTGAGACAGACGATCTGATACAGACGGTCTGAGACAGACGATCTCAGACAGACGGTACGAGACAGACGATCTGAGACCGGTGGTCTAAGACAGACGGACTGAGAGAGACGGATTGAGACAGACGGTCTGAGACAGACGTTCTGAGACAGACGGTCTGCGACAGGCGGTCTGAGACAGACGGACTGAGACAGACGGACTGAGACAGACGGACTGAGACAGACGGACTCAGACAGACGGACTGAGACAAACGGACTGAGACAGACGGACTGAGACAGACGATCTGAGACAGACGGACAGGCACAGACGACCTGAGACAGACGGTCTGAGACAGACGGTCTGAGACAGACGATCTGATACAGACGGTCTGAGACAGACGGTCTGCGGCAGACGGACTGAGACAGACGGTCTGAGACAGACGGTGTGAGACACACAATCTGAGACAGACCGTCTGAGACAGGTGGTCTGAGACAGACGGACTGAGACAGGAGGTCTGAGACAGTCGGACTGAGACAGACGGTTTGAGACAGACGGTCCGAGACAGACGGTCTGAGACACGCGGTCTGAGATAGACGCACTGAGACAGACGGACTGAGACAGACGGTCTGTGACTGACGGACAGGGACAGGCGAACAGACGCTGCCCGATAACGGCAGGCGGATTGAGCCGGACGGTCTGAGACGGACGATTTCAGACAAACGGTCTGAGACAGACGGTTTGAGACAGACGGTCTGAGACAGACGGTCTGAGACAGGCGGCCTGAGACAGACGGACTGAGACAGGCGGACTGAGACTGACGGACAGGGACAGGCGAACAGACGCTGCCCAATAGCGGCAGGTGGACAGGGACAGACGACCTGAGACATACGGTCTGAGACAGGCGGTCTAGGACAGACGGACTGAGACAGACCGGCTGAGACAGACGGTCTGAAACAGGTGGTCTGAGACAGGTGGTCTGAGACAGACGGACTGAGACAGGCGGTCTGAGACAGGCGGTCTGAGACAGACGGACTGAGACAGACGGTCTGAGACAGATGGTGTGAGACAGGCGGTCTGAGACGGACGGACTGAGACAGACGGACTGAGACAGACGGTCTGAGACAGACGGACAGGGACAGACGGACTGAGACAGACGGACTGAGACAGACGGACTGAGACTGATGGTCTGAGACAGACAGACTGAGACTGATGGTCTGAGATAGACGGCCTGAGACAGAAGGATTGAGACAGACGGACTGAGACAGGCGGACTGCGACAGACGGACAGGGCAGACGATCTGAGACAGACCGTCTGAGACAGGTGGTCTTAGACAGACGGATTGAGACACACGGTCTGTGACAGACGGTCTGAGACAGGCGGTCTGAGACAGACGGTCCGAGACAGCGGACAGGGACAGACGACCTGAGACAGACGGTCTGAGACAGGCGATCTAGGACAGACGGACTGAGACAGACGGTCTGAGACAGGCGGTCTAGGACAGACGGTCTGAGACAGACGGCCTGAGACAGACGTACTGGTACAGGCGGTCTGAGACAGGCGGTCTGAGACAGACGGACTAAGACAGACGGACTGAGACCGCCGGAATGAGACTGACGGACTGAGACAGACGACTGAGACTGACGGACAGGGACAGGCGAACAGACGCTGCCCGATAGCGGCAGGCGGATTGAGCCGGACGGTCTGAGACGGACGATTTCAGACAAACGGTCTGAGACAGACGGTTTGAGACAGACGGTCTGAGACAGACGGTCTGAGACAGACGGTCTGAGACAGGCGGCCTGAGACAGACGGACTGAGACAGGCGGACTGAGACTGACGGTCTGAGACAGACGGTCTGAGACAGACGGTCTGAGACAGACGGTCTGAGACAGACGGTCTGAGACAGACGGTCTGAGACAGACGGTCTGAGACAGACGGTCTGAGACAGACGGTCTGAGACAGACGGTCTGAGACAGGCGGCCTGAGACAGACGGTCTGAGACAGGCGGTCTGAGACGGACGGTCTCGGACAGAGGGCGTGAGACAGACGGTCTGAGACAGGCGGTCTAAGACAGACGGCTGAGACAGACGATCTGAGACAGACGGACAGGGACAGACGGTCTGAGACAGACGGACAGGGACAGACGGCCTGAGACAGACGGTATGAGACAGGCGGTCTGAGACAGACGGTCTGAGACAGGCGGTCTAAGACAGACGGACTGAGAGAGACGGATTGACACAGACGGTCTGAGACAGACGGTCTGAGACAGACGGCTGAGACAGACGATCTGAGACAGGTGGTCTAAGACAGACGGACTGCGAGAGACGGACTGAGACTGACGGACTGCGACAGACAGACTGAGACAGGCGGTCTGAGACAGGCGGACTGAGACAGGCGGACTGAGACTGACGGTCCGAGACGGACGGTCTGAGACAGGCGGGCTGAGACAGACGGACTGAGACAGGCGGACTGTGACAGACGTTCTGAGACAGACGGACTGAGACAGACGGACTGAGACTGACGGACAGGGACAGGCGAACAGACGCTGCCGTATAGCGGCAGGCGGATTGAGACGGACGGTCTGAGACAGACGGTCTGAGACAGACGATCTGAGACAGACCGTCTGAGACAGGTGGTCTGAGACTGACCGTCTGAGACAGGTGGTCTGAGACAGGCGGTCTGAGTCAGACGGACTGAGACAGACGGACTGAGACAGACGGACTGAGACTAACGGACAGGGACAGGCGAACAGTCGCAGCCGGATAGCGGCAGGCGGACTGAGACAGACGGTCTGAAACGGACGATCTCAGACAGACGGACTGAGAAAGACGGTCTGAGACAGACGGTCTGAGGCAGGCGGCCTGAGGCAGACGGACTGAGACAGGCGGACTGATACTGACGGACAGGGACAGGCGAACAGACTCTACCCGATAGCGGCAGGCGGATTGAGACAGACGGTCTGTGACAGACGGTCTGCGGCAGACGCACTGAGACAGACGGTCTGAGACAGACGGTGTGAGACACACAATCTGAGACAGACCGTCTGAGACAGGTGGTCTGAGACAGACGGCATGAGACAGGCGATCTGAGACAGACGGACGGAGACTGACGGACTGAGACAGACTGACTGAGACAGACGGTCTGAGACAGACGGACTGAGACTGTTGGTCTGAGACAGACGGTCTGAGACAGACGGATTGGGACAGACGGACTGATACAGGCGGACAGGGACAGGCGAACAGACGCTGCCCGATAGCGGCAGGCGGACTGAGACTGACGGTCTGAGACAGACGGTCTGAGACAGACGGACAGGGACAGACGGCCTGGGACAGACGGTCTGAGACAGGCGGTCGGAGACAGACGGTCTGAGACAGACGGTCTGAGACAGACGGTCGGCGACAGACGATCTGAGACAGGTGGTCTGAGACAGGTGGTCTGAGACAGGCGGTCTGAGACAGACGGACAGGGACAGGCGAAAAGACGCTGCCCGGTAGCGGCAGGCGGATTGAGACGGACGGTCTGAGACGGACAATCTCAGACAGACGGTCTGAGACAGACGGTCTGAGACAGACGGTCTGAGACAGACGGTCTGAGACAGACGGTCTGAGACAGACGGTCTGAGACAGACGGTCTGAGACAGACGGTCTGAGACAGACGGTCTGAGACAGACGGTCTGAGACAGACGGTCTGAGACAGACGGTCTGAGACAGACGGACTGAGACAGACGGATTGAGACAGACGGTCTGAGACAGACGGTCTGAGACAGACGGACAGGGACAGACGGACTGAGACAGACGGACTGAGACTGATGGTCTGAGACAGACGGACTGAGACTGATGGTCTGAGATAGACGGCCTGAGACAGACGGATTGAGACAGACGGACTGAGACAGACGGACTGAGACAGACGCATTGAGACAGGCGGTCTGAGACAAACGGACGGAGACTGACGGACTGAGACAGACGGACTGAGACAGACGGACTGAGACAGACGGACTGAGACTGACGATCTGATACAGACGGTCTGAGACAGACGATCTCAGACAGACGGTCTGAGACAGACGGTCTGAGACAGACGGTGTGAGACAGACGGTCTGAGACAGACGGATTGAGACAGACGGTCTGAGACAGACGGTCTGAGATAGACGGCCTGAGACAGATGGTGTGAGACAGGCGGTCTGAGACAGACGGACTGAGACAGACGGATTGAGACAGACGGTCTGAGACATACGGACAGGGACAGACGGACTGAGACAGACGGGCTGAGACTGATGGTCTGAGACAGACGGTCTGAGACAGACGGTCTGAGACAGACGGTCTGAGACAGACGGTCTGAGACAGACGATCTGATACAGACGGTCTGAGACAGACGATCTCAGACAGACGGTACGAGACAGACGATCTGAGACCGGTGGTCTAAGACAGACGGACTGAGAGAGACGGATTGAGACAGACGGTCTGAGACAGACGTTCTGAGACAGACGGTCTGCGACAGGCGGTCTGAGACAGACGGACTGAGACAGACGGACTGAGACAGACGGACTGAGACAGGCGGTCTGGGACAGACGGTCTGAGACAGACGGTCTGAGACAGGTGGTATGAGACAGACTGCCTGAGACAGACGGTCTGAGACAGGCGGTCTGGGACAGACGGTCTGAGACAGACGGCCTGGGACAGACGGTGTCAGACAGACGGTCTAAGACAGACGGTCTGAGACAGACGGTCTGAGGCAGACGGATTGAGACAGACGGTATGGGACAGACGGCCTGAGACAGACAGTCTGATACCGACGGATTGAGACAGACGGTCTGAGACAGACGGTCTGAGAGAGACAGTCTGATACAGACGGTCTGAGACTGACGGTCTGAGACAGACGGTCTGAGACAGGCGGCCTGAGACAGACGGTCTGAGACAGGCGGTCTGAGACGGACGGTCTCGGACAGAGGGCGTGAGACAGACGGTCTGAGACAGGCGGTCTAAGACAGACGGACTGAGACAGATGGACTGAGACTAACGGACAGGGACAGGCGAACAGACGCTGCCGTATAGCGGCTGGCGGATTGAGACGGACGGTCTGAGACAAACGGTCTGAAACGGACGATATCAGACAGACGGTCTGAGACAGACGATCTGAGACAGACGGTCTGAGACAGACGGTCTGAGACAGACGGTCTGAGACAGACGGTCTGAGGCAGGCGGCCTGAGGCAGACGGACTGAGACAGGCGGCCTGAGACAGACGGACTGAGACAGGCGGACTGAGACTGACATTCTGAGACAGACGGTCTGAGACAGACGGTCTGAGACAGACGGTCTGAGACAGACGGTCTGAGACAGACGGTCTGAGACAGACGGTCTGAGACAGACGGTCTGAGACAGACGGTCTGAGACAGACGGTCTGAGACAGGCGGCCTGAGACAGACGGTCTGAGACAGGCGGTCTGAGACGGACGGTCTCGGACAGAGGGCGTGAGACAGACGGTCTGAGACAGGCGGTCTAAGACAGACGGCTGAGACAGACGATCTGAGACAGACGGACAGGGACAGACGGTCTGAGACAGACGGACAGGGACAGACGGCCTGAGACAGACGGTATGAGACAGGCGGTCTGAGACAGACGGTCTGAGACAGGCGGTCTAAGACAGACGGACTGAGAGAGACGGATTGACACAGACGGTCTGAGACAGACGGTCTGAGACAGACGGCTGAGACAGACGATCTGAGACAGGTGGTCTAAGACAGACGGACTGCGAGAGACGGACTGAGACTGACGGACTGCGACAGACAGACTGAGACAGGCGGTCTGAGACAGGCGGACTGAGACAGGCGGACTGAGACTGACGGTCCGAGACGGACGGTCTGAGACAGGCGGGCTGAGACAGACGGACTGAGGCAGGCGGACTGTGACAGACGTTCTGAGACAGACGGACTGAGACAGACGGACTGAGACTGACGGACAGGGACAGGCGAACAGACGCTGCCGTATAGCGGCAGGCGGATTGAGACGGACGGTCTGAGACAGACGGTCTGAGACAGACGATCTGAGACAGACCGTCTGAGACAGGTGGTCTGAGACTGACCGTCTGAGACAGGTGGTCTGAGACAGGCGGTCTGAGTCAGACGGACTGAGACAGACGGACTGAGACAGACGGACTGAGACTAACGGACAGGGACAGGCGAACAGTCGCAGCCGGATAGCGGCAGGCGGACTGAGACGGACGGACTGAGACAGACGGTCTGAAACGGACGATCTCAGACAGACGGACTGAGAAAGACGGTCTGAGACAGACGGTCTGAGGCAGGCGGCCTGAGGCAGACGGACTGAGACAGGCGGACTGATACTGACGGACAGGGACAGGCGAACAGACTCTACCCGATAGCGGCAGGCGGATTGAGACAGACGGTCTGAGACAGACGGTCTGAGACAGGCGGACTGAGACAGGCGGACTGAGACTGACGGTCCGAGACGGACGGTCTGAGACAGGCGGGCTGAGACAGACGGACTGAGACAGGCGGACTGTGACAGACGTTCTGAGACAGACGGACTGAGACAGGCGGTCTGGGACAGACGGTCTGAGACAGACGGTCTGAGACAGGTGGTATGAGACAGACTGCCTGAGACAGACGGTCTGAGACAGGCGGTCTGGGACAGACGGTCTGAGACAGACGGTCTGGGACAGACGGTCTCAGACAGACGGTCTAAGACAGACGGTCTGAGACAGACGGTCTGAGACAGACGGATTGAGACAGACGGTATGGGACAGACGGCCTGATACAGACAGTCTGATACCGACGGATTGAGACAGACGGTCTGAGACAGACGGTCTGAGAGAGACAGTCTGATACAGACGGTCTGAGACTGACGGTCTGAGACAGACGGTCTGAGACAGGCGGCCTGAGACAGACGGTCTGAGACAGGCGGTCTGAGACGGACGGTCTCGGACAGAGGGCGTGAGACAGACGGTCTGAGACAGGCGGTCTAAGACAGACGGACTGAGACAGATGGACTGAGACTAACGGACAGGGACAGGCGAACAGACGCTGCCGTATAGCGGCTGGCGGATTGAGACGGACGGTCTGAGACAAACGGTCTGAAACGGACGATATCAGACAGACGGTCTGAGACAGACGATCTGAGACAGACAGTCTGAGACAGACGGTCTGAGACAGACGGTCTGAGACAGACGGTCTGAGACAGACGGTCTGAGACAGACGGTCTGAGGCAGGCGGCCTGAGGCAGACGGACTGAGACAGGCGGACTGATACTGACGGACAGGGACAGGCGAACAGACGCTGCCGTATAGCGGCAGGCGGATTGAGACAGACGGTCTGAGGCAGGCGGCCTGAGGCAGACGGACTGAGACAGGCGGACTGATACTGACGGACAGGGACAGGCGAACAGACGCTGCCGTATAGCAGCAGGCGGATTGAGACGGACGGTCTGAGACAGACGGTCTGAGACAGGTGGTCTGAGACTGACCGTCTGAGACAGGTGGTCTGAGACAGGCGGCCTGAGACAGACGGTCTGAGACAGACGGATTGAGACAGACGGTATGAGACAGACGGCCTGAGACAGACAGTCTGATACCGACGGATTGAGACAGACGGTCTGAGACAGACGGTCTGAGAGAGACAGTCTGATACGGACGGTCTGAGACAGACGATCTGAGACAGACGATCTGAGACAGACGGACTGAGACAGACGGGCTGAGACAGACGGTCTGAGACAGGTGGTCCGAGACAGGTGGTCTGAGACAGACGGGCTGAGACAGACTGTCTGAGACAGGTGGTCCGAGACAGGTGGTCTGAGACAGACGGCCTGAGACAGACGGTCTGAGACAGGTGGTCTGAGACAGACGGACGGAGACAGACGGTCTGAGACAGACGGACAGGGACAGACGGCCTGAGACAGACGGTATGACACAGGCGGTCTGAGACAGGCGGACTGAGACAGGCGGACTGAGACTGACGGTCTGAGACAGACGGTCCGAGACAGACGGATTGAGACAGACGGTCTGAGACAGGCGGCCTGAGACAGACGGTCTGAGACAGGCGGTCTGAGACGGACGGTCTCGGACAGAGGGCGTGAGACAGACGGTCTGAGACAGGCGGTCTAAGACAGACGGACTGAGACAGATGGACTGAGACTAACGGACAGGGACAGGCGAACAGACGCTGCCGTATAGCGGCAGGCGGATTGAGACGGACGGTCTGAGACAGACGGTCTGAGACAGACGATCTGAGACAGACCGTCTGAGACAGGTGGTCTGAGACTGACCGTCTAAGACAGGTGGTCTGAGACAGGCGGTCTGAGTCAGACGGACTGACACTGACGGTCTGAGACAGACGGTCTGAGACAGGCGGTCTAAGACAGACGGACTGAGACAGACGGACTGAGACAGACGGACTGAGACAGACGGACTGAGACAGACGGACTGAGACTGACGGACAGGGACAGGCGAACAGTCGCTGCCGGATAGCGGCAGGCGGATTGAGACGGACGGACTGAGACAGACGGTCTGAAACGGACGATCTCAGACAGACGGACTAAGACTGACGGTCTGAGACAGACGGTCTGAGACAGACGGTCTGGGACAGACGGTCTGAGACAGACGGTCTGAGGCAGGCGGCCTGAGGCAGACGGACTGAGACAGGCGGACTGATACTGACGGACAGGGACAGGCGAACAGACTCTACACGATAGCGGCAGGCGGATTGATACGGACGGTCTGAGACAGACGGTCTGAGACAGACGGTCTGAGACGGACGATCTCAGACAGAGGGTCTGAGACAGACCGTCTGAGACAGGTGGTCTGAGACGGGTGGTCTGAGACAGACGGTCCGAGACAGACGGATTGAGACAGGCGGACTGAGACAGACGGTCGAGACAGACGGATTGAGACAGACGGTCTGTGACAGACGGTCTGAGACAGGCGGTCTGAGACAGACGGTCTGAGACAGACGGACTGAGACAGACGGACTGAGACAGACGGACTGAGACTGACGGACAGGGACAGGCGAGCAGTCGCTGCCGGATAGCGGCAGGCGGATTGAGACGGACGGACTGAGACAGACGGCCTGAAACGGACGATATCAGACAGACGGTCCGAGACAGACGGTCTGAGACGGACGGTCTAAGACAGACGGACTGAGACAGACGGACTGAGACAGACGGACTGAGACAGACGGACTGAGACAGACGGACTGAGACAGACGGACTGAGACAGACGGACAGCGACAGGCGAACAGTCGCTGCCGGATAGCGGCAGGCGGATTGAGACGGACGGACTGAGACAGACGGTCTGAAACGGACGATCTCAGACAGACGGAGTGAGACTGACGGCCTGAGACAGACGGCTTCAGACAGACGGTCTGTGACAGACAGTCCGAGACTGACGGTCTGAGACAGACGGTCTGAGACGGACGGTCTGAGAGAGACGGACTGAAGCCGGCGAACGGAGACTGACGGTTTGAGACAGACGGTCTGAGACAGACGGACTGAGACAGGCGGACTGATACTGACGGACAGGGACAGGCGAACAGACTCTACCCGATAGCGGCAGGCGGATTGAGACGGACGGTCTGATACAGACGGACTGAGACTGATGGTCTGAGATAGACGGTCTGTGATAGACGTTCTGAGGCAGACGGTCTGAGACAGACCGTCCGAGACAGACGATCTGAGACAGGTGGTCTAAGACAGACGGACTGAGAGAGACGGATTGACACAGACGGTCTGAGACAGATGGTCTGCGACAGACGGTCTGAGATAGACGGCCTGAGACAGACGGTCTGAGACAGGCGGTCTGAGACAGACGGACTGAGACAGACGTACTGAGACAGACGGTCTGAGACAGACGGACAGGGACAAACGTACTGAGACAGACGGAATGAGCCTGATGGTCTGAGACAGACGGACTGAGACTGACGGTCTGAGACAGACGGACTGAGAGAGACGGATTGACACAGACGGTCTGAGACAGACGGTCTGCGACAGACGGTCTGAGATAGACGGCCTGAGACAGACGGTCTGAGACAGGCGGTCTGAGACAGACGGACTGAGACAGACGTACTGAGACAGACGGTCTGAGACAGACGGACAGGGACAGACGGACAGGGACAGACGGACTGTGACAGACGTTCTGAGACAGACGGTCTGAGACAGACGGTCTGAGACAGGCGGTCTAAGACAGACGGACTGAGACAGACGGACTGAGACTGACGGACAGGGACAGGCGAACAGACTCTACCCGATAGCGGCAGGCGGATTGAGACGGACGGTCTGAGACAGACGGTCTGAGACGGACGATCTCAGACAGAGGGTCTGAGACAGACGGTCTGAGACAGACGGTCTGAGACAGACGGACAGGGACAGACGGTCTGAGACAGACGGACAGGGACAGACGGCCTGAGACAGACGGTATGAGACAGGCGGTCTGAGACAGACGGTCTGAGACAGGCGGTCTAAGACAGACGGACTGAGAGATACGGATTGACACAGACGGTCTGAGACAGACGGTCTGAGACAGACGGCTGAGACAGACGATCTGAGACAGGTGGTCTAAGACAGACGGACTGCGAGAGACGGACTGAGACTGACGGACTGCGACAGACAGACTGAGACAGGCGGTCTGAGACAGGCGGACTGAGACAGGCGGACTGAGACTGACGGTCCGAGACGGACGGTCTGAGACAGGCGGGCTGAGACAGACGGACTGAGACAGGCGGACTGTGACAGACGTTCTGAGACAGACGGACTGAGACAGACGGACTGAGACTGACGGACAGGGACAGGCGAACAGACTCTACCCGATAGCGGCAGGCGGATTGAGACGGACGGTCTGAGACAGACGGTCTGAGACAGACGATCTGAGACAGACCGTCTGAGACAGGTGGTCTGAGACTGACCGTCTGAGACAGGTGGTCTGAGACAGGCGGTCTGAGTCAGACGGACTGAGACAGACGGACTGAAGCCGGCGAACGGAGACTGACGGTGTGAGACAGACGGTCTGAGACAGACGGTCTGAGACAGACGGACTGAGACAGACGGACTGAGACTGACGGACAGGGACAGGTGAACAGACGCTGCCGTATAGCGGCAGGCGGATTGAGGCGGACGGTCTGAGACAGACGGTCTGAAACGGACGATCTGAGACAGACGGACTGAAGCCGGCGAACGGAGACTGACGGTCTGAGACAGACGGTCTGAGACAGACGGACTGAGACAGGCGGACTGATACTGACGGACAGGGACAGGCGAACAGACTCTACCCGATAGCGGCAGGCGGATTGAGACGGACGGTCTGATACAGACGGACTGAGACTGATGGTCTGAGATAGACGGTCTGTGATAGACGTTCTGAGACAGACGGTCTGAGACAGACCGTCCGAGACAGACGATCTGAGACAGGTGGTCTAAGACAGACGGACTGAGAGAGACGGATTGACACAGACGGTCTGAGACAGATGGTCTGCGACAGACGGTCTGAGATAGACGGCCTGAGACAGACGGTCTGAGACAGGCGGTCTGAGACAGACGGACTGAGACAGACGTACTGAGACAGACGGTCTGAGACAGACGGACAGGGACAAACGGACTGAGACAGACGGAATGAGACTGATGGTCTGAGACAGACGGACTGAGACTGACGGTCTGAGACAGACGGACTGAGAGAGACGGATTGACACAGACGGTCTGAGACAGACGGTCTGCGACAGACGGTCTGAGATAGACGGCCTGAGACAGACGGTCTGAGACAGGCGGTCTGAGACAGACGGACTGAGACAGACGTACTGAGACAGACGGTCTGAGACAGACGGACAGGGACAGACGGACAGGGACAGACGGACTGTGACAGACGTTCTGAGACAGACGGTCTGAGACAGACGGTCTGAGACAGGCGGTCTAAGACAGACGGACTGAGACAGACGGACTGAGACTGACGGACAGGGACAGGCGAACAGACTCTACCCGATAGCGGCAGGCGGATTGAGACGGACGGTCTGAGACAGACGGTCTGAGACGGACGATCTCAGACAGAGGGTCTGAGACAGACGGTCTGAGACAGACGGACAGGGACAGACGGTCTGAGACAGACGGACAGGGACAGACGGCCTGAGACAGACGGTATGAGACAGGCGGTCTGAGACAGACGGTCTGAGACAGGCGGTCTAAGACAGACGGACTGAGAGAGACGGATTGACACAGACGGTCTGAGACAGACGGTCTGAGACAGACGGTCTGAGGCAGGCGGCCTGAGGCAGACGGACTGAGACAGGCGGACTGATACTGACGGACAGGGACAGGCGAACAGACGCTGCCGTATAGCGGCAGGCGGATTGAGACAGACGGTCTGAGGCAGGCGGCCTGAGGCAGACGGACTGAGACAGGCGGACTGATACTGACGGACAGGGACAGGCGAACAGACGCTGCCGTATAGCGGCTGGCGGATTGAGACGGACGGTCTGAGACAAACGGTCTGAAACGGACGATATCAGACAGACGGTCTGAGACAGACGATCTGAGACAGACAGTCTGAGACAGACGGTCTGAGACAGACGGTCTGAGACAGACGGTCTGAGACAGACGGTCTGAGACAGACGGTCTGAGGCAGGCGGCCTGAGGCAGACGGACTGAGACAGGCGGACTGATACTGACGGACAGGGACAGGCGAACAGACGCTGCCGTATAGCGGCAGGCGGATTGAGACAGACGGTCTGAGGCAGGCGGCCTGAGGCAGACGGACTGAGACAGGCGGACTGATACTGACGGACAGGGACAGGCGAACAGACGCTGCCGTATAGCAGCAGGCGGATTGAGACGGACGGTCTGAGACAGACGGTCTGAGACAGGTGGTCTGAGACTGACCGTCTGAGACAGGTGGTCTGAGACAGGCGGCCTGAGACAGACGGTCTGAGACAGACGGATTGAGACAGACGGTATGAGACAGACGGCCTGAGACAGACAGTCTGATACCGACGGATTGAGACAGACGGTCTGAGACAGACGGTCTGAGAGAGACAGTCTGATACGGACGGTCTGAGACAGACGATCTGAGACAGACGATCTGAGACAGACGGACTGAGACAGACGGGCTGAGACAGACGGTCTGAGACAGGTGGTCCGAGACAGGTGGTCTGAGACAGACGGGCTGAGACAGACTGTCTGAGACAGGTGGTCCGAGACAGGTGGTCTGAGACAGACGGCCTGAGACAGACGGTCTGAGACAGGTGGTCTGAGACAGACGGACGGAGACAGACGGTCTGAGACAGACGGACAGGGACAGACGGCCTGAGACAGACGGTATGACACAGGCGGTCTGAGACAGGCGGACTGAGACAGGCGGACTGAGACTGACGGTCTGAGACAGACGGTCCGAGACAGACGGATTGAGACAGACGGTCTGAGACAGGCGGCCTGAGACAGACGGTCTGAGACAGGCGGTCTGAGACGGACGGTCTCGGACAGAGGGCGTGAGACAGACGGTCTGAGACAGGCGGTCTAAGACAGACGGACTGAGTCAGACGGACTGACACTGACGGTCTGAGACAGACGGTCTGAGACAGGCGGTCTAAGACAGACGGACTGAGACAGACGGACTGAGACAGACGGACTGAGACAGACGGACTGAGACAGACGGACTGAGACTGACGGACAGGGACAGGCGAACAGTCGCTGCCGGATAGCGGCAGGCGGATTGAGACGGACGGACTGAGACAGACGGTCTGAAACGGACGATCTCAGACAGACGGACTAAGACTGACGGTCTGAGACAGACGGTCTGAGACAGACGGTCTGGGACAGACGGTCTGAGACAGACGGTCTGAGGCAGGCGGCCTGAGGCAGACGGACTGAGACAGGCGGACTGATACTGACGGACAGGGACAGGCGAACAGACTCTACACGATAGCGGCAGGCGGATTGATACGGACGGTCTGAGACAGACGGTCTGAGACAGACGGTCTGAGACGGACGATCTCAGACAGAGGGTCTGAGACAGACCGTCTGAGACAGGTGGTCTGAGACGGGTGGTCTGAGACAGACGGTCCGAGACAGACGGATTGAGACAGGCGGACTGAGACAGACGGTCGAGACAGACGGATTGAGACAGACGGTCTGTGACAGACGGTCTGAGACAGGCGGTCTGAGACAGACGGTCTGAGACAGACGGACTGAGACAGACGGACTGAGACAGACGGACTGAGACTGACGGACAGGGACAGGCGAGCAGTCGCTGCCGGATAGCGGCAGGCGGATTGAGACGGACGGACTGAGACAGACGGCCTGAAACGGACGATATCAGACAGACGGTCCGAGACAGACGGTCTGAGACGGACGGTCTAAGACAGACGGACTGAGACAGACGGACTGAGACAGACGGACTGAGACAGACGGACTGAGACAGACGGACTGAGACAGACGGACTGAGACAGACGGACAGCGACAGGCGAACAGTCGCTGCCGGATAGCGGCAGGCGGATTGAGACGGACGGACTGAGACAGACGGTCTGAAACGGACGATCTCAGACAGACGGAGTGAGACTGACGGCCTGAGACAGACGGCTTCAGACAGACGGTCTGTGACAGACAGTCCGAGACTGACGGTCTGAGACAGACGGTCTGAGACGGACGGTCTGAGACAGACGGACTGAAGCCGGCGAACGGAGACTGACGGTTTGAGACAGACGGTCTGAGACAGACGGACTGAGACAGGCGGACTGATACTGACGGACAGGGACAGGCGAACAGACTCTACCCGATAGCGGCAGGCGGATTGAGACGGACGGTCTGATACAGACGGACTGAGACTGATGGTCTGAGATAGACGGTCTGTGATAGACGTTCTGAGGCAGACGGTCTGAGACAGACCGTCCGAGACAGACGATCTGAGACAGGTGGTCTAAGACAGACGGACTGAGAGAGACGGATTGACACAGACGGTCTGAGACAGATGGTCTGCGACAGACGGTCTGAGATAGACGGCCTGAGACAGACGGTCTGAGACAGGCGGTCTGAGACAGACGGACTGAGACAGACGTACTGAGACAGACGGTCTGAGACAGACGGACAGGGACAAACGTACTGAGACAGACGGAATGAGCCTGATGGTCTGAGACAGACGGACTGAGACTGACGGTCTGAGACAGACGGACTGAGAGAGACGGATTGACACAGACGGTCTGAGACAGACGGTCTGCGACAGACGGTCTGAGATAGACGGCCTGAGACAGACGGTCTGAGACAGGCGGTCTGAGACAGACGGACTGAGACAGACGTACTGAGACAGACGGTCTGAGACAGACGGACAGGGACAGACGGACAGGGACAGACGGACTGTGACAGACGTTCTGAGACAGACGGTCTGAGACAGACGGTCTGAGACAGGCGGTCTAAGACAGACGGACTGAGACAGACGGACTGAGACTGACGGACAGGGACAGGCGAACAGACTCTACCCGATAGCGGCAGGCGGATTGAGACGGACGGTCTGAGACAGACGGTCTGAGACGGACGATCTCAGACAGAGGGTCTGAGACAGACGGTCTGAGACAGACGGTCTGAGACAGACGGTCTGAGACAGACGGACAGGGACAGACGGTCTGAGACAGACGGACAGGGACAGACGGCCTGAGACAGACGGTATGAGACAGGCGGTCTGAGACAGACGGTCTGAGACAGGCGGTCTAAGACAGACGGACTGAGAGATACGGATTGACACAGACGGTCTGAGACAGACGGTCTGAGACAGACGGCTGAGACAGACGATCTGAGACAGGTGGTCTAAGACAGACGGACTGCGAGAGACGGACTGAGACTGACGGACTGCGACAGACAGACTGAGACAGGCGGTCTGAGACAGGCGGACTGAGACAGGCGGACTGAGACTGACGGTCCGAGACGGACGGTCTGAGACAGGCGGGCTGAGACAGACGGACTGAGACAGGCGGACTGTGACAGACGTTCTGAGACAGACGGACTGAGACAGACGGACTGAGACTGACGGACAGGGACAGGCGAACAGACTCTACCCGATAGCGGCAGGCGGATTGAGACGGACGGTCTGAGACAGACGGTCTGAGACAGACGATCTGAGACAGACCGTCTGACACAGGTGGTCTGAGACTGACCGTCTGAGACAGGTGGTCTGAGACAGGCGGTCTGAGTCAGACGGACTGAGACAGACGGACTGAAGCCGGCGAACGGAGACTGACGGTGTGAGACAGACGGTCTGAGACAGACGGTCTGAGACAGACGGACTGAGACAGACGGACTGAGACTGACGGACAGGGACAGGTGAACAGACGCTGCCGTATAGCGGCAGGCGGATTGAGGCGGACGGTCTGAGACAGACGGTCTGAAACGGACGATCTGAGACAGACGGACTGAAGCCGGCGAACGGAGACTGACGGTCTGAGACAGACGGTCTGAGACAGACGGACTGAGACAGGCGGACTGATACTGACGGACAGGGACAGGCGAACAGACTCTACCCGATAGCGGCAGGCGGATTGAGACGGACGGTCTGATACAGACGGACTGAGACTGATGGTCTGAGATAGACGGTCTGTGATAGACGTTCTGAGACAGACGGTCTGAGACAGACCGTCCGAGACAGACGATCTGAGACAGGTGGTCTAAGACAGACGGACTGAGAGAGACGGATTGACACAGACGGTCTGAGACAGATGGTCTGCGACAGACGGTCTGAGATAGACGGCCTGAGACAGACGGTCTGAGACAGGCGGTCTGAGACAGACGGACTGAGACAGACGTACTGAGACAGACGGTCTGAGACAGACGGACAGGGACAAACGGACTGAGACAGACGGAATGAGACTGATGGTCTGAGACAGACGGACTGAGACTGACGGTCTGAGACAGACGGACTGAGAGAGACGGATTGACACAGACGGTCTGAGACAGACGGTCTGCGACAGACGGTCTGAGATAGACGGCCTGAGACAGACGGTCTGAGACAGGCGGTCTGAGACAGACGGACTGAGACAGACGTACTGAGACAGACGGTCTGAGACAGACGGACAGGGACAGACGGACAGGGACAGACGGACTGTGACAGACGTTCTGAGACAGACGGTCTGAGACAGACGGTCTGAGACAGGCGGTCTAAGACAGACGGACTGAGACAGACGGACTGAGACTGACGGACAGGGACAGGCGAACAGACTCTACCCGATAGCGGCAGGCGGATTGAGACGGACGGTCTGAGACAGACGGTCTGAGACGGACGATCTCAGACAGAGGGTCTGAGACAGACGGTCTGAGACAGACGGTCTGAGACAGACGGACAGGGACAGACGGTCTGAGACAGACGGACAGGGACAGACGGCCTGAGACAGACGGTATGAGACAGGCGGTCTGAGACAGACGGTCTGAGACAGGCGGTCTAAGACAGACGGACTGAGAGAGACGGATTGACACAGACGGTCTGAGACAGACGGTCTGAGACAGACGGCTGAGACAGACGATCTGAGACAGGTGGTCTAAGACAGACGGACTGCGAGAGACGGACTGAGACTGACGGACTGCGACAGACAGACTGAGACAGACGGTCTGAGACAGACGGCTTCAGACAGACGGTCCGTGTCAGACGGTCCGCGACTGACGGTCTGAGACAGACGGACTGAAGCCGGCGAACGGAGACTGACGGTGTGAGACAGACGGTCTGAGACAGACGGTCTGAGACAGACGGACTGAGACAGACGGACTGAGACTGACGGACAGGGACAGGCGAACAGACGCTGCCGTATAGCGGCAGGCGGATTGAGGCGGACGGTCTGAGACAGACGGTCTGAAACGGACGATCTCAGACAGACGGTCTGAGACAGACGGTCTGAGACAGACGGTCTGAGACAGACGGTCTGAGACAGACGATCTGAGACAGACGGACTGAGACAGGCGGTCTGGGACAGACGGTCTGAGACAGACGGTCTGAGACAGGTGGTATGAGACAGACTGCCTGAGACAGACGGTCTGAGACAGGCGGTCTGGGACAGACGGTCTGAGACAGACTGTCTGGGACAGACGGTCTCAGACAGACGGTCTAAGACAGACGGTCTGAGACAGACGGTCTGAGACAGACGGTCTGAGACAGACGGTCTGAGACAGACGGTCTGAGACAGACGGTCTGAGACAGACGGTCTGAGACAGACGGTCTGAGACAGACGGGCTAAGACAGACGATCTGAGACAGGTGGTCTAAGACAGACGGACTGAGAGAGACGGACTGAGACTGACGGACTGCGACAGACGGACTGAGACAGGCGGTCTGAGACAGGCGGACTGAGACAGGCGGACTGAGACTGACGGGCTGAGACAGACGGTCTGAGACAGGTGGTCCGAGACAGGTGGTCTGAGACAGACGGACGGAGACAGGCGGTCTGAGACAGACGGACAGGGACAGACGGCCTGAGACAGACGGTCTGAGACAGACGGTCTGAGACAGACGGTCTGAGACAGACGGTCTTAGACAGACTGTCTGAGACAGACGGGCTGGGACAGACGGTCTGAGACAGGTGGTCTAAGACGTACGGACTGAGAGAGACGGACTGAGACTGACGGACAGGGACAGGCGAACAGACGCTGCCGTATAGCGGCAGGCGGATTGAGACAGACGGTCTGAGACAGACGGTCTGAGACAGACGGTCTGAGACAGACGGTCTGAGACAGACGGTCTGAGACAGGCGGACTGAGACAGGCGGACTGGGACTGACGGTCTGAGACAGACGGTCCGAGACAGACGGATTGAGACAGACGGTCTGAGACAGGCGGTCTGAGACTGACGGACAGGGACAGGCGAACAGACGCTGCCGTATAGCGGCAGGCGGATTGAGGCGGACGGTCTGAGACAGACGGTCTGAAACGGACTATCTCAGACTGACGGTCTGAGACAGACGATCTGAGACAGACGGACTGAGACAGGCGGTCTGGGACAGACGGTCTGAGACAGACGGTCTGAGACAGGTGGTATGAGACAGACTGCCTGAGACAGACGGTCTGAGACAGGCGGTCTGGGACAGACGGTCTGAGACAGACGGTCTGAGACAGACGGTCTGGGACAGACGGTCTTAGACAGACGGTCTAAGACAGACGGTCTGAGACAGACGGTCTGAGACAGACGGATTGAGACAGACGGTATGGGACAGACGGCCTGAGACAGACAGTCTGATACCGACGGATTGAGACAGACGGTCTGAGACAGACGGTCTGAGAGAGACAGTCTGATACAGACGGTCTGAGACTGACGATCTGAGACAGACGGCCTGAGACAGACGGTCTGATGCAGGCGGCCTGAAGCAGACGGACTGAGACAGGCGGACTGATACTGACGGACAGGGACAGGCGAACAGACTCTACCCGATAGCGGCAGGCGGATTGAGACAGACGGTCTGAGACAGATGGTATGAGACAGACGGTCTGAGACAGACGGTATGGGACAGGTGGTCCGAGACAGGTGGTCTGAGACAGACGGACGGAGACAGACGGTCTGAGACAGACTGACAGGGACAGACGGCCTGAGACAGACGGTACGAGACAGGCGGTCTGAGACAGGCGGACTGATACTGACGGACAGGGACAGGCGAACAGACTCTAGCCGATAGCGGCAGGCGGATTGAGACAGACGGTCTGAGACAGACGGTCCGAGACAGACGGGCTGAGACAGACGGTCTGAGACAGGTGGTCCGAGACAGGTGGTCTGAGACAGACGGACGGAGACAGACGTTCTGAGACAGACTGACAGGGACAGACGGCCTGAGACAGACGGTACGAGACAGGCGGTCTGAGACAGGCGGACTGAGACAGGCGGACTGGGACTGACGGTCTGAGACAGACGGTCCGAGACAGACGGATTGAGACAGACGGTCTGAGACAGGCGGTCTGAGGCAGGCGGCCTGAGGCAGACTGACTGAGTAAGGCGGACTGATACTGACGGACAGGGACAGGCGAACAGACTCTACCCGATAGCGGCAGGCGGATTGAGACGGACGGTCTGAGACAGACGGTCTGAGACGGACGATCTCAGACAGAGGGTCTGAGACAGACGGTCTGAGACAGACGGTCTGAGACAGACGGTCTGAGACAGACGGGCTAAGACAGACGATCTGAGACAGGTGGTCTAAGACAGACGGACTGAGAGAGACGGACTGAGACTGACGGACTGCGACAGACGGACTGAGACAGGCGGTCTGAGACAGGCGGACTGAGACAGGCGGACTGAGACTGACGGGCTGAGACAGACGGTCTGAGACAGGTGGTCCGAGACAGGTGGTCTGAGACAGACGGACGGAGACAGGCGGTCTGAGACAGACGGACAGGGACAGACGGCCTGAGACAGACGGTCTGAGACAGGCGGACTGAGACAGGCGGACTGGGACTGACGGTCTGAGACAGACGGTCCGAGACAGACGGATTGAGACAGACGGTCTGAGACAGGCGGTCTGAGACAGACAGTCTGATACCGACGGATTGAGACAGACGGTCTGAGACAGACGGTCTGAGAGAGACAGTCTGATACAGACGGTCTGAGACTGACGATCTGAGACAGACGGCCTGAGACAGACGGTCTGATGCAGGCGGCCTGAGGCAGACGGACTGAGACAGGCGGACTGATACTGACGGACAGGGACAGGCGAACAGACTCTACCCGATAGCGGCAGGCGGATTGAGACAGACGGTCTGAGACAGATGGTATGAGACAGACGGTCTGAGACAGACGGTATGGGACAGGTGGTCCGAGACAGGTGGTCTGAGACAGACGGACGGAGACAGACGGTCTGAGACAGACTGACAGGGACAGACGGCCTGAGACAGACGGTACGAGACAGGCGGTCTGAGACAGGCGGACTGATACTGACGGACAGGGACAGGCGAACAGACTCTAGCCGATAGCGGCAGGCGGATTGAGACAGACGGTCTGAGACAGACGGTCCGAGACAGACGGGCTGAGACAGACGGTCTGAGACAGGTGGTCCGAGACAGGTGGTCTGAGACAGACGGACGGAGACAGACGTTCTGAGACAGACTGACAGGGACAGACGGCCTGAGACAGACGGTACGAGACAGGCGGTCTGAGACAGGCGGACTGAGACAGGCGGACTGGGACTGACGGTCTGAGACAGACGGTCCGAGACAGACGGATTGAGACAGACGGTCTGAGACAGGCGGTCTGAGGCAGGCGGCCTGAGGCAGACTGACTGAGTAAGGCGGACTGATACTGACGGACAGGGACAGGCGAACAGACTCTACCCGATAGCGGCAGGCGGATTGAGACGGACGGTCTGAGACAGACGGTCTGAGACGGACGATCTCAGACAGAGGGTCTGAGACAGACGGTCTGAGACAGACGGTCTGAGACAGACGGTCTGAGACAGACGGGCTAAGACAGACGATCTGAGACAGGTGGTCTAAGACAGACGGACTGAGAGAGACGGACTGAGACTGACGGACTGCGACAGACGGACTGAGACAGGCGGTCTGAGACAGGCGGACTGAGACAGGCGGACTGAGACTGACGGGCTGAGACAGACGGTCTGAGACAGGTGGTCCGAGACAGGTGGTCTGAGACAGACGGACGGAGACAGGCGGTCTGAGACAGACGGACAGGGACAGACGGCCTGAGACAGACGGTCTGAGACAGGCGGACTGAGACAGGCGGACTGGGACTGACGGTCTGAGACAGACGGTCCGAGACAGACGGATTGAGACAGACGGTCTGAGACAGGCGGTCTGAGGCAGGCGGCCTGAGGCAGACTGACTGAGTAAGGCGGACTGATACTGACGGACAGGGACAGGCGAACAGACTCTACCCGATAGCGGCAGGCGGATTGAGACGGACGGTCTGAGACAGACGGTCTGAGACGGACGATCTCAGACAGAGGGTCTGAGACAGACGGTCTGAGACAGACGGTCTGAGACAGACGGTCTGAGACAGACGGGCTAAGACAGACGATCTGAGACAGGTGGTCTAAGACAGACGGACTGAGAGAGACGGACTGAGACTGACGGACTGCGACAGACGGACTGAGACAGGCGGTCTGAGACAGGCGGACTGAGACAGGCGGACTGAGACTGACGGGCTGAGACAGACGGTCTGAGACAGGTGGTCCGAGACAGGTGGTCTGAGACAGACGGACGGAGACAGGCGGTCTGAGACAGACGGACAGGGACAGACGGCCTGAGACAGACGGTCTGAGACAGACGGTCTTAGACAGACTGTCTGAGACAGACGGGCTGGGACAGACGGTCTGAGACAGGTGGTCTAAGACGTACGGACTGAGAGAGACGGACTGAGACTGACGGACAGGGACAGGCGAACAGACGCTGCCGTATAGCGGCAGGCGGATTGAGACAGACGGTCTGAGACAGACGGTCTGAGACAGACGGTCTGAGACAGACGGTCTGAGACAGACGGTCTGAGACAGACGGTCTGAGACAGACGGGCTGAGACAGACGGTCTGAGACAGGTGGTCCGAGACAGGTGGTCTGAGACAGACGGACGGAGACAGACGGTCTGAGACAGACGGATTGAGACAGACGGTATGGGACAGACGGCCTGAGACAGACAGTCTGATACCGACGGATTGAGACAGACGGTCTGAGACAGACGGTCTGAGAGAGACAGTCTGATACAGACGGTCTGAGACTGACGATCTGAGACAGACGGCCTGAGACAGACGGTCTGATGCAGGCGGCCTGAGGCAGACGGACTGAGACAGGCGGACTGATACTGACGGACAGGGACAGGCGAACAGACTCTACCCGATAGCGGCAGGCGGATTGAGACAGACGGTCTGAGACAGACGGTCTGAGACAGACGGTCTGAGACAGACGGTCTGAGACAGACGGTCTGAGACAGACGGCTGAGACAGACGGTCTGAGACAGGTGGTCCGAGACAGTTGGTCTGAGACAGACGGACGGAAACAGACGGTCTGAGACAGACTGACAGGGACAGACGGCCTGAGACAGACGGTACGAGACAGGCGGTCTGAGACAGGCGGACTGAGACAGGCGGACTGGGACTGACGGTCTGAGACAGACGGTCCGAGACAGACGGATTGAGACAGACGGTCTGAGACAGGCGGTCTGAGACTGACGGACAGGGACAGGCGAACAGACGCTGCCGTATAGCGGCAGGCGGATTGAGGCGGACGGTCTGAGACAGACGGTCTGAAACGGACTATCTCAGACAGACGGTCTGAGACAGACGGTCTGAGACAGACGGACTGAGACAGACGGACTGAGACTGACGGACAGGGACAGGCGAACAGACGCTGCCGTATAGCGGCAGGCGGATTGAGGCGGACGGTCTGAGACAGACGGTCTGAAACGGACGATCTCAGACAGACGGTCTGAGACAGACGGTCTGAGACAGACGGTCTGAGACAGACGGTCTGAGACAGACGGTCTCAGACAGACGATCTGAGACAGACGGACTGAGACAGGCGGTCTGGGACAGACGGTCTGAGACAGACGGTCTGAGACAGGTGGTATGAGACAGACTGCCTGAGACAGACGGTCTGAGACAGGCGGTCTGGGACAGACGGTCTGAGACAGACGGTCTGAGACAGACGGTCTGGGACAGACGGTCTCAGACAGACGGTCTAAGACAGACGGTCTGAGACAGACGGTCTGAGACAGACGGATTGAGACAGACGGTATGGGACAGACGGCCTGAGACAGACAGTCTGATACCGACGGATTGAGACAGACGGTCTGAGACAGACGGTCTGAGAGAGACAGTCTGATACAGACGGTCTGAGACTGACGATCTGAGACAGACGGCCTGAGACAGACGGTCTGATGCAGGCGGCCTGAGGCAGACGGACTGAGACAGGCGGACTGATACTGACGGACAGGGACAGGCGAACAGACTCTACCCGATAGCGGCAGGCGGATTGAGACAGACGGTCTGAGACAGATGGTATGAGACAGACGGTCTGAGACAGACGGTATGGGACAGGTGGTCCGAGACAGGTGGTCTGAGACAGACGGACGGAGACAGACGGTCTGAGACAGACTGACAGGGACAGACGGCCTGAGACAGACGGTACGAGACAGGCGGTCTGAGACAGGCGGACTGATACTGACGGACAGGGACAGGCGAACAGACTCTAGCCGATAGCGGCAGGCGGATTGAGACAGACGGTCTGAGACAGACGGTCTGAGACAGACGGTCCGAGACAGACGGGCTGAGACAGACGGTCTGAGACAGGTGGTCCGAGACAGGTGGTCTGAGACAGACGGACGGAGACAGACGTTCTGAGACAGACTGACAGGGACAGACGGCCTGAGACAGACGGTACGAGACAGGCGGTCTGAGACAGGCGGACTGAGACAGGCGGACTGGGACTGACGGTCAGAGACAGACGGTCCGAGACAGACGGATTGAGACAGACGGTCTGAGACAGGCGGTCTGAGGCAGGCGGCCTGAGGCAGACTGACTGAGTAAGGCGGACTGATACTGACGGACAGGGACAGGCGAACAGACTCTACCCGATAGCGGCAGGCGGATTGAGACGGACGGTCTGAGACAGACGGTCTGAGACGGACGATCTCAGGCAGAGGGTCTGAGACAGACGGTCTGAGACAGACGGTCTGAGACAGACGGTCTGAGACAGACGGTCTGAGACAGACGGTCTGAGACAGACGGTCTGAGACAGACGGGCTAAGACAGACGATCTGAGACAGGTGGTCTAAGACAGACGGACTGAGAGAGACGGACTGAGACTGACGGACTGCGACAGACGGACTGAGACAGGCGGTCTGAGACAGGCGGACTGAGACAGGCGGACTGAGACTGACGGGCTGAGACAGACGGTCTGAGACAGGTGGTCCGAGACAGGTGGTCTGAGACAGACGGACGGAGACAGGCGGTCTGAGACAGACGGACAGGGACAGACGGCCTGAGACAGACGGTCTGAGACAGACGGTCTGAGACAGACGGTCTTAGACAGACTGTCTGAGACAGACGGGCTGGGACAGACGGTCTGAGACAGGTGGTCTAAGACGTACGGACTGAGAGAGACGGACTGAGACTGACGGACAGGGACAGGCGAACAGACGCTGCCGTATAGCGGCAGGCGGATTGAGACAGACGGTCTGAGACAGACGGTCTGAGACAGACGGTCTGAGACAGACGGTCTGAGACAGACGGTCTGAGACAGACGGGCTGAGACAGACGGTCTGAGACAGGTGGTCCGAGACAGGTGGTCTGAGACAGACGGACGGAGACAGACGGTCTGAGACAGACGGACAGGGACAGACGGCCTGAGACAGACGGTATGAGACAGGCGGTCTGAGACAGACGGTCTGAGACAGGCGGTCTAATACAGACGGACTGAGAGAGACGGATTGACACAGACGGTCTGAGACAGACGGTCTGAGACAGACGGCTGAGACAGACGGTCTGAGACAGGTGGTCCGAGACAGTTGGTCTGAGACAGACGGACGGAAACAGACGGTCTGAGACAGACTGACAGGGACAGACGGCCTGAGACAGACGGTACGAGACAGGCGGTCTGAGACAGGCGGACTGAGACAGGCGGACTGGGACTGACGGTCTGAGACAGACGGTCCGAGACAGACGGATTGAGACAGACGGTCTGAGACAGGCGGTCTGAGACTGACGGACAGGGACAGGCGAACAGACGCTGCCGTATAGCGGCAGGCGGATTGAGGCGGACGGTCTGAGACAGACGGTCTGAAACGGACTATCTCAGACAGACGGTCTGAGACAGACGGACTGAGACAGACGGACTGAGACTGACGGACAGGGACAGGCGAACAGACGCTGCCGTATAGCGGCAGGCGGATTGAGGCGGACGGTCTGAGACAGACGGTCTGAAACTGACGATCTCAGACAGACGGTCTGAAACAGACGGTCTGAGACAGACGGTCTGAGACAGACGGTCTGAGACTGACGGACAGGGACAGGCGAACAGACGCTGCCGTATAGCGGCAGGCGGATTGAGGCGGACGGTCTGAGACAGACGGTCTGAAACGGACGATCTCAGACAGACGGTCTGAGACAGACGGTCTGAGACAGACGGTCTGAGACAGACGGTCTGAGACAGACGATCTGAGACAGACGGACTGAGACAGGCGGTCTGAGACAGGCGGACTGAGACAGGCGGACTGAGACTGACGGGCTGAGACAGACGGTCTGAGACAGGTGGTCCGAGACAGGTGGTCTGAGACAGACGGACGGAGACAGGTGGTCTGAGACAGACGGACAGGGACAGACGGCCTGAGACAGACGATCTCAGACAGACGGACTGAGAAAGACGGTCTGAGACAGACGGTCTGAGGCAGGCGGCCTGAGGCAGACGGACTGAGACAGGCGGACTGATACTGACGGACAGGGACAGGCGAACAGACTCTACCCGATAGCGGCAGGCGGATTGAGACAGACAGTCTGAGACAGACGGTATGAGACAGACGGTCTGAGACAGACGGTATGGGACAGGTGGTCCGAGACAGGTGGTCTGAGACAGACGGACGGAGACAGACGGTCTGAGACAGACTGACAGGGACAGACGGCCTGAGACAGACGGTACGAGACAGGCGGTCTGAGACAGGCGGACTGATACTGACGGACAGGGACAGGCGAACAGACTCTAGCCGATAGCGGCAGGCGGATTGAGACAGACGGTCTGAGACAGACGGGCTGAGACAGACGGTCCGAGACAGACGGGCTGAGACAGACGGTCTGAGACAGGTGGTCCGAGACAGGTGGTCTGAGACAGACGGACGGAGACAGACGGTCTGAGACAGACTGACAGGGACAGACGGCCTGAGACAGACGGTACGAGACAGGCGGACTGGGACTGACGGTCTGAGACAGGTGGTCTGAGACAGACGGACGGAGACAGGCGGTCTGAGACAGACGGACAGGGACAGACGGCCTGAGACAGACGGTCTGAGACAGACGGTCTGAGACAGACGGTCTTAGACAGACTGTCTGACACAGACGGGCTGGGACAGACGGTCTGAGACAGGTGGTCTAAGACGTACGGACTGAGAGAGACGGACTGAGACTGACGGACAGGGACAGGCGAACAGACGCTGCCGTATAGCGGCAGGCGGATTGAGACAGACGGTCTGAGACAGACGGTCTGAGACAGACGGTCTGAGACAGACGGTCTGAGACAGACGGTCTGAGACAGACGGGCTGAGACAGACGGTCTGAGACAGGTGGTCCGAGACAGGTGGTCTGAGACAGACGGACTGAGAGAGACGGACTGAGACTGACGGACTGCGACAGACGGACTGAGACAGGCGGTCTGAGACAGGTGGTCTGAGACAGACGGACGGAGGCAGACGGTCTGAGACAGACGGACAGGGACAGACGGCCTGAGACAGACGGTATGAGACAGGCGGTCTGAGACAGACGGGCTGAGACAGACGGTCTGAGACAGGTGGTCCGAGTCAGGTGGTCTGACACAGACGGACGGAGGCAGACGGTCTGAGACAGACGGACAGGGACAGACGGCCTGAGACAGACGGTATGAGACAGGCGGTCTGAGACAGACGGTCTGAGACAGGCGGTCTGAGACAGACGGTATGAGACAGACGGGCTGAGACAGACGGTCTGAGACAGGTGGTCCGAGACAGATGGTCTGAGACAGACGGACGGAGGCAGACGGTCTGAGACAGACGGACAGGGACAGACGGCCTGAGACAGACGGTATGAGACAGGCGGTCTGAGACAGACGGTCTGAGACAGGCGGTCTAAGACAGACGGACTGAGAGAGACGGATTGACACAGACGGTCTGAGACAGACGGTCTGAGACAGACGGTCTGAGACAGACGGTCTGAGACAGACGGTCTGAGACAGACGGTCTGAGACAGACGGTCTGAGACAGACGGTCTGAGACAGACGGCCTGAGACAGACGATCGGAGACAGGTGGTCTAAGACAGACGGACTGAGAGAGACGGACTGAGACTGACGGACTGCGACAGACGGACTGAGACAGGCGGTCTGAGACAGGCGGACTGAGACAGGCGGACTGAGACTGACGGTCCGAGACAGACGGTCTGAGACAGGCGGGCTGAGACAGACGGACTGAGACAGGCGGACTGTGACAGACGTTCTGAGACAGACGGACTGAGACAGACGGACTGAGACTGACGGACAGGGACAGGCGAACAGTCGCTGCCGGATAGCGGCAGGCGGATTGAGACGGACGGACTGATACAGACGGTCTGAAACGGACGATCTCAGACAGACGGACTGAGACTGACGGTCTGAGACAGACGATCTGAGACAGACGGTCTGAGGCAGGCGGCCTGAGGCAGACGGACTGAGACAGGCGGACTGATACTGACGGACAGGGACAGGCGAACAGACTCTACCCGATAGCGGCAGGCGGATTGAGACGGACGGTCTGAGACAGACGGCTTCAGCCAGACGGTCCGTGTCAGACGGTCCGAGACTGACGGTCTGAGACAGACGGTCTGAGACAGACGGTCTGAGACAGACGGTCTGAGACAGACGGTCTGAGACAGACGGTCTGAGACAGACGGACTGAAGCCGGCGAACGGAGACTGACGGTCTGAGACAGACGGTCTGAGACAGACGGACTGAGACAGACGGACTGATACTGACGGACAGGGACAGGCGAACAGACGCTGCCGTATAGCGGCAGGCGGATTGAGACGGACGGTCTGAGACAGACGGTCTGAGACAGACGATCTGAGACATACCGTCTGAGACAGGTGGTCTGAGACTGACCGTCTGAGACAGTTGGTCTGAGACAGGCGGTCTGAGTCAGACGGTCTGAGACAGACGGACTGAGACAGACGGACTGAGACTGACGGACAGGGACAGGCGAACAGACGCTGCCGTATAGCGGCAGGCGGATTGAGGCGGACGGTCTGAGACAGACGGTCTGAAACGGACGATCTCAGACAGACGGTCTGACACAGACGGTCTGTGACAGACGGTCTGAGACAGACGATCTGAGACAGACGGACTGAGACAGGCGGTCTGGGACAGACGGTCTGAGACAGACGGTCTGAGACAGGTGGTATGAGACAGACTGCCTGAGACAGACGGTCTGAGACAGACGGCCTGAGACAGACGGTCTGAGACAGACGGTCTGAGACAGACGGTCTTAGACAGACTGTCTGAGACAGACGGGCTGGGAGAGACGGATTGACACAGACGGTCTGAGACAGACGGTCTGAGACAGACGGTCTGAGACAGACGGTCTGAGACAGACGGTCTGAGACAGACGGGCTGAGACAGACGGTCTGAGACAGGTGGTCCGAGACAGGTGGTCTGACACAGACGGACGGAGGCAGACGGTCTGAGACAGACGGACAGGGACAGACGGCCTGAGACAGACGGTATGAGACAGGCGGTCTGAGACAGACGGTCTGAGACAGGCGGTCTGAGACAGACGGTATGAGACAGACGGGCTGAGACAGACTGTCTGAGACAGGTGGTCCGAGACAGATGGTCTGAGACAGACGGACGGAGGCAGACGGTCTGAGACAGACGGACAGGGACAGACGGCCTGAGACAGACGGTATGAGACAGGCGGTCTGAGACAGACGGTCTGAGACAGGCGGTCTGAGACAGACGGCCTGAGACAGACGGGCTAAGACAGACGGTCTTTGACAGGTGGTCCGAGACAGGTGGTCTGAGACAGACGGACGGAGACAGACGGACAGGGACAGACGGCCTGAGACAGACGGTATGAGACAGGCGGTCTGAGACAGACGGGCTGAGACAGACGGTCTGAGACAGGTGGTCCAAGTCAGGTGGTCTGACACAGACGGACGGAGGCAGACGGTCTGAGACAGACGGACAGAGACAGGTGGTCTGAGACAGACGGACGGAGACAGACGGACAGGGACAGACGGCCTGAGACAGACGGTATGAGACAGGCGGGCTGAGACAGACGGGCTGAGACAGACGGTCTGAGACAGGTGGTCCGAGTCAGGTGGTCTGACACAGACGGACGGAGGCAGACGGTCTGAGACAGACGGACAGGGACAGACGGCCTGAGACAGACGGTATGAGACAGGCGGTCTGAGACAGACGGCTTCAGACAGACGGTCCGAGACTGGCAGTCTGAGACAGACGGCTTCAGACAGACGGTCCGTGTCAGACGGTCCGAGACTGACAGTCTGAGACAGACGGTCTGAGACAGACGGACTGAAGCCGGCGAACGGAGACTGACGGCCTGAGACAGACGGTATGAGACAGGCGGTCTGAGACAAACGGGCTGAGACAGACGGTCTGAGACAGGTGGTCTGAGACAGACGGGCTGAGACAGACGGTCTGAGACAGGTGGTCCGAGTCAGGTGGTCTGACACAGACGGACGGAGGCAGACGGTCTGAGACAGACGGACAGGGACAGACGGCCTGAGACAGACGGTATGAGACAGGCGGTCTGAGACAGACGGATTGACACAGACGGTCTGAGACAGACGGTCTGAGGCAGGCGGCCTGATGCAGACGGAGTGAGACAGGCGGACTGATACTGACGGACAGGGACAGGCGAACAAACTCTACCCGATAGCGGCAGGCGGATTGAGACGGACGGTCTGAGACAGACGGTCTGAGACAGACGGTCTTTGACAGGTGGTCCGAGACAGGTGGTCTGAGACAGACGGACGGAGACAGACGGACAGGGACAGACGGCCTGAGACAGACGGTATGAGACAGGCGGTCTGAGACAGACGGGCTGAGACAGACGGTCTGAGACAGGTGGTCCGAGTCAGGTGGTCTGACACAGACGGACGGAGGCAGACGGTCTGAGACAGACGGACAGAGACAGGTGGTCTGAGACAGACGGACGGAGACAGACGGACAGGGACAGACGGCCTGAGACAGACGGTATGAGACAGGCGGGCTGAGACAGACGGGCTGAGACAGACGGTCTGAGACAGGTGGTCCGAGTCAGGTGGTCTGACACAGACGGACGGAGGCAGACGGTCTGAGACAGACGGACAGGGACAGACGGCCTGAGACAGACGGTATGAGACAGGCGGTCTGAGACAGACGGTCTGAGACAGGCGGTCTAAGACAGACGGACTGAGAGAGACGGATTGACACAGACGGTCTGAGACAGACGGACTGAAGCCGGCGAACGGAGACTGACCGTCTGAGACAGGTGGTCTGAGACAGGCGGTCTGAGTCAGACGGACTGAGACAGGCGGACTGAGACAGACGGTCTGAAACGGACGATCTCAGACAAACGGACTGAGATTGACGGTCTGAGACAGACGGTCTGAGACAGACGGTCTGAGGCAGGCGGCCTGAGGCAGACGGAGTGAGACAGGCGGACTGATACTGACGGACAGGGACAGGCGAACAAACTCTACCCGATAGCGGCAGGCGGATTGAGACGGACGGTCTGAGACAGACGGTCTGAGACAGACGGACTGAGACAGACGGACTGAGACTGACGGACAGGGACAGGCGAACAGTCGCAGCAGGATAGCGGCAGGCGGATTGAGACGGACGGACTGAGACAGACGGTCTGAAACGGACGATCTCAGACAAACGGACTGAGATTGACGGTCTGAGACAGACGGTCTGAGACAGACGGTCTGAGGCAGGCGGCCTGAGGCAGACGGAGTGAGACAGGCGGACTGATACTGACGGACAGGGACAGGCGAACAAACTCTACCCGATAGCGGCAGGCGGATTGAGACGGACGGTCTGAGACAGACGGTCTGAGACAGACGGCTTCAGACAGACGGTCCGTGTCAGACGGTCCGAGACTGACAGTCTGAGACAGACGGTCTGAGACAGACGGACTGAAGCCGGCGAACGGAGACTGACGGCCTGAGGCAGACGGAGTGAGACAGGCGGACTGATACTGACGGACAGGGACAGGCGAACAAACTCTACCCGATAGCGGCAGGCGGATTGAGACGGACGGTCTGAGACAGACGGTCTGAGACAGACGGCTTCAGACAGACGGTCCGTGTCAGACGGTCCGAGACTGACAGTCTGAGACAGACGGTCTGAGACAGACGGACTGAAGCCGGCGAACGGAGACTGACGGTCTGAGACAGACGGTCTGAGACAGACGGTCTGAGACAGACGGTCTGATACAGACGGACTGAGACAGACGGACTGAGACTGACGGACAGGGACAGGCGAACAGACGCTGCCGTATAGCGGCAGGCGGATTGAGGCGGACGGTCTGAGACAGACGGTCTGAAACGGACGATCTCAGACAGACGGTCTGACACAGACGGTATGAGACAGACGGTCTGAGACAGACGATCTGAGACAGACGGTCTGAGACAGACGGTCTGAGACAGACGGCCTGAGACAGACGGGCTAAGACAGACGGTCTTTGACAGGTGGTCCGAGACAGGTGGTCTGAGACAGACGGGCTGGGACAGACGGTCTGAGAGAGACAGTCTGATACAGACGGTCTGAGACAGACGATCTGAGACAGACGGCCTGAGACAGACAGTCTGATGCAGACGGTCTGAGACAGACGGGCTAAGACAGACGGTCTTTGACAGGTGGTCCGAGACAGGTGGTCTGAGACAGACGGGCTGGGACAGACGGTCTGAGACAGGTGGTCTAAGACAGACGGACTGAGAGAGACGGACTGAGACTGACGGACTGCGACAGACGGACTATGACAGGCGGTCTGAGACAGACGGTCTGAGACAGACGGTCTGAGACGGACGATCTCAGACAGAGGGTCTGAGACAGACGGTCTGAGACGGACGATCTCAGACAGAGGGTCTGAGACAGACGGTCTGAGAGAGACGGTCTGAGACAGACGATCTGAGACAGACGGTCTGAGACAGACGGTCTGAGACAGACGGTCTGAGACAGACGGTCTGAGACAGACGGTCTGAGACAGACGGTCTGAGACAGACGGCCTGAGACAGACGATTGGAGACAGGTGGTCTAAGACAGACGGACTGAGAGAGACGGACTGAGACTGACGGACTGCGACAGACGGACTGAGACAGGCGGTCTGAGACAGGCGGACTGAGACAGACGGACTGAGACTGACGGACAGGGACAGGCGAACAGTCACTGCCGGATAGCGGCAGGCGGATTGAGACGGACGGACTGAGACAGACGGTCTGAAACGGACGATCTCAGACAGACGGACTGAGACTGACGGTCTGAGACAGACGGTCTGAGACAGACGGTCTGAGGCAGGCGGCCTGAGGCAGACGGACTGAGACAGGCGGACTGATACTGACGGACAGGGACAGGCGAACAGACTCTACCCGATAGCGGCAGGCGGATTGAGACGGACGGTCTTAGACAGACGGCTTCAGCCAGACGGTCCGTGTCAGACGGTCCGAGACTGACGGTCTGAGACAGACGTTCTGAGACAGACGGACTGAAACCGGCGAACGGAGACTGACGGTCTGAGACGGACGGTCTGAGACAGACGGACTGAGACAGACGGACTGAGACTGACGGACAGGGACATGCGAACAGACGCTGCCGTATAGCGGCAGGCGGATTGAGGCGGACGGTCTGAGACAGACTGTATGAGACAGACGATCTGAGACAGACCGTCTGAGACAGGTGGTCTGAGACTGACCGTCTGAGACAGGTGGTCTGAGACAGGCGGTCTGAGTCAGACGGACTGAGACAGACGGACTGAGACAGACGGACTGAGACAGACGGACTGAGACAGACGGACAGGGACAGGCGAACAGTCGCAGCCGGATAGCGGCAGGCGGATTGAGACGGACGGACTGAGACAGACGGTCTGAAACGGACGATCTCAGACAGACGGACTGAGATTGACGGTCTGAGACAGACGGTCTGAGACAGACGGTCTGAGGCAGGCGGCCTGAGGCAGACGGACTGAGACAGGCGGACTGATACTGACGGACAGGGACAGGCGAACAGACTCTACCCGATAGCGGCAGGCGGATTGAGACGGACGGTCTGAGACAGACGGCTTCAGCCAGACGGTCCGTGTCAGACGGTCCGAGACTGACGGTCTGAGACTGACGGTCTGAGACAGACGGTCTGAGACAGACGGACTGAAGCCGGCGAACGGAGACTGACGGTCTGAGACAGACGGTCTGAAACGGACGATCTCAGACAGACGGTCTGAGACAGACGGTCTAAGACAGACGGTCTGAGACAGACGATCTGAGACAGACGGACTGAGACAGGCGGTCTGGGACAGACGGTCTGAGACAGACGGTCTGAGACAGGTGGTATGAGACAGACTGCCTGAGACAGACGGTCTGAGACAGGCGGTCTGAGACAGACGGTCTGAGACAGACGGTCTGGGACAGACGGTATGGGACAGACGGCCTGAGACAGACAGTCTGATACCGACGGATTGAGACAGACGGTCTGAGACAGACGGTCTGACAGAGACAGTCTGATACAGACGGTCTGAGACAGACGATCTGAGACAGACGGTCTGAGACAGACGGTCTGAGACAGACGGTCTGGGACAGACGGTCTGAGACAGACGGTCTAAGACAGACGGTCTGAGACAGACGGTCTGAGACAGACGGTCTGAGACAGACGGATTGAGACAGACGGTATGGGACAGACGGCCTGAGACAGACAGTCTGATACCGACGGTCTGAGACAGACGGACAGGGACAGACGGCGTGAGACAGACGGTCTGAGACAGACGGTCTGAGACAGGCGGTCTAAGACAGACGGACTGAGACAGACGGACTGAGACAGGCGGTCTGGGACAGACGGTCTGAGACAGACGGTCTGAGACAGGTGGTATGAGACAGACGGCCTGAGACAGACGGTCTGAGACAGACGGTCTGAGGCAGGCGGCCTGAGGCAGACGGACTGAGACAGGCGGACTGATACTGACGGACAGGGACAGGCGAACAGACTCTACCCGATAGCGGCAGGCGGATTGAGACGGACGGTCTGAGACACACGGCTTCAGCCAGACGGTCCGTGTCAGACGGTCCGAGACTGACGGTCTGAGACTGGCGGTCTGAGACAGACGGTCTGAGACAGACGGACTGAAGCCGGCGAACGGAGACTGACGGTCTGAGACAGACGGTCTGAAACGGACGATCTCAGACAGACGGTCTGAGACAGACGGTCTAAGACAGACGGTCTGAACAGACGATCTGAGACAGACGGACTGAGACAGGCGGTATGGGACAGACGGTCTGAGACAGACTGTCTGAGACAGGTGGTATGAGACAGACTGCCTGAGACAGACGGACTGAGACAGGCGGTCTGGGACAGACGGATTGAGACAGACGGTATGGGACAGACGGCCTGAGACAGACAGTCTGATACCGACGGATTGAGACAGACGGTCTGAGACAGACGGACTGAGACAGACGGACTGAGACTAACGGACAGGGACAGGCGAACAGACGCTGCCGTATAGCGGCAGGCGGATTGAGACGGACGGTCTGAGACAAACGGTCTGAAACGGACGATATCACACAGACGGTCTGAGACAGACGGTCTGAGACAGACGGTCTGAGACAGACGGATTGAGACAGACGGTATGGGACAGACGGCCTGAGACAGACAGTCTGATACCGACGGTCTGAGACAGACGGACAGGGACAGACGGCGTGAGACAGACGGTCTGAGACAGACGGTCTGAGACAGACGGTCTGAGACAGGCGGTCTAAGACAGACGGACTGAGACAGACGAACTGAGACTAACGGACAGGGACAGGCGAACAGACGCTGCCGTATAGCGGCAGGCGGATTGAGACGGACGGTCTGAGACAGACGGCTTCAGCCAGACGGTCCGTGTCAGACGGTCCGAGACTGACGGTCTGAGACTGACGGTCTGAGACAGACGGTCTGAGACAGACGGACTGAAGCCGGCGAACGGAGACTGACGGTCTGAGACAGACGGTCTGAAACGGACGATCTCAGACAGACGGTCTGAGACAGACGGTCTAAGACAGACGATCTGAACAGACGGACTGAGACAGGCGGTCTGGGACAGACGGTCTGAGACAGACGGTCTGAGACAGGTGGTATGAGACAGACGGCCTGAGACAGACGGCCTGAGACAGACGGTCTGAGGCAGGCGGCCTGAGGCAGACGGACTGAGACAGGCGGACTGATACTGACGGACAGGGACAGGCGAACAGACTCTACCCGATAGCGGCAGGCGGATTGAGACGGACGGTCTGAGACAGACGGCTTCAGCCAGACGGTCCGTGTCAGACGGTCCGAGACTGACGGTCTGAGACTGACGGTCTGAGACAGACGGTCTGAGACTGACGGACTGAAGCCGGCGAACGGAGACTGACGGTCTGAGACAGACGGTCTGAAACGGACGATCTCAGACAGACGGTCTGAGACAGACGGTCTAAGACAGACGGTCTGAACAGACGATCTGAGACAGACGGACTGAGACAGGCGGTCTGAGACAGACGGTCTGAGACAGACGGTCTGAGACAGACGGTCTGAGGCAGACGGTCTGAGACAGACGGTCTGAGACAGACGGTCTGGGACAGACGGTCTGAGACAGACGGTCTGAGACAGACGGTCAGAGACAGACGGATTGAGACAGACGGTATGGGACAGACGGCCTGAGACAGACAGTCTGATACCGACGGATTGAGACAGACGGTCTGAGACAGACGGTCTGAGAGAGACAGTCTGATACAGACGGTCTGAGACAGACGATCTGAGACAGACGGTCTGAGACAGACGGTCTGAGACAGACGGTCTGGGACAGACGGTCTGAGACAGACGGTCTAAGACAGACGGTCTGAGACAGACGGTCTGAGACAGACTGTCAGAGACAGACGGATTGAGACAGACGGTATGGGACAGACGGCCTGAGACAGACAGTCTGATACCGACGGTCTGAGACAGACGGACAGGGACAGACGGCGTGAGACAGACGGTCTGAGACAGACGGTCTGAGACAGGCGGTCTAAGACAGACGGACTGAGACAGACGGACTGAGACAGGCGGTCTGGGACAGACGGTCTGAGACAGACGGTCTGAGACAGGTGGTATGAGACAGACTGCCTGAGACAGACGGACTGAGACAGGCGGTCTTGGACAGACGGATTGAGACAGACGGTATGGGACAGACGGCCTGAGACAGACAGTCTGATACCGACGGATTGAGACAGACGGTCTGAGACAGACGGTCTGAGAGAGACAGTCTGATACAGACGGTCTGAGACAGACGATCTGAGACAGACGGTCTGAGACAGACGGTCTGAGACAGACGGTCTGGGACAGACGGTCTGAGACAGACGGTCTAAGACAGACGGTCTGAGACAGACGGTCTGAGACAGACGGTCTGAGACAGACGGATTGAGACAGACGGTATGGGACAGACGGCCTGAGACAGACAGTCTGATACCGACGGTCTGAGACAGACGGACAGGGACAGACGGCGTGAGACAGACGGTCTGAGACAGACGGACTGATACAGGCGGTCTGGGACAGACGGTCTGAGACAGACGGTCTGAGACAGGTGGTATGAGACAGACGGCCTGAGACAGACGGTCTGAGACAGACGGTCTGAGGCAGGCGGCCTGAGGCAGACGGACTGAGACAGGCG
Source organism: Coelioxys conoideus (assembly GCA_947623535.1). Classification (NCBI taxonomy): domain Eukaryota; kingdom Metazoa; phylum Arthropoda; class Insecta; order Hymenoptera; family Megachilidae; genus Coelioxys; species Coelioxys conoideus. The sequence goes on along the minus strand of OX392451.1, from coordinate 13,507,231 downwards.
GACTGATACTGACGGACAGGGACAGGCGAACAGACTCTACCCGATAGCGGCAGGCGGATTGAGACGGACGGTCTGAGACAGACGGCTTCAGCCAGACGGTCCGTGTCAGACGGTCCGAGACTGACGGTCTGAGACTGACGGTCTGAGACAGACGGTCTGAGACAGACGGACTGAAGCCGGCGAACGGAGACTGACGGTCTGAGACAGACGGTCTGAAACGGACGATCTCAGACAGACGGTCTGAGACAGACGGTCTAAGACAGACGGTCTGAACAGACGGACTGAGACAGGCGGTCTGGGACAGACGGTCTGAGACAGACGGCCTGAGACAGGTGGTATGAGACAGACGGCCTGAGACAGACGGCCTGAGACAGACGGTCTGAGGCAGGCGGCCTGAGGCAGACGGACTGAGACAGGCGGACTGATACTGACGGACAGGGACAGGCGAACAGACTCTACCCGATAGCGGCAGGCGGATTGAGACGGACGGTCTGAGACAGACGGCTTCAGCCAGACGGTCCGTGTCAGACGGTCCGAGACTGACGGTCTGAGACTGACGGTCTGAGACAGACGGTCTGAGACAGACGGTCTGAGACAGACGGTCTGAGACAGACGGTCTGAGACAGACGGATTGAGACAGACGGTATGGGACAGACGGCCTGAGACAGACAGTCTGATACCGACGGTCTGAGACAGACGGACAGGGACAGACGGCGTGAGACAGACGGTCTGAGACAGACGGTCTGAGAGAGGCGGTCTAAGACAGACGGACTGAGACAGACGGACTGAGACTAACGGACAGGGACAGGCGAACAGACGCTGCCGTATAGCGGCAGGCGGATTGAGACGGACGGTCTGAGACAGACGGCTTCAGCCAGACGGTCCGTGTCAGACGGTCCGAGACTGACGGTCTGAGACTGACGGTCTGAGACAGACGGTCTGAGACAGACGGACTGAAGCCGGCGAACGGAGACTGACGGTCTGAGACAGACGGTCTGAAACGGACGATCTCAGACAGACGGTCTGAGACAGACGGACTAAGACAGACGGTCTGAACAGACGGACTGAGACAGGCGGTCTGGGACAGACGGTCTGAGACAGACGGTCTGAGACAGGTGGTATGAGACAGACGGCCTGAGACAGACGGCCTGAGACAGACGGTCTGAGACAGACGGTCTGAGGCAGGCGGCCTGAGGCAGACGGACTGAGACAGGCGGACTGATACTGACGGACAGGGACAGGCGAACAGACTCTACCCGATAGCGGCAGGCGGATTGAGACGGACGGTCTGAGACAGACGGCTTCAGCCAGACGGTCCGTGTCAGACGGTCCGAGACTGACGGTCTGAGACTGACGGTCTAAGACAGACGGTCTGAGACAGACGGTCTGAGACAGACGGTCTGAGACAGACGGATTGAGACAGACGGTATGGGACAGACGGCCTGAGACAGACAGTCTGATACCGACGGTCTGAGACAGACGGACAGGGACAGACGGCGTGAGACAGACGGTCTGAGACAGACGGTCTGAGACAGGCGGTCTAAGACAGACGGACTGAGACAGACGGACTGAGACAGGCGGTCTGGGACAGACGGATTGAGACAGACGGTATGGGACAGACGGCCTGAGACAGACAGTCTGATACCGACGGATTGAGACAGACGGTCTGAGACAGACGGTCTGAGAGAGACAGTCTGATACAGACGGTCTGAGACAGACGATCTGAGACAGACGGTCTGAGACAGACGGTCTGAGACAGACGGTCTGGGACAGACGGTCTGAGACAGACGGTCTAAGACAGACGGTCTGAGACAGACGGTCTGAGACAGACGGTCTGAGACAGACGGATTGAGACAGACGGTATGGGACAGACGGCCTGAGACAGACAGTCTGATACCGACGGTCTGAGACAGACGGACAGGGACAGACGGCGTGAGACAGACGGTCTGAGACAGACGGTCTGAGACAGGCGGTCTAAGACAGACGGACTGAGACAGACGGACTGAGACAGGCTGTCTGGGACAGACGGTCTGAGACAGACGGTCTGAGACAGGTGGTATGAGACAGACGGACTGAGACTGACGGACAGGGACATGCGAACAGACGCTGCCGTATAGCGGCAGGCGGATTGAGGCGGACGGTCTGAGACAGACTGTATGAGACAGACGATCTGAGACAGACCGTCTGAGACAGGTGGTCTGAGACTGACCGTCTGAGACAGGTGGTCTGAGACAGGCGGTCTGAGTCAGACGGACTGAGACAGACGGACTGAGACAGACGGACTGAGACAGACGGACTGAGACTGACGGACAGGGACAGGCGAACAGTCGCAGCCGGATAGCGGCAGGCGGATTGAGACGGACGGACTGAGACAGACGGTCTGAAACGGACGATCTCAGACAGACGGACTGAGATTGACGGTCTGAGACAGACGGTCTGAGACAGACGGTCTGAGGCAGGCGGCCTGAGGCAGACGGACTGAGACAGGCGGACTGATACTGACGGACAGGGACAGGCGAACAGACTCTACCCGATAGCGGCAGGCGGATTGAGACGGACGGTCTGAGACAGACGGCTTCAGCCAGACGGTCCGTGTCAGACGGTCCGAGACTGACGGTCTGAGACTGACGGTCTGAGACAGACGGTCTGAGACAGACGGACTGAAGCCGGCGAACGGAGACTGACGGTCTGAGACAGACGGTCTGAAACGGACGATCTCAGACAGACGGTCTGAGACAGACGGTCTAAGACAGACGGTCTGAGACAGACGATCTGAGACAGACGGACTGAGACAGGCGGTCTGGGACAGACGGTCTGAGACAGACGGTCTGAGACAGGTGGTATGAGACAGACTGCCTGAGACAGACGGTCTGAGACAGGCGGTCTGAGACAGACGGTCTGAGACAGACGGTCTGGGACAGACGGTATGGGACAGACGGCCTGAGACAGACAGTCTGATACCGACGGATTGAGACAGACGGTCTGAGACAGACGGTCTGAGAGAGACAGTCTGATACAGACGGTCTGAGACAGACGATCTGAGACAGACGGTCTGAGACAGACGGTCTGAGACAGACGGTCTGGGACAGACGGTCTGAGACAGACGGTCTAAGACAGACGGTCTGAGACAGACGGTCTGAGACAGACGGTCTGAGACAGACGGATTGAGACAGACGGTATGGGACAGACGGCCTGAGACAGACAGTCTGATACCGACGGTCTGAGACAGACGGACAGGGACAGACGGCGTGAGACAGACGGTCTGAGACAGACGGTCTGAGACAGGCGGTCTAAGACAGACGGACTGAGACAGACGGACTGAGACAGGCGGTCTGGGACAGACGGTCTGAGACAGACGGTCTGAGACAGGTGGTATGAGACAGACGGCCTGAGACAGACGGTCTGAGACAGACGGTCTGAGGCAGGCGGCCTGAGGCAGACGGACTGAGACAGGCGGACTGATACTGACGGACAGGGACAGGCGAACAGACTCTACCCGATAGCGGCAGGCGGATTGAGACGGACGGTCTGAGACACACGGCTTCAGCCAGACGGTCCGTGTCAGACGGTCCGAGACTGACGGTCTGAGACTGGCGGTCTGAGACAGACGGTCTGAGACAGACGGACTGAAGCCGGCGAACGGAGACTGACGGTCTGAGACAGACGGTCTGAAACGGACGATCTCAGACAGACGGTCTGAGACAGACGGTCTAAGACAGACGGTCTGAACAGACGATCTGAGACAGACGGACTGAGACAGGCGGTATGGGACAGACGGTCTGAGACAGACTGTCTGAGACAGGTGGTATGAGACAGACTGCCTGAGACAGACGGACTGAGACAGGCGGTCTGGGACAGACGGATTGAGACAGACGGTATGGGACAGACGGCCTGAGACAGACAGTCTGATACCGACGGATTGAGACAGACGGTCTGAGACAGACGGACTGAGACAGACGGACTGAGACTAACGGACAGGGACAGGCGAACAGACGCTGCCGTATAGCGGCAGGCGGATTGAGACGGACGGTCTGAGACAAACGGTCTGAAACGGACGATATCACACAGACGGTCTGAGACAGACGGTCTGAGACAGACGGTCTGAGACAGACGGATTGAGACAGACGGTATGGGACAGACGGCCTGAGACAGACAGTCTGATACCGACGGTCTGAGACAGACGGACAGGGACAGACGGCGTGAGACAGACGGTCTGAGACAGACGGTCTGAGACAGACGGTCTGAGACAGGCGGTCTAAGACAGACGGACTGAGACAGACGAACTGAGACTAACGGACAGGGACAGGCGAACAGACGCTGCCGTATAGCGGCAGGCGGATTGAGACGGACGGTCTGAGACAGACGGCTTCAGCCAGACGGTCCGTGTCAGACGGTCCGAGACTGACGGTCTGAGACTGACGGTCTGAGACAGACGGTCTGAGACAGACGGACTGAAGCCGGCGAACGGAGACTGACGGTCTGAGACAGACGGTCTGAAACGGACGATCTCAGACAGACGGTCTGAGACAGACGGTCTAAGACAGACGATCTGAACAGACGGACTGAGACAGGCGGTCTGGGACAGACGGTCTGAGACAGACGGTCTGAGACAGGTGGTATGAGACAGACGGCCTGAGACAGACGGCCTGAGACAGACGGTCTGAGGCAGGCGGCCTGAGGCAGACGGACTGAGACAGGCGGACTGATACTGACGGACAGGGACAGGCGAACAGACTCTACCCGATAGCGGCAGGCGGATTGAGACGGACGGTCTGAGACAGACGGCTTCAGCCAGACGGTCCGTGTCAGACGGTCCGAGACTGACGGTCTGAGACTGACGGTCTGAGACAGACGGTCTGAGACAGACGGACTGAAGCCGGCGAACGGAGACTGACGGTCTGAGACAGACGGTCTGAAACGGACGATCTCAGACAGACGGTCTGAGACAGACGGTCTAAGACAGACGGTCTGAACAGACGATCTGAGACAGACGGACTGAGACAGGCGGTCTGAGACAGACGGTCTGAGACAGACGGTCTGAGACAGACGGTCTGAGGCAGACGGTCTGAGACAGACGGTCTGAGACAGACGGTCTGGGACAGACGGTCTGAGACAGACGGTCTGAGACAGACGGTCAGAGACAGACGGATTGAGACAGACGGTATGGGACAGACGGCCTGAGACAGACAGTCTGATACCGACGGATTGAGACAGACGGTCTGAGACAGACGGTCTGAGAGAGACAGTCTGATACAGACGGTCTGAGACAGACGATCTGAGACAGACGGTCTGAGACAGACGGTCTGAGACAGACGGTCTGGGACAGACGGTCTGAGACAGACGGTCTAAGACAGACGGTCTGAGACAGACGGTCTGAGACAGACGGTCAGAGACAGACGGATTGAGACAGACGGTATGGGACAGACGGCCTGAGACAGACAGTCTGATACCGACGGTCTGAGACAGACGGACAGGGACAGACGGCGTGAGACAGACGGTCTGAGACAGACGGTCTGAGACAGGCGGTCTAAGACAGACGGACTGAGACAGACGGACTGAGACAGGCGGTCTGGGACAGACGGTCTGAGACAGACGGTCTGAGACAGGTGGTATGAGACAGACTGCCTGAGACAGACGGACTGAGACAGGCGGTCTGGGACAGACGGATTGAGACAGACGGTATGGGACAGACGGCCTGAGACAGACAGTCTGATACCGACGGATTGAGACAGACGGTCTGAGACAGACGGTCTGAGAGAGACAGTCTGATACAGACGGTCTGAGACAGACGATCTGAGACAGACGGTCTGAGACAGACGGTCTGAGACAGACGGTCTGGGACAGACGGTCTGAGACAGACGGTCTAAGACAGACGGTCTGAGACAGACGGTCTGAGACAGACGGTCTGAGACAGACGGATTGAGACAGACGGTATGGGACAGACGGCCTGAGACAGACAGTCTGATACCGACGGTCTGAGAGAGACGGACAGGGACAGACGGCGTGAGACAGACGGTCTGAGACAGACGGACTGATACAGGCGGTCTGGGACAGACGGTCTGAGACAGACGGTCTGAGACAGGTGGTATGAGACAGACGGCCTGAGACAGACGGTCTGAGACAGACGGTCTGAGGCAGGCGGCCTGAGGCAGACGGACTGAGACAGGCGGACTGATACTGACGGACAGGGACAGGCGAACAGACTCTACCCGATAGCGGCAGGCGGATTGAGACGGACGGTCTGAGACAGACGGCTTCAGCCAGACGGTCCGTGTCAGACGGTCCGAGACTGACGGTCTGAGACTGACGGTCTGAGACAGACGGTCTGAGACAGACGGACTGAAGCCGGCGAACGGAGACTGACGGTCTGAGACAGACGGTCTGAAACGGACGATCTCAGACAGACGGTCTGAGACAGACGGTCTAAGACAGACGGTCTGAACAGACGGACTGAGACAGGCGGTCTGGGACAGACGGTCTGAGACAGACGGCCTGAGACAGGTGGTATGAGACAGACGGCCTGAGACAGACGGCCTGAGACAGACGGTCTGAGGCAGGCGGCCTGAGGCAGACGGACTGAGACAGGCGGACTGATACTGACGGACAGGGACAGGCGAACAGACTCTACCCGATAGCGGCAGGCGGATTGAGACGGACGGTCTGAGACAGACGGCTTCAGCCAGACGGTCCGTGTCAGACGGTCCGAGACTGACGGTCTGAGACTGACGGTCTGAGACAGACGGTCTGAGACAGACGGTCTGAGACAGACGGTCTGAGACAGACGGTCTGAGACAGACGGATTGAGACAGACGGTATGGGACAGACGGCCTGAGACAGACAGTCTGATACCGACGGTCTGAGACAGACGGACAGGGACAGACGGCGTGAGACAGACGGTCTGAGACAGACGGTCTGAGAGAGGCGGTCTAAGACAGACGGACTGAGACAGACGGACTGAGACTAACGGACAGGGACAGGCGAACAGACGCTGCCGTATAGCGGCAGGCGGATTGAGACGGACGGTCTGAGACAGACGGCTTCAGCCAGACGGTCCGTGTCAGACGGTCCGAGACTGACGGTCTGAGACTGACGGTCTGAGACAGACGGTCTGAGACAGACGGACTGAAGCCGGCGAACGGAGACTGACGGTCTGAGACAGACGGTCTGAAACGGACGATCTCAGACAGACGGTCTGAGACAGACGGTCTAAGACAGACGGTCTGAACAGACGGACTGAGACAGGCGGTCTGGGACAGACGGTCTGAGACAGACGGTCTGAGACAGGTGGTATGAGACAGACGGCCTGAGACAGACGGCCTGAGACAGACGGTCTGAGACAGACGGTCTGAGGCAGGCGGCCTGAGGCAGACGGACTGAGACAGGCGGACTGATACTGACGGACAGGGACAGGCGAACAGACTCTACCCGATAGCGGCAGGCGGATTGAGACGGACGGTCTGAGACAGACGGCTTCAGCCAGACGGTCCGTGTCAGACGGTCCGAGACTGACGGTCTGAGACTGACGGTCTGAGACAGACGGTCTGAGACAGACGGACTGAAGCCGGCGAACGGAGACTGACGGTCTGAGACAGACGGTCTGAAACGGACGATCTCAGACAGACGGTCTGAGACAGACGGTCTAAGACAGACGGTCTGAACAGACGGACTGAGACAGGCGGTCTGGGACAGACGGTCTGAGACAGACGGTCTGAGACAGGTGGTATGAGACAGACGGCCTGAGACAGACGGCCTGAGACAGACGGTCTGAGACAGACGGTCTGAGGCAGGCGGCCTGTGGCAGACGGACTGAGACAGGCGGACTGATACTGACGGACAGGGACAGGCGAACAGACTCTACCCGATAGCGGCAGGCGGATTGAGACGGACGGTCTGAGACAGACGGCTTCAGCCAGACGGTCCGTGTCAGACGGTCCGAGACTGACGGTCTGAGACTGACGGTCTGAGACAGACGGTCTGAGACAGACGGACTGAAGCCGGCGAACGGAGACTGACGGTCTGAGACAGACGGTCTGAAACGGACGATCTCAGACAGACGGTCTGAGACAGACGGTCTAAGACAGACGGTCTGAACAGACGGACTGAGACAGGCGGTCTGAGACAGACGGTCTGAGACAGGTGGTATGAGACAGACTGCCTGAGACAGACGGACTGAGACAGGCGGTCTGGGACAGACGGATTGAGACAGACGGTATGGGACAGACGGCCTGAGACAGACAGTCTGATACCGACGGATTGAGACAGACGGTCTGAGACAGACGGTCTGAGAGAGACAGTCTGATACAGACGGTCTGAGACAGACGATCTGAGACAGACGGTCTGAGACAGACGGTCTGAGACAGACGGTCTGGGACAGACGGTCTGAGACAGACGGTCTAAGACAGACGGTCTGAGACAGACGGTCTGAGACAGACGGTCTGAGACAGACGGATTGAGACAGACGGTATGGGACAGACGGCTTGAGACAGACAGTCTGATACCGACGGTCTGAGACAGACGGACAGGGACAGACGGCGTGAGACAGACGGTCTGAGACAGACGGTCTGAGACAGGCGGTCTAAGACAGACGGACTGAGACAGACGGACTGAGACAGGCGGTCTGGGACAGACGGTCTGAGACAGACGGTCTGCGACAGGTGGTATGAGACAGACGGCCTGAGACAGACGGTCTGAGACAGACGGTCTGAGGCAGGCGGCCTGAGGCAGACGGACTGAGACAGGCGGACTGATACTGACGGACAGGGACAGGCGAACAGACTCTACCCGATAGCGGCAGGCGGATTGAGACGGACGGTCTGAGACAGACGGCTTCAGCCAGACGGTCCGTGTCAGACGGTCCGAGACTGACGGTCTGAGACTGACGGTCTGAGACAGACGGTCTGAGACAGACGGACTGAAGCCGGCGAACGGAGACTGACGGTCTGAGACAGACGGTCTGAAACGGACGATCTCAGACAGACGGTCTGAGACAGACGGTCTAAGACAGACGGTCTGAACAGACGGACTGAGACAGGCGGTCTGAGACAGACGGTCTGAGACAGGTGGTATGAGACAGACTGCCTGAGACAGACGGACTGAGACAGGCGGTCTGGGACAGACGGATTGAGACAGACGGTATGGGACAGACGGCCTGAGACAGACAGTCTGATACCGACGGATTGAGACAGACGGTCTGAGACAGACGGTCTGAGAGAGACAGTCTGATACAGACGGTCTGAGACAGACGATCTGAGACAGACGGTCTGAGACAGACGGTCTGAGACAGACGGTCTGGGACAGACGGTCTGAGACAGACGGTCTAAGACAGACGGTCTGAGACAGACGGTCTGAGACAGACGGTCTGAGACAGACGGATTGAGACAGACGGTATGGGACAGACGGCCTGAGACAGACAGTCTGATACCGACGGTCTGAGACAGACGGACAGGGACAGACGGCGTGAGACAGACGGTCTGAGACAGACGGTCTGAGACAGGCGGTCTAAGACAGACGGACTGAGACAGACGGACTGAGACAGGCGGTCTGGGACAGACGGACTGAGACAGACGGTCTGAGACAGGTGGTATGAGACAGACGGCCTGAGACAGACGGCCTGAGACAGACGGTCTGAGGCAGGCGGCCTGAGGCAGACGGACTGAGACAGGCGGACTGATACTGACGGACAGGGACAGGCGAACAGACTCTACCCGATAGCGGCAGGCGGATTGAGACGGACGGTCTGAGACAGACGGCTTCAGCCAGACGGTCCGTGTCAGACGGTCCGAGACTGACGGACTGAGACTGACGGTCTGAGACAGACGGTCTGAGACAGACGGACTGAAGCCGGCGAACGGAGACTGACGGTCTGAGACAGACGGTCTGAAACGGACGATCTCAGACAGACGGTCTGAGACAGACGGTCTAAGACAGACGGTCTGAACAGACGGACTGAGACAGGCGGTCTGGGACAGACGGTCTGAGACAGACGGTCTGAGACAGGTGGTATGAGACAGACGGCCTGAGACAGACGGCCTGAGACAGACGGTCTGAGGCAGGCGGCCTGAGGCAGACGGACTGAGACAGGCGGACTGATACTGACGGACAGGGACAGGCGAACAGACTCTACCCGATAGCGGCAGGCGGATTGAGACGGACGGTCTGAGACAGACGGCTTCAGCCAGACGGTCCGTGTCAGACGGTCCGAGACTGACGGTCTGAGACAGACGGTCTGAGACAGACGGTCTGAGACAGACGGTCTGAGACAGACGGATTGAGACAGACGGTATGGGACAGACGGCCTGAGACAGACAGTCTGATACCGACGGTCTGAGACAGACGGACAGGGACAGACGGCGTGAGACAGACGGTCTGAGACAGACGGCCTGAGACAGACGGTCTGAGACAGACGGTCTGAGGCAGGCGGCCTGAGGCAGACGGACTGAGACAGGCGGACTGATACTGACGGACAGGGACAGGCGAACAGACTCTACCCGATAGCGGCAGGCGGATTGAGACGGACGGTCTGAGACAGACGGCTTCAGCCAGACGGTCCGTGTCAGACGGTCCGAGACTGACGGTCTGAGACTGACGGTCTGAGACAGACGGTCTGAGACAGACGGACTGAAGCCGGCGAACGGAGACTGACGGTCTGAGACAGACGGTCTGAAACGGACGATCTCAGACAGACGGTCTGAGACAGACGGTCTAAGACAGACGGTCTGAACAGACGGACTGAGACAGGCGGTCTGAGACAGACGGTCTGAGACAGGTGGTATGAGACAGACTGCCTGAGACAGACGGACTGAGACAGGCGGTCTGGGACAGACGGATTGAGACAGACGGTATGGGACAGACGGCCTGAGACAGACAGTCTGATACCGACGGATTGAGACAGACGGTCTGAGACAGACGGTCTGAGAGAGACAGTCTGATACAGACGGTCTGAGACAGACGATCTGAGACAGACGGTCTGAGACAGACGGTCTGAGACAGACGGTCTGGGACAGACGGTCTGAGACAGACGGTCTAAGACAGACGGTCTGAGACAGACGGTCTGAGACAGACGGTCTGAGACAGACGGATTGAGACAGACGGTATGGGACAGACGGCCTGAGACAGACAGTCTGATACCGACGGTCTGAGACAGACGGACAGGGACAGACGGCGTGAGACAGACGGTCTGAGACAGACGGTCTGAGACAGGCGGTCTAAGACAGACGGACTGAGACAGACGGACTGAGACAGGCGGTCTGGGACAGACGGACTGAGACAGACGGTCTGAGACAGGTGGTATGAGACAGACGGCCTGAGACAGACGGCCTGAGACAGACGGTCTGAGGCAGGCGGCCTGAGGCAGACGGACTGAGACAGGCGGACTGATACTGACGGACAGGGACAGGCGAACAGACTCTACCCGATAGCGGCAGGCGGATTGAGACGGACGGTCTGAGACAGACGGCTTCAGCCAGACGGTCCGTGTCAGACGGTCCGAGACTGACGGACTGAGACTGACGGTCTGAGACAGACGGTCTGAGACAGACGGACTGAAGCCGGCGAACGGAGACTGACGGTCTGAGACAGACGGTCTGAAACGGACGATCTCAGACAGACGGTCTGAGACAGACGGTCTAAGACAGACGGTCTGAACAGACGGACTGAGACAGGCGGTCTGGGACAGACGGTCTGAGACAGACGGTCTGAGACAGGTGGTATGAGACAGACGGCCTGAGACAGACGGCCTGAGACAGACGGTCTGAGGCAGGCGGCCTGAGGCAGACGGACTGAGACAGGCGGACTGATACTGACGGACAGGGACAGGCGAACAGACTCTACCCGATAGCGGCAGGCGGATTGAGACGGACGGTCTGAGACAGACGGCTTCAGCCAGACGGTCCGTGTCAGACGGTCCGAGACTGACGGTCTGAGACAGACGGTCTGAGACAGACGGTCTGAGACAGACGGTCTGAGACAGACGGATTGAGACAGACGGTATGGGACAGACGGCCTGAGACAGACAGTCTGATACCGACGGTCTGAGACAGACGGACAGGGACAGACGGCGTGAGACAGACGGTCTGAGACAGACGGCCTGAGACAGACGGTCTGAGACAGACGGTCTGAGGCAGGCGGCCTGAGGCAGACGGACTGAGACAGGCGGACTGATACTGACGGACAGGGACAGGCGAACAGACTCTACCCGATAGCGGCAGGCGGATTGAGACGGACGGTCTGAGACAGACGGCTTCAGCCAGACGGTCCGTGTCAGACGGTCCGAGACTGACGGTCTGAGACTGACGGTCTGAGACAGACGGTCTGAGACAGACGGACTGAAGCCGGCGAACGGAGACTGACGGTCTGAGACAGACGGTCTGAAACGGACGATCTCAGACAGACGGTCTGAGACAGACGGTCTAAGACAGACGGTCTGAACAGACGGACTGAGACAGGCGGTCTGAGACAGACGGTCTGAGACAGGTGGTATGAGACAGACTGCCTGAGACAGACGGACTGAGACAGGCGGTCTGGGACAGACGGATTGAGACAGACGGTATGGGACAGACGGCCTGAGACAGACAGTCTGATACCGACGGATTGAGACAGACGGTCTGAGACAGACGGTCTGAGAGAGACAGTCTGATACAGACGGTCTGAGACAGACGATCTGAGACAGACGGTCTGAGACAGACGGTCTGAGACAGACGGTCTGGGACAGACGGTCTGAGACAGACGGTCTAAGACAGACGGTCTGAGACAGACGGTCTGAGACAGACGGTCTGAGACAGACGGATTGAGACAGACGGTATGGGACAGACGGCCTGAGACAGACAGTCTGATACCGACGGTCTGAGACAGACGGACAGGGACAGACGGCGTGAGACAGACGGTCTGAGACAGACGGTCTGAGACAGGCGGTCTAAGACAGACGGACTGAGACAGACGGACTGAGACAGGCGGTCTGGGACAGACGGACTGAGACAGACGGTCTGAGACAGGTGGTATGAGACAGACGGCCTGAGACAGACGGCCTGAGACAGACGGTCTGAGGCAGGCGGCCTGAGGCAGACGGACTGAGACAGGCGGACTGATACTGACGGACAGGGACAGGCGAACAGACTCTACCCGATAGCGGCAGGCGGATTGAGACGGACGGTCTGAGACAGACGGCTTCAGCCAGACGGTCCGTGTCAGACGGTCCGAGACTGACGGACTGAGACTGACGGTCTGAGACAGACGGTCTGAGACAGACGGACTGAAGCCGGCGAACGGAGACTGACGGTCTGAGACAGACGGTCTGAAACGGACGATCTCAGACAGACGGTCTGAGACAGACGGTCTAAGACAGACGGTCTGAACAGACGGACTGAGACAGGCGGTCTGGGACAGACGGTCTGAGACAGACGGTCTGAGACAGGTGGTATGAGACAGACGGCCTGAGACAGACGGCCTGAGACAGACGGTCTGAGGCAGGCGGCCTGAGGCAGACGGACTGAGACAGGCGGACTGATACTGACGGACAGGGACAGGCGAACAGACTCTACCCGATAGCGGCAGGCGGATTGAGACGGACGGTCTGAGACAGACGGCTTCAGCCAGACGGTCCGTGTCAGACGGTCCGAGACTGACGGTCTGAGACAGACGGTCTGAGACAGACGGTCTGAGACAGACGGTCTGAGACAGACGGATTGAGACAGACGGTATGGGACAGACGGCCTGAGACAGACAGTCTGATACCGACGGTCTGAGACAGACGGACAGGGACAGACGGCGTGAGACAGACGGTCTGAGACAGACGGTCTGAGACAGACGGTCTAAGACAGACGGACTGAGACAGACGGACTGAGACTAACGGACAGGGACAGGCGAACAGACGCTGCCGTATAGCGGCAGGCGGATTGAGACGGTCGGTCTGAGACAGACGGCTTCAGCCAGACGGTCCGTGTCAGACGGTCCGAGACTGACGGTCTGAGACTGACGGTCTGAGACAGACGGTCTGAGACAGACGGACTGAAGCCGGCGAACGGAGACTGACGGTCTGAGACAGACGGTCTGAAACGGACGATCTCAGACAGACGGTCTGAGACAGACGGTCTAAGACAGACGGTCTGAACAGACGGACTGAGACAGGCGGTCTGGGACAGACGGTCTGAGACAGACGGTCTGAGACAGGTGGTATGAGACAGACGGCCTGAGACAGACGGCCTGAGACAGACGGTCTGAGGCCGGCGGCCTGAGGCAGACGGACTGAGACAGGCGGACTGATACTGACGGACAGGGACAGGCAAACAGACTCTACCCGATAGCGGCAGGCGGATTGAGACGGACGGTCTGAGACAGACGGCTTCAGCCAGACGGTCCGTGTCAGACGGTCCGAGACTGACGGTCTGAGACTGACGGTCTGAGACAGACGGTCTGAGACAGACGGACTGAAGCCGGCGAACGGAGACTGACGGTCTGAGACAGACGGTCTGAAACGGACGATCTCAGACAGACGGTCTGAGACAGACGGTCTAAGACAGACGGTCTGAACAGACGATCTGAGACAGACGGACTGAGACAGGCGGTCTGAGACAGACGGTCTGAGACAGACGGTCTGAGACAGACGGTCTGAGGCAGACGGTCTGAGACAGACGGTCTGAGACAGACGGTCTAAGACAGACGGTCTGAGACAGACGGTCTGAGACAGACGGTCTGAGACAGACGGATTGAGACAGACGGTATGGGACAGACGGCCTGAGACAGACAGTCTGATACCGACGGTCTGAGACAGACGGACAGGGACAGACGGCGTGAGACAGACGGTCTGAGACAGACGGTCTGAGACAGGCGGTCTAAGACAGACGGACTGAGACAGACGGACTGAGACTAACGGACAGGGACAGGCGAACAGACGCTGCCGTATAGCGGCAGGCGGATTGAGACGGACGGTCTGAGACAGACGGCTTCAGCCAGACGGTCCGTGTCAGACGGTCCGAGACTGACGGTCCGAGACTGACGGTCTGAGACAGACGGTCTGAGACAGACGGACTGAAGCCGGCGAACGGAGACTGACGGTCTGAGACAGACGGTCTGAAACGGACGATCTCAGACAGACGGTCTGAGACAGACGGTCTAAGACAGACGGTCTGAACAGACGGACTGAGACAGGCGGTCTGGGACAGACGGTCTGAGACAGACGGTCTGAGACAGGTGGTATGAGACAGACGGCCTGAGACAGACGGTCTGAGACAGACGGTCTGAGGCAGGCGGCCTGAGGCAGACGGACTGAGACAGGCGGACTGATACTGACGGACAGGGACAGGCGAACAGACTCTACCCGATAGCGGCAGGCGGATTGAGACGGACGGTCTGAGACAGACGGCTTCAGCCAGACGGTCCGTGTCAGACGGTCCGAGACTGACGGTCTGAGACTGACGGTCTGAGACAGACGGTCTGAGACAGACGGACTGAAGCCGGCGAACGGAGACTGACGGTCTGAGACAGACGGTCTGAAACGGACGATCTCAGACAGACGGTCTGAGACAGACGGTATAAGACAGACGGTCTGAGACAGACGATCTGAGACAGACGGACTGAGACAGGCGGTCTGGGACAGACGGTCTGAGACAGACGGTCTGAGACAGGTGGTATGAGACAGACTGCCTGAGACAGACGGTCTGAGACAGGCGGTCTGGGACAGACGGTCTGAGACAGACGGTCTGAGACAGACGGTCTGGGACAGACGGTCTGAGACAGACGGTCTAAGACAGACGGTCTGAGACAGACGGTCTGAGACAGACGGTCTGAGACAGACGGATTGAGACAGACGGTATGGGACAGACGGCCTGAGACAGACAGTCTGATACCGACGGATTGAGACAGACGGTCTGAGACAGACGGTCTGAGAGAGACAGTCTGATACAGACGGTCTGAGACAGACGATCTGAGACAGACGGTCTGAGACAGACGGTCTGAGACAGACGGTCTGGGACAGACGGTCTGAGACAGACGGTCTAAGACAGACGGTCTGAGACAGACGGTCTGAGACAGACGGTCTGAGACAGACGGATTGAGACAGACGGTATGGGACAGACGGCCTGAGACAGACAGTCTGATACCGACGGTCTGAGACAGACGGACAGGGACAGACGGCGTGAGACAGATGGTCTGAGACAGACGGTCTGAGACAGGCGGTCTAAGACAGACGGACTGAGACAGACGGACTGAGACTAACGGACAGGGACAGGCGAACAGACGCTGCCGTATAGCGGCAGGCGGATTGAGACGGACGGTCTGAGACAGACGGCTTCAGCCAGACGGTCCGTGTCAGACGGTCCGAGACTGACGATCTCAGACAGACGGTCTGAGACAGACGGTCTAAGACAGACGGTCTGAACAGACGGACTGAGACAGGCGGTCTGGGACAGACGGTCTGAGACAGACGGTCTGAGACAGGTGGTATGAGACAGACGGCCTGAGACAGACGGTCTGAGACAGACGGTCTGAGGCAGGCGGCATGAGGCAGACGGACTGAGACAGGCGGACTGATACTGACGGACAGGGACAGGCGAACAGACTCTACCCGATAGCGGCAGGCGGATTGAGACGGACGGTCTGAGACAGACGGCTTCAGCCAGACGGTCCGTGTCAGACGGTCCGAGACTGACGGTCTGAGACTGACGGTCTGAGACAGACGGACTGAAGCCGGCGAACGGAGACTGACGGTCTGAGACAGACGGTCTGAAACGGACGATCTCAGACAGACGGTCTGAGACAGACGGTCTAAGACAGACGGTCTGAACAGACGATCTGAGACAGACGGACTGAGACAGGCGGTCTGGGACAGACGGTCTGAGACAGACGGTCTGAGACAGGTGGTATGAGACAGACTGCCTGAGACAGACGGACTGAGACAGGCGGTCTGGGACAGACGGATTGAGACAGACGGTATGGGACAGACGGCCTGAGACAGACAGTCTGATACCGACGGATTGAGACAGACGGTCTGAGACAGACGGTCTGAGAGAGACAGTCTGATACAGACGGTCTGAGACAGACGATCTGAGACAGACGGTCTGAGACAGACGGTCTGAGACAGACGGTCTGGGACAGACGGTCTGAGACAGACGGTCTAAGACAGACGGTCTGAGACAGACGGTCTGAGACAGACGGTCTGAGACAGACGGATTGAGACAGACGGTATGGGACAGACGGCCTGAGACAGACAGTCTGATACCGACGGTCTGAGACAGACGGACAGGGACAGACGGCGTGAGACAGACGGTCTGAGACAGACGGTCTGAGACAGGCGGTCTAAGACAGACGGACTGAGACAGACGGACTGAGACTAACGGACAGGGACAGGCGAACAGACGCTGCCGTATAGCGGCAGGCGGATTGAGACGGACGGTCTGAGACAAACGGTCTGAAACGGACGATATCACACAGACGGTCTGAGACAGACGGTCTGAGACAGACGGTCTGAGACAGACGGTCTGAGACAGACGGTCTGAGACAGACGGTCTGAGACAGACGGTCTGAGACAGACGGATTGAGACAGACGGTATGGGACAGACGGCCTGAGACAGACAGTCTGATACCGACGGATTGAGACAGACGGTCTGAGAGAGACAGTCTGATACAGACGGTCTGAGACAGACGATCTGAGACAGACGGTCTGAGACAGACGGTCTGAGACAGACAGTCTGAGACAGGCGGCCTGAGGCAGACGGACTGAGACAGGCGGACTGATACTGACGGACAGGGACAGGCGAACAGACTCTACCCGATAGCGGCAGGCGGATTGAGACGGACGGTCTGAGACAGACGGTCTGAGACAGACGGTCTGAGACGGACGATCTCAGTCGGAGGGTCTGAGACAGACGGTCTGAGACAGACGGTCTGAGACAGACGGTCTGAGACAGACGGGCTGAGACAGACGGTCTGAGACAGGTGGTCCGAGACAGGTGGTCTGAGACAGACGGACGGAGACAGACGGTCTGAGACAGACGGACAGGGACAGACGGCCTGAGACAGACGGTCTGAGACAGACGGTCTGAGACAGACGGTCTGAGGCAGGCGGCCTGAGGCAGACGGACTGAGACAGGCGGACTGATACTGACGGACAGGGACAGGCGAACAGACTCTACCCGATAGCGGCAGGCGGATTGAGACGGACGGTCTGAGACAGACGGCTTCAGCCAGACGGTCCGTGTCAGACGGTCCGAGACTGACGGTCTGAGACAGACGTTCTGAGACAGACGGACTGAAACCGGCGAACGGAGACTGACGGTCTGAGACAGACGGACTGAGACAGACGGACTGAGACTGACGGACAGGGACATGCGAACAGACGCTGCTGTATAGCGGCAGGCGGATTGAGACGGACGGTCTGAGACAGACGGTCTGAGACAGACGATCTGAGACAGACCGTCTGAGACAGGTGGTCTGAGACTGACCGTCTGAGACAGGTGGTCTGAGACAGGCGGTCTGAGTCAGACGGACTGAGACAGACGGACTGAGACAGACGGTCTGAGACAGACGGTCTGAGACAGACGGTCTGAGACAGACGGATTGAGACAGACGGTATGGGACAGACGGACTGAGACAGACGGTCTGAAACGGACGATCTCAGACAGACGGACTCAGATTGACGGTCTGAGACAGACGGTCTGAGACAGACGGTCTGAGGCAGGCGGCCTGAGGCAGACGGACTGAGACAGGCGGACTGATACTGACGGACAGGGACAGGCGAACAGACTCTACCCGATAGCGGCAGGCGGATTGAGACGGACGGTCTGAGACAGACGGCTTCAGCCAGACGGTCCGTGTCAGACGGTCCGAGACTGACGGTCTGAGACTGACGGTCTGAGACAGACGGTCTGAGACAGACGGACTGAAGCCGGCGAACGGAGACTGACGGTCTTAAACGGACGGTCTAAGACAGACGGTCTGAGACAGACGGTCTGAGACAGACGGTCTGAGACAGACGGATTGAGACAGACGGTATGGGACAGACGGCCTGAGACAGACAGTCTGATACCGACGGATTGAGACAGACGGTCTGAGACAGACGGTCTGAGAGAGACAGTCTGATACAGACGGTCTGAGACAGACGATCTGAGACAGACGGTCTGAGACAGACGGTCTGAGACAGACGGTCTGAGACAGACGGTCTGGTACAGACGGTCTGAGACAGACGGTCTAAGACAGACGGTCTGAGACAGACGGTCTGAGACAGACGGTCTGAGACAGACGGATTGAGACAGACGGTATGGGACAGACGGCCTGAGACAGACAGTCTGATACCGACGGTCTGAGACAGACGGTCTGAGACAGACGGTCTGTGAGAGACAGTCTGATACAGACGGTCTGAGACAGACGATCTGAGACAGACGGTCTGAGACAGACGGTCTGAGACAGACGGTCTGGGACAGACGGTCTGAGACAGACGGTCTAAGACAGACGGTCTGAGACAGACGGTCTGAGACAGACGGTCTGAGACAGACGGATTGAGACAGACGGTATGGGACAGACGGCCTGAGACAGACAGTCTGATACCGACGGTCTGAGACAGACGGACAGGGACAGACGGCGTGAGACAGACGGTCTGAGACAGACGGTCTGAGACAGGCGGTCTAAGACAGACGGACTGAGACAGACGGACTGAGACTAACGGACAGGGAGAGGCGAACAGACGCTGCCGTATAGCGGCAGGCGGATTGAGACGGACGGTCTGAGACAAACGGTCTGAAACGGACGATATCACACAGACGGTCTGAGACAGACGGTCTGAGACAGACGGTCTGAGACAGACGGTCTGAGACAGACGGTCTGAGACAGACGGTCTGAGACAGACGGTCTGAGACAGACGGTCTGAGACAGACGGTCTGAGACAGACGGTCTGAGACAGACGGTCTGAGACAGACGGTCTGAGACAGACGGATTGAGACAGACGGTATGGGACAGACGGCCTGAGACAGACAGTCTGATACCGACGGATTGAGACAGTCGGTCTGAGAGAGACAGTCTGATACAGACGGTCTGAGACAGACGATCTGAGACAGACGGTCTGAGACAGACGGTCTGAGACAGACGGTCTGAGACAGGCGGCCTGAGGCAGACGGACTGAGACAGGCGGACTGATACTGACGGACAGGGACAGGCGAACAGACTCTACCCGATAGCGGCAGGCGGATTGAGACGGACGGTCTGAGACAGACGGTCTGAGACAGACGGTCTGAGACGGACGATCTCAGTCGGAGGGTCTGAGACAGACGGTCTGAGACAGACGGGCTGAGACAGACGGTCTGAGACAGGTGGTCCGAGACAGGTGGTCTGAGACAGACGGACGGAGACAGACGGTCTGAGACAGACGGACACGGACAGACGGCCTGAGACAGACGGTCTGAGACAGACGGTCTGAGACAGACGGTCTGAGGCAGGCGGCCTGAGGCAGACGGACTGAGACAGGCGGACTGATACTGACGGACAGGGACAGGCGAACAGACTCTACCCGATAGCGGCAGGCGGATTGAGACGGACGGTCTGAGACAGACGGTCAGGGACAGACGGCTTCAGACAGACGGTCCGTGTCAGACGGTCCGAGACTGACGGTCTGAGACAGTCGGTCTGAGACAGACGGACTGAAGCCGGCGAACGGAGACTGACGGTCTGAGACAGGCGGTCTGAAACAGACGGACTGAGACAGACGGACTGAGACTGACGGACAGGGACAGGCGAACAGACTCTACCCGATAGCGGCAGGCGGACTGAGACGGACGGTCTGAGACAGACGGCTTCAGCCAGACGGTCCGTGTCAGACGGTCCGAGACTGACGGTCTGAGACTGACGGTCTGAGACAGACGGTCTGAGACAGACGGACTGAAGCCGGCGAACGGAGACTGACGGTCTGAAACGGACGATCTCAGACAGACGGTCTGAGACAGACGGTCTAAGACAGACGGTCTGAACAGACGGACTGAGACAGGCGGTCTGGGACAGACGGTCTGAGACAGACGGTCTGAGACAGGTGGTATGAGACAGACGGCCTGAGACACACGGTCTGAGACAGACGGTCTGAGGCAGGCGGCCTGAGGCAGACGGACTGAGACAGGCGGACTGATACTGACGGACAGGGACAGGCGAACAGACTCTACCCGATAGCGGCAGGCGGATTGAGACGGACGGTCTGAGACAGACGGCTTCAGCCAGACGGTCCGTGTCAGACGGTCCGAGACTGACGGTCTGAGACTGACGGTCTGAGACAGACGGTCTGAGACAGACGGACTGAAGCCGGCGAACGGAGACTGACGGTCTGAGACAGACGGACTGAGACAGACGGTCTGAGACAGGTGGTATGAGACAGACGATCTGAGACAGACGGACTGAGACAGGCGGTCTGAGACAGGCGGTCTGAGACAGACGGTCTGAGACAGACGGTCTGAGACAGACGGTCTGAGGCAGACGGTCTGAGACAGACGGTCTGAGACAGACGGTCTAAGACAGACGGTCTGAGACAGACGGTCTGAGACAGACGGTCTGAGACAGACGGTCTGAGACAGACGGATTGAGACAGACGGTATGGGACAGACGGCCTGAGACAGACAGTCTGATACCGACGGTCTGAGACAGACGGACAGGGACAGACGGCGTGAGACAGATGGTCTGAGACAGACGGTCTGAGACAGGCGGTCTAAGACAGACGGACTGAGACAGACGGACTGAGACTAACGGACAGGGACAGGCGAACAGACGCTGCCGTATAGCGGCAGGCGGATTGAGACGGACGGTCTGAGACAGACGGCTTCAGCCAGACGGTCCGTGTCAGACGGTCCGAGACTGACGGTCTGAGACTGACGGTCTGAGACAGACAGTCTGAGACAGACGGACTGAAGCCGGCGAACGGAGACTGACGGTCTGAGACAGACGGTCTGAAACGGACGATCTCAGACAGACGGTCTGAGACAGACGGTCTAAGACAGACGGTCTGAACAGACGGACTGAGACAGGCGGTCTGGGACAGACGGTCTGAGACAGACGGTCTGAGACAGGTGGTATGAGACAGACGGCCTGAGACAGACGGTCTGAGACAGACGGTCTGAGGCAGGCGGCCTGAGGCAGACGGACTGAGACAGGCGGACTGATACTGACGGACAGGGACAGGCGAACAGACTCTACCCGATAGCGGCAGGCGGATTGAGACGGACGGTCTGAGACAGACGGCTTCAGCCAGACGGTCCGTGTCAGACGGTCCGAGACTGACGGTCTGAGACTGACGGTCTGAGACAGACGGACTGAAGCCGGCGAACGGAGACTGACGGTCTGAGACAGACGGTCTGAAACGGACGATCTCAGACAGACGGTCTGAGACAGACGGTCTAAGACAGACGGTCTGAACAGACGATCTGAGACAGACGGACTGAGACAGGCGGTCTGGGACAGACGGTCTGAGACAGACGGTCTGAGACAGGTGGTATGAGACAGACTGCCTGAGACAGACGGACTGAGACAGGCGGTCTGGGACAGACGGATTGAGACAGACGGTATGGGACAGACGGCCTGAGACAGACAGTCTGATACCGACGGATTGAGACAGACGGTCTGAGACAGACGGTCTGAGAGAGACAGTCTGATACAGACGGTCTGAGACAGACGATCTGAGACAGACGGTCTGAGACAGACGGTCTGAGACAGACGGTCTGGGACAGACGGTCTGAGACAGACGGTCTAAGACAGACGGTCTGAGACAGACGGTCTGAGACAGACGGTCTGAGACAGACGGATTGAGACAGACGGTCTGAGACAGACGGTCTGAGACAGACGGTCTGAGACAGACGGTCTGGTACAGACGGTCTGAGACAGACGGTCTAAGACAGACGGTCTGAGACAGACGGTCTGAGACAGACGGTCTGAGACAGACGGATTGAGACAGACGGTATGGGACAGACGGCCTGAGACAGACAGTCTGATACCGACGGTCTGAGACAGACGGTCTGAGACAGACGGTCTGAGAGAGACAGTCTGATACAGACGGTCTGAGACAGACGATCTGAGACAGACGGTCTGAGACAGACGGTCTGAGACAGACGGTCTGGGACAGACGGTCTGAGACAGACGGTCTAAGACAGACGGTCTGAGACAGACGGTCTGAGACAGACGGTCTGAGACAGACGGATTGAGACAGACGGTATGGGACAGACGGCCTGAGACAGACAGTCTGATACCGACGGTCTGAGACAGACGGACAGGGACAGACGGCGTGAGACAGACGGTCTGAGACAGACGGTCTGAGACAGGCGGTCTAAGACAGACGGACTGAGACAGACGGACTGAGACTAACGGACAGGGAGAGGCGAACAGACGCTGCCGTATAGCGGCAGGCGGATTGAGACGGACGGTCTGAGACAAACGGTCTGAAACGGACGATATCACACAGACGGTCTGAGACAGACGGTCTGAGACAGACGGTCTGAGACAGACGGTCTGAGACAGACGGTCTGAGACAGACGGTCTGAGACAGACGGTCTGAGACAGACGGTCTGAGACAGACGGTCTGAGACAGACGGTCTGAGACAGACGGATTGAGACAGACGGTATGGGACAGACGGCCTGAGACAGACAGTCTGATACCGACGGATTGAGACAGTCGGTCTGAGAGAGACAGTCTGATACAGACGGTCTGAGACAGACGATCTGAGACAGACGGTCTGAGACAGACGGTCTGAGACAGACGGTCTGAGACAGGCGGCCTGAGGCAGACGGACTGAGACAGGCGGACTGATACTGACGGACAGGGACAGGCGAACAGACTCTACCCGATAGCGGCAGGCGGATTGAGACGGACGGTCTGAGACAGACGGTCTGAGACGGACGATCTCAGTCGGAGGGTCTGAGACAGACGGTCTGAGACAGACGGGCTGAGACAGACGGTCTGAGACAGGTGGTCCGAGACAGGTGGTCTGAGACAGACGGACGGAGACAGACGGTCTGAGTCAGACGGACAGGGACAGACGGCCTGAGACAGACGGTCTGAGACAGACGGTCTGAGACAGACGGTCTGAGGCAGGCGGCCTGAGGCAGACGGACTGAGACAGGCGGACTGATACTGACGGACAGGGACAGGCGAACAGACTCTACCCGATAGCGGCAGGCGGATTGAGACGGACGGTCTGAGACAGACGGTCAGGGACAGACGGCTTCAGACAGACGGTCCGTGTCAGACGGTCCGAGACTGACGGTCTGAGACAGTCGGTCTGAGACAGACGGACTGAAGCCGGCGAACGGAGACTGACGGTCTGAGACAGACGGTCTGAAACAGACGGACTGAGACAGACGGACTGAGACTGACGGACAGGGACAGGCGAACAGACTCTACCCGATAGCGGCAGGCGGATTGAGACGGACGGTCTGAGACAGACGGCTTCAGCCAGACGGTCCGTGTCAGACGGTCCGAGACTGACGGTCTGAGACTGACGGTCTGAGACAGACGGTCTGAGACAGACGGACTGAAGCCGGCGAACGGAGACTGACGGTCTGAGACAGACGGTCTGAAACGGACGATCTCAGACAGACGGTCTGAGACACACGGTCTAAGACAGACGGTCTGAACAGACGGACTGAGACAGGCGGTCTGGGACAGACGGTCTGAGACAGACGGTCTGAGACAGGTGGTATGAAACAGACGGCCTGAGACACACGGTCTGAGACAGACGGTCTGCGGCAGGCGGCCTGAGGCAGACGGACTGAGACAGGCGGACTGATACTGACGGACAGGGACAGGCGAACAGACTCTACCCGATAGCGGCAGGCGGATTGAGACGGACGGTCTGAGACAGACGGCTTCAGCCAGACGGTCCGTGTCAGACGGTCCGAGACTGACGGTCTGAGACTGACGGTCTGAGACAGACGGTCTGAGACAGACGGACTGAAGCCGGCGAACGGAGACTGACGGTCTGAGACAGACGGACTGAGACAGACGGTCTGAGACAGGTGGTATGAGACAGACGATCTGAGACAGACGGACTGAGACAGGCGGTCTGAGACAGGCGGTCTGAGACAGACGGTCTGAGACAGACGGTCTGAGACAGACGGTCTGAGGCAGACGGTCTGAGACAGACGGTCTGAGACAGACGGTCTAAGACAGACGGTCTGAGACAGACGGTCTGAGACAGACGGTCTGAGACAGACGGATTGAGACAGACGGTATGGGACAGACGGCCTGAGACAGACAGTCTGATACCGACGGTCTGAGACAGACGGACAGGGACAGACGGCGTGAGACAGATGGTCTGAGACAGACGGTCTGAGACAGGCGGTCTAAGACAGACGGACTGAGACAGACGGACTGAGACTAACGGACAGGGACAGGCGAACAGACGCTGCCGTATAGCGGCAGGCGGATTGAGACGGACGGTCTGAGACAGACGGCTTCAGCCAGACGGTCCGTGTCAGACGGTCCGAGACTGACGGTCTGAGACTGACGGTCTGAGACAGACAGTCTGAGACAGACGGACTGAAGCCGGCGAACGGAGACTGACGGTCTGAGACAGACGGTCTGAAACGGACGATCTCAGACAGACGGTCTGAGACAGACGGTCTAAGACAGACGGTCTGAACAGACGGACTGAGACAGGCGGTCTGGGACAGACGGTCTGAGACAGACGGTCTGAGACAGGTGGTATGAGACAGACGGCCTGAGACAGACGGTCTGAGACAGACGGTCTGAGGCAGGCGGCCTGAGGCAGACGGACTGAGACAGGCGGACTGATACTGACGGACAGGGACAGGCGAACAGACTCTACCCGATAGCGGCAGGCGGATTGAGACGGACGGTCTGAGACAGACGGCTTCAGCCAGACGGTCCGTGTCAGACGGTCCGAGACTGACGGTCTGAGACTGACGGTCTGAGACAGACGGACTGAAGCCGGCGAACGGAGACTGACGGTCTGAGACAGACGGACTGAGACAGACGGTCTGAGACAGGTGGTATGAGACAGACGATCTGAGACAGACGGACTGAGACAGGCGGTCTGAGACAGGCGGTCTGAGACAGACGGTCTGAGACAGACGGTCTGAGACAGACGGTCTGAGGCAGACGGTCTGAGACAGACGGTCTGAGACAGACGGTCTAAGACAGACGGTCTGAGACAGACGGTCTGAGACAGACGGTCTGAGACAGACGGTCTGAGACAGACGGATTGAGACAGACGGTATGGGACAGACGGCCTGAGACAGACAGTCTGATACCGACGGTCTGAGACAGACGGACAGGGACAGACGGCGTGAGACAGATGGTCTGAGACAGACGGTCTGAGACAGGCGGTCTAAGACAGACGGACTGAGACAGACGGACTGAGACTAACGGACAGGGACAGGCGAACAGACGCTGCCGTATAGCGGCAGGCGGATTGAGACGGACGGTCTGAGACAGACGGCTTCAGCCAGACGGTCCGTGTCAGACGGTCCGAGACTGACGGTCTGAGACTGACGGTCTGAGACAGACAGTCTGAGACAGACGGACTGAAGCCGGCGAACGGAGACTGACGGTCTGAGACAGACGGTCTGAAACGGACGATCTCAGACAGACGGTCTGAGACAGACGGTCTAAGACAGACGGTCTGAACAGACGGACTGAGACAGGCGGTCTGGGACAGACGGTCTGAGACAGACGGTCTGAGACAGGTGGTATGAGACAGACGGCCTGAGACAGACGGTCTGAGACAGACGGTCTGAGGCAGGCGGCCTGAGGCAGACGGACTGAGACAGGCGGACTGATACTGACGGACAGGGACAGGCGAACAGACTCTACCCGATAGCGGCAGGCGGATTGAGACGGACGGTCTGAGACAGACGGCTTCAGCCAGACGGTCCGTGTCAGACGGTCCGAGACTGACGGTCTGAGACTGACGGTCTGAGACAGACGGACTGAAGCCGGCGAACGGAGACTGACGGTCTGAGACAGACGGTCTGAAACGGACGATCTCAGACAGACGGTCTGAGACAGACGGTCTAAGACAGACGGTCTGAACAGACGATCTGAGACAGACGGACTGAGACAGGCGGTCTGGGACAGACGGTCTGAGACAGACGGTCTGAGACAGGTGGTATGAGACAGACTGCCTGAGACAGACGGACTGAGACAGGCGGTCTGGGACAGACGGATTGAGACAGACGGTATGGGACAGACGGCCTGAGACAGACAGTCTGATACCGACGGATTGAGACAGACGGTCTGAGACAGACGGTCTGAGAGAGACAGTCTGATACAGACGGTCTGAGACAGACGATCTGAGACAGACGGTCTGAGACAGACGGTCTGAGACAGACGGTCTGGGACAGACGGTCTGAGACAGACGGTCTAAGACAGACGGTCTGAGACAGACGGTCTGAGACAGACGGTCTGAGACAGACGGATTGAGACAGACGGTCTGAGACAGACGGTCTGAGACAGACGGTCTGAGACAGACGGTCTGGTACAGACGGTCTGAGACAGACGGTCTAAGACAGACGGTCTGAGACAGACGGTCTGAGACAGACGGTCTGAGACAGACGGATTGAGACAGACGGTATGGGACAGACGGCCTGAGACAGACAGTCTGATACCGACGGTCTGAGACAGACGGTCTGAGACAGACGGTCTGAGAGAGACAGTCTGATACAGACGGTCTGAGACAGACGATCTGAGACAGACGGTCTGAGACAGACGGTCTGAGACAGACGGTCTGGGACAGACGGTCTGAGACAGACGGTCTAAGACAGACGGTCTGAGACAGACGGTCTGAGACAGACGGTCTGAGACAGACGGATTGAGACAGACGGTATGGGACAGACGGCCTGAGACAGACAGTCTGATACCGACGGTCTGAGACAGACGGACAGGGACAGACGGCGTGAGACAGACGGTCTGAGACAGACGGTCTGAGACAGGCGGTCTAAGACAGACGGACTGAGACAGACGGACTGAGACTAACGGACAGGGAGAGGCGAACAGACGCTGCCGTATAGCGGCAGGCGGATTGAGACGGACGGTCTGAGACAAACGGTCTGAAACGGACGATATCACACAGACGGTCTGAGACAGACGGTCTGAGACAGACGGTCTGAGACAGACGGTCTGAGACAGACGGTCTGAGACAGACGGTCTGAGACAGACGGTCTGAGACAGACGGTCTGAGACAGACGGTCTGAGACAGACGGTCTGAGACAGACGGATTGAGACAGACGGTATGGGACAGACGGCCTGAGACAGACAGTCTGATACCGACGGATTGAGACAGTCGGTCTGAGAGAGACAGTCTGATACAGACGGTCTGAGACAGACGATCTGAGACAGACGGTCTGAGACAGACGGTCTGAGACAGACGGTCTGAGACAGGCGGCCTGAGGCAGACGGACTGAGACAGGCGGACTGATACTGACGGACAGGGACAGGCGAACAGACTCTACCCGATAGCGGCAGGCGGATTGAGACGGACGGTCTGAGACAGACGGTCTGAGACGGACGATCTCAGTCGGAGGGTCTGAGACAGACGGTCTGAGACAGACGGGCTGAGACAGACGGTCTGAGACAGGTGGTCCGAGACAGGTGGTCTGAGACAGACGGACGGAGACAGACGGTCTGAGTCAGACGGACAGGGACAGACGGCCTGAGACAGACGGTCTGAGACAGACGGTCTGAGACAGACGGTCTGAGGCAGGCGGCCTGAGGCAGACGGACTGAGACAGGCGGACTGATACTGACGGACAGGGACAGGCGAACAGACTCTACCCGATAGCGGCAGGCGGATTGAGACGGACGGTCTGAGACAGACGGTCAGGGACAGACGGCTTCAGACAGACGGTCCGTGTCAGACGGTCCGAGACTGACGGTCTGAGACAGTCGGTCTGAGACAGACGGACTGAAGCCGGCGAACGGAGACTGACGGTCTGAGACAGACGGTCTGAAACAGACGGACTGAGACAGACGGACTGAGACTGACGGACAGGGACAGGCGAACAGACTCTACCCGATAGCGGCAGGCGGATTGAGACGGACGGTCTGAGACAGACGGCTTCAGCCAGACGGTCCGTGTCAGACGGTCCGAGACTGACGGTCTGAGACTGACGGTCTGAGACAGACAGTCTGAGACAGACGGACTGAAGCCGGCGAACGGAGACTGACGGTCTGAGACAGACGGTCTGAAACGGACGATCTCAGACAGACGGTCTGAGACACACGGTCTAAGACAGACGGTCTGAACAGACGGACTGAGACAGGCGGTCTGGGACAGACGGTCTGAGACAGACGGTCTGAGACAGGTGGTATGAAACAGACGGCCTGAGACACACGGTCTGAGACAGACGGTCTGCGGCAGGCGGCCTGAGGCAGACGGACTGAGACAGGCGGACTGATACTGACGGACAGGGACAGGCGAACAGACTCTACCCGATAGCGGCAGGCGGATTGAGACGGACGGTCTGAGACAGACGGCTTCAGCCAGACGGTCCGTGTCAGACGGTCCGAGACTGACGGTCTGAGACTGACGGTCTGAGACAGACGGTCTGAGACAGACGGACTGAAGCCGGCGAACGGAGACTGACGGTCTGAGACAGACGGACTGAGACAGACGGTCTGAGACAGGTGGTATGAGACAGACGATCTGAGACAGACGGACTGAGACAGGCGGTCTGAGACAGGCGGTCTGAGACAGACGGTCTGAGACAGACGGTCTGAGACAGACGGTCTGAGGCAGACGGTCTGAGACAGACGGTCTGAGACAGACGGTCTAAGACAGACGGTCTGAGACAGACGGTCTGAGACAGACGGTCTGAGACAGACGGATTGAGACAGACGGTATGGGACAGACGGCCTGAGACAGACAGTCTGATACCGACGGTCTGAGACAGACGGACAGGGACAGACGGCGTGAGACAGATGGTCTGAGACAGACGGTCTGAGACAGGCGGTCTAAGACAGACGGACTGAGACAGACGGACTGAGACTAACGGACAGGGACAGGCGAACAGACGCTGCCGTATAGCGGCAGGCGGATTGAGACGGACGGTCTGAGACAGACGGCTTCAGCCAGACGGTCCGTGTCAGACGGTCCGAGACTGACGGTCTGAGACTGACGGTCTGAGACAGACAGTCTGAGACAGACGGACTGAAGCCGGCGAACGGAGACTGACGGTCTGAGACAGACGGTCTGAAACGGACGATCTCAGACAGACGGTCTGAGACAGACGGTCTAAGACAGACGGTCTGAACAGACGGACTGAGACAGGCGGTCTGGGACAGACGGTCTGAGACAGACGGTCTGAGACAGGTGGTATGAGACAGACGGCCTGAGACAGACGGTCTGAGACAGACGGTCTGAGGCAGGCGGCCTGAGGCAGACGGACTGAGACAGGCGGACTGATACTGACGGACAGGGACAGGCGAACAGACTCTACCCGATAGCGGCAGGCGGATTGAGACGGACGGTCTGAGACAGACGGCTTCAGCCAGACGGTCCGTGTCAGACGGTCCGAGACTGACGGTCTGAGACTGACGGTCTGAGACAGACGGACTGAAGCCGGCGAACGGAGACTGACGGTCTGAGACAGACGGTCTGAAACGGACGATCTCAGACAGACGGTCTGAGACAGACGGTCTAAGACAGACTGTCTGAACAGACGATCTGAGACAGACGGACTGAGACAGGCGGTCTGGGACAGACGGTCTGAGACAGACGGTCTGAGACAGGTGGTATGAGACAGACTGCCTGAGACAGACGGACTGAGACAGGCGGTCTGGGACAGACGGATTGAGACAGACGGTCTGAGACAGACGGATTGAGACAGACGGTATGGGACAGACGGCCTGAGACAGACAGTCTGATACCGACGGTCTGAGACAGACGGACAGGGACAGACGGCGTGAGACAGACGGTCTGAGACAGACGGTCTGAGACAGGCGGTCTAAGACAGACGGACTGAGACAGACGGACTGAGACTAACGGACAGGGACAGGCGAACAGACGCTGCCGTATAGCGGCAGGCGGATTGAGACGGACGGTCTGAGACAAACGGTCTGAAACGGACGATATCACACAGACGGTCTGAGACAGACGGTCTGAGACAGACGGTCTGAGACAGACGGTCTGAGACAGACGGTCTGAGACAGACGGTCTGAGACAGACGGTCTGAGACAGACGGTCTGAGACAGACGGTCTGAGACAGACGGTCTGAGACAGACGGTCTGAGACAGACGGATTGAGACAGACGGTATGGGACAGACGGCCTGAGACAGACAGTCTGATACCGACGGATTGAGACAGACGGTCTGAGAGAGACAGTCTGATACAGACGGTCTGAGACAGACGATCTGAGACAGACGGTCTGAGACAGACGGTCTGAGACAGACGGTCTGAGACAGGCGGCCTGAGGCAGACGGACTGAGACAGGCGGACTGATACTGACGGACAGGGACAGGCGAACAGACTCTACCCGATAGCGGCAGGCGGATTGAGACGGACGGTCTGAGACAGACGGTCTGAGACAGACGGTCTGAGACGGACGATCTCAGTCGGAGGGTCTGAGACAGACGGTCTGAGACAGACGGTCTGAGACAGACGGGCTGAGACAGACGGTCTGAGACAGACGGGCTGAGACAGACGGTCTGAGACAGGTGGTCCGAGACAGGTGGTCTGAGACAGACGGACAGAGACAGACGGTCTGAGACAGACGGACAGGGACAGACGGCCTGAGACAGACGGTACGAGACAGGCGGTCTGAGACAGGCGGACTGAGACAGGCGGACTGAGACTGACGGTCTGAGACAGACGGTCCGAGACAGACGGTCTGAGGCAGGCGGCCTGAGGCAGACGGACTGAGACAGGCGGACTGATACTGACGGACAGGGACAGGCGAACAGACTCTACCCGATAGCGGCAGGCGGATTGAGACGGACGGTCTGAGACAGACGGTCTGAAACGGACGATCTCAGACAGACGGACTGAGATTGACGGTCTGAGACAGACGGTCTGAGACAGACGGTCTGAGACAGACGGTCTGAGGCAGGCGGCCTGAGGCAGACGGACTGAGACAGGCGGACTGATACTGACGGACAGGGACAGGCGAACAGACTCTACCCGATAGCGGCAGGCGGATTGAGACGGACGGTCTGAGACAGACGGCTTCAGCCAGACGGTCCGTGTCAGACGGTCCGAGACTGACGGTCTGAGACTGACGGTCTGAGACAGACGGTCTGAGACAGACGGACTGAAGCCGGCGAACGGAGACTGACGGTCTGAGACAGACGGTCTGAAACGGACGATCTCAGACAGACGGTCTGAGACAGACGGTCTAAGACAGACGTTCTGAGACAGACGATCTGAGACAGACGGACTGAGACAGGCGGTCTGGGACAGACGGTCTGAGACAGACGGTCTGAGACAGGTGGTATGAGACAGACTGCCTGAGACAGACGGTCTGAGACAGGCGGTCTGGGACAGACGGTCTGAGACAGACGGTCTGAGACAGACGGTCTGGGACAGACGGTCTGAGACAGACGGTCTGAGACAGACGGATTGAGACAGACGGTATGGGACAGACGGCCTGAGACAGACAGTCTGATACCGACGGATTGAGACAGACGGTCTGAGACAGACGGTCTGAGACAGACGGTCTGAGAGAGACAGTCTGATACAGACGGTCTGAGACAGACGATCTGAGACAGACGGTCTGAGACAGACGGTCTGAGACAGACGGTCTGGGACAGACGGTCTGAGACAGACGGTCTAAGACAGACGGTCTGAGACAGACGGTCTGAGACAGACGGTCTGAGACAGACGGATTGAGACAGACGGTATGGGACAGACGGCCTGAGACAGACAGTCTGATACCGACGGTCTAAGACAGGCGGACTGAGACTGACGGTCTGAGACAGACGGTCCGAGACAGACGGTCTGAGGCAGGCGGCCTGAGGCAGACGGACTGAGACAGGCGGACTGATACTGACGGACAGGGACAGGCGAACAGACTCTACCCGATAGCGGCAGGCGGATTGAGACGGACGGTCTGAGACAGACGGTCTGAAACGGACGATCTCAGACAGACGGACTGAGATTGACGGTCTGAGACAGACGGTCTGAGACAGACGGTCTGAGACAGACGGTCTGAGGCAGGCGGCCTGAGGCAGACGGACTGAGACAGGCGGACTGATACTGACGGACAGGGACAGGCGAACAGACTCTACCCGATAGCGGCAGGCGGATTGAGACGGACGGTCTGAGACAGACGGCTTCAGCCAGACGGTCCGTGTCAGACGGTCCGAGACTGACGGTCTGAGACTGACGGTCTGAGACAGACGGTCTGAGACAGACGGACTGAAGCCGGCGAACGGAGACTGACGGTCTGAGACAGACGGTCTGAAACGGACGATCTCAGACAGACGGTCTGAGACAGACGGTCTAAGACAGACGTTCTGAGACAGACGATCTGAGACAGACGGACTGAGACAGGCGGTCTGGGACAGACGGTCTGAGACAGACGGTCTGAGACAGGTGGTATGAGACAGACTGCCTGAGACAGACGGTCTGAGACAGGCGGTCTGGGACAGACGGTCTGAGACAGACGGTCTGAGACAGACGGTCTGGGACAGACGGTCTGAGACAGACGGTCTGAGACAGACGGATTGAGACAGACGGTATGGGACAGACGGCCTGAGACAGACAGTCTGATACCGACGGATTGAGACAGACGGTCTGAGACAGACGGTCTGAGACAGACGGTCTGAGAGAGACAGTCTGATACAGACGGTCTGAGACAGACGATCTGAGACAGACGGTCTGAGACAGACGGTCTGAGACAGACGGTCTGGGACAGACGGTCTGAGACAGACGGTCTAAGACAGACGGTCTGAGACAGACGGTCTGAGACAGACGGTCTGAGACAGACGGATTGAGACAGACGGTATGGGACAGACGGCCTGAGACAGACAGTCTGATACCGACGGTCTAAGACAGACGGACTGAGACAGACGGACTGAGACTAACGGACAGGGACAGGCGAACAGACGCTGCCGTATAGCGGCAGGCGGATTGAGACGGACGGTCTGAGACAAACGGTCTGAAACGGACGATATCACACAGACGGTCTGAGACAGACGGTCTGAGACAGACGGTCTGAGACAGACGGTCTGAGACAGACGGTCTGAGACAGACGGTCTGAGGCAGACGGTCTGAGACAGACGGATTGAGACAGACGGTATGGGACAGACGGCCTGAGACAGACAGTCTGATACCGACGGATTGAGACAGACGGTCTGAGAGAGACAGTCTGATACAGACGGTCTGAGACAGACGATCTGAGACAGACGGTCTGAGACAGACGGTCTGAGACAGACGGTCTGAGACAGGCGGCCTGAGGCAGACGGACTGAGACAGGCGGACTGATACTGACGGACAGGGACAGGCGAACAGACTCTACCCGATAGCGGCAGGCGGATTGAGACGGACGGTCTGAGACAGACGGCTTCAGCCAGACGGTCCGTGTCAGACGGTCCGAGACTGACGGTCTGAGACAGACGTTCTGAGACAGACGGACTGAAACCGGCGAACGGAGACTGACGGTCTGAGACAGACGGACTGAGACAGACGGACTGAGACTGACGGACAGGGACATGCGAACAGACGCTGCCGTATAGCGGCAGGCGGATTGAGACGGACGGTCTGAGACAGACGGTATGAGACAGACGATCTGAGACAGACCGTCTGAGACAGGTGGTCTGAGACTGACCGTCTGAGACAGGTGGTCTGAGACAGGCGGTCTGAGTCAGACGGACTGAGACAGACGGACTGAGACAGACGGACTGAGACTGACGGACAGGGACAGGCGAACAGTCGCAGCCGGATAGCGGCAGGCGGATTGAGACGGACGGACTGAGACAGACGGTCTGAAACGGACGATCTCAGACAGACGGACTCAGATTGACGGTCTGAGACAGACGGTCTGAGACAGACGGTCTGAGGCAGGCGGCCTGAGGCAGACGGACTGAGACAGGCGGACTGATACTGACGGACAGGGACAGGCGAACAGACTCTACCCGATAGCGGCAGGCGGATTGAGACGGACGGTCTGAGACAGACGGCTTCAGCCAGACGGTCCGTGTCAGACGGTCCGAGACTGACGGTCTGAGACTGACGGTCTGAGACAGACGGTCTGAGACAGACGGACTGAAGCCGGCGAACGGAGACTGACGGTCTGAGACAGACGGTCTTAAACGGACGGTCTAAGACAGACGGTCTGAGACAGACGGTCTGAGACAGACGGTCTGAGACAGACGGTCTGAGACAGACGGATTGAGACAGACGGTATGGGACAGACGGCCTGAGACAGACAGTCTGATACCGACGGATTGAGACAGACGGTCTGAGACAGACGGTCTGAGAGAGACAGTCTGATACAGACGGTCTGAGACAGACGATCTGAGACAGACGGTCTGAGACAGACGGTCTGAGACAGACGGTCTGGTACAGACGGTCTGAGACAGACGGTCTAAGACAGAAGGTCTGAGACAGACGGTCTGAGACAGACGGTCTGAGACAGACGGATTGAGACAGACGGTATGGGACAGACGGCCTGAGACAGACAGTCTGATACCGACGGTCTGAGACAGACGGTCTGAGAGAGACAGTCAGATACAGACGGTCTGAGACAGACGATCTGAGACAGACGGTCTGAGACAGACGGTCTGAGACAGACGGTCTGGGACAGACGGTCTGAGACAGACGGTCTAAGACAGACGGTCTGAGACAGACGGTCTGAGACAGACGGTCTGAGACAGACGGATTGAGACAGACGGTATGGGACAGACGGCCTGAGACAGACAGTCTGATACCGACGGTCTGAGACAGACGGACAGGGACAGACGGCGTGAGACAGACGGTCTGAGACAGACGGTCTGAGACAGGCGGTCTAAGACAGACGGACTGAGACAGACGGACTGAGACTAACGGACAGGGAGAGGCGAACAGACGCTGCCGTATAGCGGCAGGCGGATTGAGACGGACGGTCTGAGACAAACGGTCTGAAACGGACGATATCACACAGACGGTCTGAGACAGACGGTCTGAGACAGACGGTCTGAGACAGACAGTCTGATACCGACGGATTGAGACAGTCGGTCTGAGAGAGACAGTCTGATACAGACGGTCTGAGACAGACGATCTGAGACAGACGGTCTGAGACAGGCGGCCTGAGGCAGACGGACTGAGACAGGCGGACTGATACTGACGGACAGGGACAGGCGAACAGACTCTACCCGATAGCGGCAGGCGGATTGAGACGGACGGTCTGAGACAGACGGTCTGAGACAGACGGTCTGAGACGGACGATCTCAGTCGGAGGGTCTGAGACAGACGGTCTGAGACAGACGGTCTGAGACAGACGGGCTGAGACAGACGGTCTGAGACAGGTGGTCCGAGACAGGTGGTCTGAGACAGACGGACGGAGACAGACGGTCTGAGACAGACGGACAGGGACAGACGGCCTGAGACAGACGGTCTGAGACAGGCGGCCTGAGGCAGACGGACTGAGACAGGCGGACTGATACTGACGGACAGGGACAGGCGAACAGACTCTACCCGATAGCGGCAGGCGGATTGAGACGGACGGTCTGAGACAGACGGTCAGGGACAGACGGCTTCAGACAGACGGTCCGTGTCAGACGGTCCGAGACTGATGGTCTGAGACAGTCGGTCTGAGACAGACGGACTGAAGCCGGCGAACGGAGACTGACGGTCTGAGACAGGCGGTCTGAAACAGACGGACTGAGACAGACGGACTGAGACTGACGGACAGGGACAGGCGAACAGACTCTACCCGATAGCGGCAGGCGGATTGAGACGGACGGTCTGAGACAGACGGCTTCAGCCAGACGGTCCGTGTCAGACGGTCCGAGACTGACGGTCTGAGACTGACGGTCTGAGACAGACGGTCTGAGACAGACGGACTGAAGCCGGCGAACGGAGACTGACGGTCTGAGACAGACGGTCTGAAACGGACGATCTCAGACAGACGGTCTGAGACAGACGGTCTAAAACAGACGGTCTGAACAGACGGACTGAGACAGGCGGTCTGGGACGGACGGTCTGAGACAGACGGTCTGAGACAGGTGGTATGAGACAGACGGCCTGAGACACACGGTCTGAGACAGACGGTCTGAGGCAGGCGGCCTGAGGCAGACGGACTGAGACAGGCGGACTGATACTGACGGACAGGGACAGGCGAACAGACTCTACCCGATAGCGGCAGGCGGATTGAGACGGACGGTCTGAGACAGACGGCTTCAGCCAGACGGTCCGTGTCAGACGGTCCGAGACTGACGGTCTGAGACTGACGGTCTGAGACAGACGGTCTGAGACAGACGGACTGAAGCCGGCGAACGGAGACTGACGGTCTGAGACAGACGGTCTGAAACGGACGATCTCAGACAGACGGTCTGAGACAGACGGTCTAAGACAGACGGTCTGAACAGACGATCTGAGACAGACGGACTGAGACAGGCGGTCTGGGACAGACGGACTGAGACAGACGGTCTGAGACAGGTGGTATGAGACAGACTGCCTGAGACAGACGGACTGAGACAGGCGGTCTGGGACAGACGGATTGAGACAGACGGTATGGGACAGACGGCCTGAGACAGACAGTCTGATACCGACGGATTGAGACAGACGGTCTGAGACAGACGGTCTGAGAGAGACAGTCTGATACAGACGGTCTGAGACAGACGATCTGAGACAGACGGTCTGAGACAGACGGTCTGAGACAGACGGTCTGAGACAGACGGTCTGAGACAGACGGTCTGAGACAGACGGTCTGAGACAGACGGATTGAGACAGACGGTATGGGACAGACGGCCTGAGACAGACAGTCTGATACCGACGGTCTGAGACAGACGGACAGGGACAGACGGCGTGAGACAGACGGTCTGAGACAGACGGTCTGAGACAGGCGGTCTAAGACAGACGGACTGAGACAGACGGACTGAGACTAACGGACAGGGACAGGCGAACAGACGCTGCCGTATAGCGGCAGGCGGATTGAGACGGACGGTCTGAGACAAACGGTCTGAAACGGACGATATCACACAGACGGTCTGAGACAGACGGTCTGAGACAGACGGTCTGAGACAGACGGATTGAGACAGACGGTATGGGACAGACGGCCTGAGACAGACAGTCTGATACCGACGGATTGAGACAGACGGTCTGAGAGAGACAGTCTGAGACAGACGGTCTGAGACAGACGGTCTGAGACAGACGGTCTGAGACAGACGGTCTGAGACAGACGGTCTGAGACAGACGGGCTGAGACAGACGGTCTGAGACAGGTGGTCCGAGACAGGTGGTCTGAGACAGACGGACGGAGACAGACGGTCTGAGACAGACGGACAGGGACAGACGGCCTGAGACAGACGGTCTGAGACAGACGGTCTGAGACAGACGGTCTGAGACAGACGGTCTGAGGCAGGCGGCCTGAGGCAGACGGACTGAGACAGGCGGACTGATACTGACGGACAGGGACAGGCGAACAGACTCTACCCGATAGCGGCAGGCGGATTGAGACAGACGGTCTGAGACAGACGGTCTGAGACAGACGTGCTGAGACAGACGGTCTGAGACAGACGGGCTGAGACAGACGGTCTGAGACAGACGGTCTGAGACAGACGGATTGAGACAGACGGTATGGGACAGACGGCCTGAGACAGACAGTCTGAGACTAACGGACAGGGACAGGCGAACAGACGCTGCCGTATAGCGGCAGGCGGATTGAGACGGACGGTCTGAGACAAACGGTCTGAAACGGACGATATCACACAGACGGTCTGAGACAGACGGTCTGAGACAGACGGTCTGAGACAGACGGTCTGAGACAGACGGTCTGAGACAGACGGTCTGAGACAGACGGTCTGAGACAGACGGTCTGAGACAGACGGATTGAGACAGACGGTATGGGACAGACGGCCTGAGACAGACAGTCTGATACCGACGGATTGAGACAGACGGTCTGAGAGAGACAGTCTGATACAGACGGTCTGAGACAGACGATCTGAGACAGACGGTCTGAGACAGACGGATTGAGACAGACGGTATGGGACAGACGGCCTGAGACAGACAGTCTGATACCGACGGATTGAGACAGACGGTCTGAGAGAGACAGTCTGATACAGACGGTCTGAGACAGACGATCTGAGACAGACGGTCTGAGACAGACGGTCCGAGACAGGTGGTCTGAGACAGACGGACGGAGACAGACGGTCTGAGACAGACGGACAGGGACAGACGGCCTGAGACAGACGGTCTGAGACAGACGGTCTAAGACAGACGGTCTGAGGCAGGCGGCCTGAGGCAGGCGGCCTGAGGCAGACGGACTGAGACAGGCGGACTGATACTGACGGACAGGGACAGGCGAACAGACTCTACCCGATAGCGGCAGGCGGATTGAGACAGACGGTCTGAGACAGACGGTCAGAGACAGACGGGCTGAGACAGACGGTCTGAGACAGACGGGCTGAGACAGACGGTCTGAGACAGGTGGTCCGAGACAGGTGGTCTGAGACAGACGGACGGAGACAGACGGTCTGAGACAGACGGACAGGGACAGACGGCCTGAGACAGACGGTACGAGACAGGCGGTCTGAGACAGGCGGACTGAGACAGGCGGACTGAGACTGACGGTCTGAGACAGACGGACAGGGACAGACGGCCTGAGACAGACGGTCTGAGACAGACGGTCTGAGACAGGCGGTCTGAGGCAGGCGGCCTGAGGC
Organism: Coelioxys conoideus; assembly: GCA_947623535.1. Classification (NCBI taxonomy): domain Eukaryota; kingdom Metazoa; phylum Arthropoda; class Insecta; order Hymenoptera; family Megachilidae; genus Coelioxys; species Coelioxys conoideus. Next base: position 13,467,466 of record OX392451.1, on the reverse strand, counting down.
AGACGGACTGAGTCAGACGGGCTGAGACAGACGGTCTGAGACAGGTGGTCCGAGACAGGTGGTCTGAGACAGACGGACGGAGACAGACGGTCTGAGACAGACGGACAGGGACAGACGGCCTGAGACAGACGGTCTGAGACAGACGGTCTGAGACAGGCGGTCTGAGGCAGGCGGCCTGAGGCAGACGGACTGAGTCAGGCGGACTGATACTGACGGTCAGGGACAGGCGAACAGACTCTACCCGATAGCGGCAGGCGGATTGAGACGGACGGTCTGAGACAGACGGTCTGAGACAGACGGGCTGAGACAGACGGTCTGAGGCAGGTGGTCCGAGACAGGTGGTCTGAGACAGACGGCCTGAGACTGACGTACTGAGACAGACGGTCTGAGACAGACGGTCTCAGACAGGCGGCCTGAGACAGACGGTCTGGGACAGACGGTCTGAGACAGACGGTCTGAGACAGACGGTCTGAGACAGACGGTCTGAGACAGACGGTCTGAGACAGACGGTCTGAGACAGACGGTCTGAGACAGACGGTCTGAGACAGACGGGCTGAGACAGACGATCTGAGACAGACCGTCTGAGACAGGTGGTCTGAGACTGACTGTCTGAGACAGGTGGTCTGAGACAGGCGGTCTGAGACAGACGGACTGAGACTGACGGACGGGGACAGGCGAACAGACGCTGCCGTATAGCGGCAGGCGGATTGAGACGGACGGTCTGAGACAGACGGTCTGAGACAGACGGTCTGAGGCAGGCGGCCTGAGGCAGACGGACTGAGACAGGCGGACTGATACTGACGGACAGGGACAGGCGAACAGACTCTACCCGATAGCGGCAGGCGGATTGAGACGGACGGTCTGAGACAGACGGTCTGAGACAGACGGTCTGAGACGGACGATCTCAGACAGAGGGTCTGAGACAGACGGTCTGAGACAGACGGTCTGAGACAGACGGTCTGAGACAGACGGTCGGAGACAGACTGGCTGAGACAGACGGTCTGAGACAGGTGGTCCGAGACAGGTGGTCTGAGACAGACGGACGGAGACAGACGGTCTGAGACAGACGGACAGGGACAGACGGCCTGAGACAGACGATCTGAGACAGGTGGTCTAAGACAGACGGACTGAGAGAGACGGATTGACACAGACGGTCTGAGACAGACGGCCTGAGACAGACGATCTGAGACAGGTGGTCTAAGACAGACGGACTGAGAGAGACGGACTGAGACTGACGGACTGCGACAGACGGACTGAGACAGGCGGTCTGAGACAGGCGGACTGAGACAGGCGGACTGAGACTGACGGTCCGAGACGCACGGTCTGAGACAGGCGGGCTGAGACAGACGGACTGAGACAGGCGGACTGTGACAGACGTTCTGAGACAGACGGACTGAGACAGACGGACTGAGACTGACGGACAGGGACAGGCGAACAGACGCTGCCGTATAGCGGCAGGCGGATTGAGACGGACGGTCTGAGACAGACGGTCTGAGACAGACGATCTGAGACAGACCGTCTGAGACAGGTGGTCTGAGACTGACTGTCTGAGACAGGTGGTCTGAGACAGGCGGTCTGAGTCAGACGGACTGAGACAGACGGTCTGAGGCATGCGGCCTGAGGCAGACGGACTGAGACAGGCGGTCTGAGACAGACGGACGGAGACAGACGGATTGAGACGGACGGTCTGAGACAGACGGTCAGGGACAGACGGCTTCAGACAGACGGTCCGTGTCAGACGGTCCGAGACTGACGGTCTGAGACAGTCGGTCTGAGACAGACGATCTGAGACAGGCCGTCTGAGACAGGTGGTCTGAGACTGACTGTCTGAGACAGGTGGTCTGAGACAGGCGGTCTGAGACAGACGGACTGAGACTGACGGACAGGGACAGGCGAACAGACGCTGCCGTATAGCGGCAGGCGGATTGAGACGGACGGTCTGAGACAGACGGTCTGAGACAGACGATCTGAGACAGACCGTCTGAGACAGGTGGTCTGAGACAGGCGGTCTAATACAGACGGACTGAGACAGACGGTCTGAGGCAGGCGGCCTGAGGCAGACGGACTGAGACAGGCGGACTGATACTGACGGACAGGGACAGGCGAACAGACTCTACCCGATAGCGGCAGGCGGATTGAGACGGACGGTCTGAGACAGACGGTCAGGGACAGACGGCTTCAGACAGACGGTCCGTGTCAGACGGTCCGAGACTGACGGTCTGAGACAGTCGGTCTGAGACAGACGGACTGAAGCCGGCGAACGGAGACTGACGGTCTGAGACAGGCGGTCTGAAACAGACGGACTGAGACAGACGGACTGAGACTGACGGACAGGGACAGGCGAACAGACGCCGCCGTATAGCGGCAGGCGGATTGAGACAGACGGTCTGAGACAGACGGTCTGAGACAGACGGTCTGAGACAGACGGTCTGAGACAGACGGTCTGAGACAGACGGTCTGAGACAGACGGGCTGAGACAGACGATCTGAGACAGACCGTCTGAGACAGGTGGTCTGAGACTGACTGTCTGAGACAGGTGGTCTGAGACAGGCGGTCTGAGACAGACGGACTGAGACTGACGGACGGGGACAGGCGAACAGACGCTGCCGTATAGCGGCAGGCGGATTGAGACGGACGGTCTGAGACAGACGGTCTGAGACAGACGGTCTGAGGCAGGCGGCCTGAGGCAGACGGACTGAGACAGGCGGACTGATACTGACGGACAGGGACAGGCGAACAGACTCTACCCGATAGCGGCAGGCGGATTGAGACGGACGGTCTGAGACAGACGGTCTGAGACGGACGATCTCAGACAGAGGGTCTGAGACAGACGGTCTGAGACAGACGGTCTGAGACAGACGGTCTGAGACAGACGGTCTGAGACAGACTGGCTGAGACAGACGGTCTGAGACAGGTGGTCCGAGACAGGTGGTCTGAGACAGACGGACGGAGACAGACGGTCTAGGACAGACGGACAGGGACAGACGGCCTGAGACAGACGATCTGAGACAGGTGGTCTAAGACAGACGGACTGAGAGAGACGGATTGACACAGACGGTCTGAGACAGACGGCCTGAGACAGACGATCTGAGACAGGTGGTCTAAGACAGACGGACTGAGAGAGACGGACTGAGACTGACGGACTGCGACAGACGGACTGAGACAGGCGGTCTGAGACAGGCGGACTGAGACAGGCGGACTGAGACTGACGGTCCGAGACGCACGGTCTGAGACAGGCGGGCTGAGACAGACGGACTGAGACAGGCGGACTGTGACAGACGTTCTGAGACAGACGGACTGAGACAGACGGACTGAGACTGACGGACAGGGACAGGCGAACAGACGCTGCCGTATAGCGGCAGGCGGATTGAGACGGACGGTCTGAGACAGACGGTCTGAGACGGACGATCTCAGACAGAGGGTCTGAGACAGACGGTCTGAGACAGACGGTCTGAGACAGACGGTCTGAGACGGACGATCTCAGACAGAGGGTCTGAGACAGACGGTCTGAGACAGACGGTCTGAGACAGACGGTCTGAGACAGACGGTCTGAGACAGACGATCTGAGACAGACCGTCTGAGACAGGTGGTCTGAGACTGACTGTCTGAGACAGGTGGTCTGAGACAGGCGGTCTGAGTCAGACGGACTGAGACAGACGGTCTGAGGCATGCGGCCTGAGGTAGACGGACTGAGACAGGCGGTCTGAGACAGACGGACGGAGACAGACGGATTGAGACGGACGGTCTGAGACAGACGGTCAGGGACAGACGGCTTCAGACAGACGGTCCGTGTCAGACGGTCCGAGACTGACGGTCTGAGACAGTCGGTCTGAGACAGACGATCTGAGACAGGCCGTCTGAGACAGGTGGTCTGAGACAGGCGGTCTGAGACAGACGGACTGAGACTGACGGACAGGGACAGGCGAACAGACGCTGCCGTATAGCGGCAGGCGGATTGAGACGGACGGTCTGAGACAGACGGTCTGAGACAGACGATCTGAGACAGACCGTCTGAGACAGGTGGTCTGAGACAGGCGGTCTAATACAGACGGACTGAGACAGACGGTCTGAGGCAGGCGGCCTGAGGCAGACGGACTGAGACAGGCGGACTGATACTGACGGACAGGGACAGGCGAACAGACTCTACCCGATAGCGGCAGGCGGATTGAGACGGACGGTCTGAGACAGACGGTCAGGGACAGACGGCTTCAGACAGACGGTCCGTGTCAGACGGTCCGAGACTGACGGTCTGAGACAGTCGGTCTGAGACAGACGGACTGAAGCCGGCGAACGGAGACTGACGGTCTGAGACAGGCGGTCTGAAACAGACGGACTGAGACAGACGGACTGAGACTGACGGACAGGGACAGGCGAACAGACGCTGCCGTATAGCGGCAGGCGGATTGAGGCGGACGGTCTGAGACAGACGGACTGAGACAGGCGGTCTGGGACAGACGGTCTGAGACAGACGGTCTGAGACAGGTGGTATGAGACAGACGGCCTGAGACAGACGGTCTGAGACAGACGGTCTGAGGCAGGCGGCCTGAGGCAGACGGACTGAGACAGGCGGACTGATACTGACGGCCAGGGACAGGCGAACAGACTCTACCCGATAGCGGCAGGCGGATTGAGACGGACGGTCTGAGACAGACGGCTTCAGCCAGACGGTCCGTGTCAGACGGTCCGTGACTGACGGTCTGAGACTGACGGTCTGAGACAGACGGTCTGAGACAGACGGACTGGAGCCGGCGAACGGAGACTGACGGTCTGAGACAGACGGTCTGAAACGGACGATCTCAGACAGACGGTCTGAGACAGACGGTCTAAGACAGACGGTCTGAACAGACGATCTGAGACAGACGGACTGAGACAGGCGGTCTGGGACAGACGGTCTGAGACAGACGGTCTGAGACAGGTGGTATGAGACAGACTGCCTGAGACAGACGGACTGAGACAGGCGGTCTGGGACAGACGGATTGAGACAGACGGTATGGGACAGACGGCCTGAGACAGACAGTCTGATACCGACGGATTGAGACAGACGGTCTGAGACAGACGGTCTGAGAGAGACAGTCTGATACAGACGGTCTGAGACAGACGATCTGAGGCAGACGGTCTGAGACAGACGGTCGGAGACAGACGGTCTGGGACAGACGGTCTGAGACAGACGGTCTAAGACAGACGGTCTGAGACAGACGGTCTGAGACAGACGGTCTGAGACAGACGGTCTGAGACAGACGGATTGAGACAGACGGTATGGGACAGACGGCCTGAGACAGACAGACTGATACCGACGGTCTGAGACAGACGGACAGGGACAGACGGCGTGAGACAGACGGTCTGAGACAGACGGTCTGAGACAGGCGGTCTAAGACAGACGGACTGAGACAGACGGACTGAGACTAACGGACAGGGACAGGCGAACAGACGCTGCCGTATAGCGGCAGGCGGATTGAGACGGACGGTCTGAGACAAACGGTCTGAAACGGACGATATCACACAGACGGTCTGAGACAGACGGTCTGAGACAGACGGTCTGAGACAGACGGTCTGAGACAGACGGTCTGAGACAGACGGTCTGAGACAGACGGTCTGAGACAGACGGTCTGAGACAGACGGTCTGAGACAGACGGTCTGAGACAGACGGTCTGAGGCAGGCGGCCTGAGGCAGACGGACTGAGTCAGGCGGACTGATACTGACGGTCAGGGACAGGCGAACAGACTCTACCCGATAGCGGCAGGCGGATTGAGGCGGACGGTCTGAGACAGACGGACTGAGACAGGCGGTCTGGGACAGACGGTCTGAGAGAGACGGACTGAGACTGCCGGACTGCGACAGACCGACTGAGACAGACGGTCTGAGACAGACAGTCTGAGACAGACGGTCTGAGACAGACGATCTGAGACAGACGGTCTGAGACGGTCGGTCTGAGCCAGACGGTCTGAGACAGACGGTCTGAGACAGACGGTCTGAGACAGACGGACTGAGACTGACGGACAGGGACAGGCGAACAGACGCTGCCGTATAGCGGCAGGCGGATTGAGACGGACGGTGTGAGACAGACGGTCTGAGACAGACGGTCTGAGACAGACGGTCTGAGACAGACGGATTGAGACAGACGGTATGGGACAGACGGCCTGAGACAGACAGTCTGATACCGACGGATTGAGACAGACGGTCTGAGACAGACGGTCTGAGAGAGACAGTCTGATACAGACGGTCTGAGACAGACGATCTGAGACAGACGGTCTGAGACAGACGGTCTGAGGCAGGCGGCCTGAGGCAGACGGACTGAGTCAGGCGGACTGATACTGACGGTCAGGGACAGGCGAACAGACTCTACCCGATAGCGGCAGGCGGATTGAGGCGGACGGTCTGAGACAGACGGACTGAGACAGGCGGTCTGGGACAGACGGTCTGAGAGAGACGGACTGAGACTGCCGGAGTGCGACAGACCGACTGAAACAGACGGTCTGAGACAGACAGTCTGAGACAGACGGTCTGAGACAGACGGTCTGAGACAGACGGTCTGAGACAGACGGTCTGAGACGGTCGGTCTGAGCCAGACGGTCTGAGACAGACGGTCTGAGACAGACGGACAGGGACAGACGGACTGAGGCAGGCGAACGGAGACTGACGGTCTGAGACAGACGGTCTGAGACAGACGGATTGATACAGACGGTCTGAGACAGACGGTCTGAGACAGACGGCCTGAGACAGACGGCCTGAGACTGGCGGTCTGAGACATACGGACTGAGACAGACGGACTGAGACAGACGGTCTGAGACAGACAGTCTGAGACAGACGGTCTGAGACAGACGATCTGAGACAGACGGTCTGAGACGGTCGGTCTGAGCCAGACGGTCTGAGACAGACGGTCTGAGACAGACGGACAGGGACAGACGGACTGAGGCAGGCGAACGGAGACTGACGGTCTGAGACAGACGGTCTGAGACAGACGGATTGATACAGACGGTCTGAGACAGACGGTCTGAGACAGACGGCCTGAGACAGACGGCCTGAGACTGACGGCCTGACACAGACAGTCTGATACAGACGGTCCGAGCCAGACGGACTGAGACTGACGGACAGGGACAGGCGAACAGACGCTGCCCTATAGCGGCAGGCGGATTGAGACGGACGGTGTGAGACAGACGGTCTGAGACAGACGGTCTGAGACAGACGGTCTGAGACAAACGGCCTGAGACAGACGGCCTGAGACAGGCGGTCTGAGACAGACGGACTGAGACAGACGGACTGAGACAGACGGTCTGAGACAGACGGACAGGGACAGACGGTCTGAGACAGACGGTCTGGGACAGACGGTCTGAGACAGACGGTCTGAGACAGACGGTCTGAGACAGACGGTCTGAGACAGACGGTCTGAGACAGACGGTCTGAGACAGACGGCCTCAGACTGACGGTCCCAGACTGACGGTCCCAGACAGACGCTCCGAGACAGACGGACTGAGGCAGGCGAACGGAGACTGACGGTCTGAGACAGACGGTTTGAAACAGACGGCCTCAGACTGACGGTCCCAGACAGACGGTCCGAGACAGACGGACTGTGGCAGGCGAACGGAGACTGACGGTCTGAGACAGACGGTCTGAGATAGGCGGTCTGAGACAGACGGCCTGACACAGACAGTCTGATACAGACGGTCCGAGACAGACGGTCTGAGATAGGCGGTCTGAGACAGGCGGACTGAGACAGGCGGACTGAGACTGACGGACTGAGACAGACGGCCTGCGACAGACGGCCTGAGACAGACGGTCTGAGACAGGCGGTCTGAGACAGACGGTCTGGGACAGACGGTCTGAGACAGACGGCCTCAGACTGACGGTCCCAGACACACGGTCCGAGACAGACGGACTGAGGCAGGCGAACGGAGACTGACGGTCTGAAATAGGCGGTCTGAGACAGGTGGTCTAAGACAGACGGACTGAGACAGACGGGCTGAGACAGACGGTCTGAGACAGGTGGTCCGAGACAGGTGGTCCGAGACAGACGGTCAGAGACAGACGGTCTGAGACAGACGGTCCGAGACAGACGGACTGAGGCAGGCGAACGGAGACTGACGGTCTGAGACAGACGGATTGAGACAGACGGTCTGAGACAGACGGTCTGAGACAGACGGCCTGAGACAGACGGCCTGAGGCAGGCGGTCTGAGACAGACGGACTGAGACAGACGGACTTAGACAGACGGACTGAGACAGGCGAACGGAGACTGACGGTCTGAGACAGACGGTCTGAGACAGACGGTCTGAGACAGACGGATTGATACAGACGGTCTGAGACAGACGGTCTGATACAGACGGCCTGAGACAGACGGCCTGAGACTGGCGGTCTGAGACAGACGGACTGAGACAGACGGTCTGAGACAGACGGTCTGAGACAGACGGTCTGAGACAGACGGTCTGAGACAGCCGGCCTCAGACTGACGGTCCCAGACACACGGTCCGAGACAGACGGACTGAGGCAGGCGAACGGAGACTGACGGTCTGAGACAGACGGTCTGTGACAGACGGCCTCAGACTGACGGTCCCAGACAGACGTTCCGAGACAGACGGACTGAGGCAGACGAACGGAGACTGACGGTCTGAGACAGACGGTCTGAGATAGACGGCCTGACACAGACAGTCTGATACAGACGGTCCGAGCCAGACGGACTGAGACTGACGGACAGGGACAGGCGAACAGACGCTGCCGTATAGCGGCAGGCGGATTGAGACGGACGGTGTGAGACAGACGGTCTGAGACAGACGATCTGAGACAGACCGTCTGAGACAGACGGTCTGAGACAGGCGGTCTAATACAGACGGACTGAGACAGACGGTCTGAGACAGACGGATTGATACAGACGGTCTGAGACAGACGGTCTGAAATAGACGGTCTGAGACAGACGGCCTGACACAGACAGTCTGATACAGATGGTCCGAGCCAGACGGTCTGAGATAGGCGGTCTGAGACAGGTGGTCTAAGACAGATGGACTGAGAGCGACGGACTGAGTCTGACTGACAGGGACAGACGGACTGAGGCAGGCGAACGGAGACTGACGGTCTGAGACAGACGGTCTGAGACAGACGGATTGATACAGACGGTCTGACACAGACGGTCTGAGACAGACGGTCTGAGACAGACGGCCTGAGACAGACGGCCTGAGACAGGCGGTCTGAGACAGACGGACTGAGACAGACGGACTGAGACAGACGGTCTGAGACAGACGGACAGGGACAGACGGTCTGAGACAGACGGTCTGGGACAGACGGTCTGAGACAGACGGTCTGAGACAGACGGTCTGAGACAGACGGTCTGAGACAGACGGTCTGAGACAGACGGTCTGAGACAGACGGCCTCAGACTGACGGTCCCAGACTGACGGTCCCAGACAGACGCTCCGAGACAGACGGACTGAGGCAGGCGAACGGAGACTGACGGTCTGAGACAGACGGTTTGAAACAGACGGCCTCAGACTGACGGTCCCAGACAGACGGTCCGAGACAGACGGACTGTGGCAGGCGAACGGAGACTGACGGTCTGAGACAGACGGTCTGAGATAGGCGGTCTGAGACAGACGGCCTGACACAGACAGTCTGATACAGACGGTCCGAGACAGACGGTCTGAGATAGGCGGTCTGAGACAGGCGGACTGAGACAGGCGGACTGAGACTGACGGACTGAGACAGACGGCCTGCGACAGACGGCCTGAGACAGACGGTCTGAGACAGGCGGTCTGAGACAGACGGTCTGGGACAGACGGTCTGAGACAGACGGCCTCAGACTGACGGTCCCAGACACACGGTCCGAGACAGACGGACTGAGGCAGGCGAACGGAGACTGACGGTCTGAGACAGACGGCCTCAGACTGACGGCCTGACACAGACAGTCTGATACAGACGGTCCGAGCCAGACGGTCTGAAATAGGCGGTCTGAGACAGGTGGTCTAAGACAGACGGACTGAGACAGACGGGCTGAGACAGACGGTCTGAGACAGGTGGTCCGAGAAAGGTGGTCCGAGACAGACGGTCAGAGACAGACGGTCTGAGACAGACGGTCCGAGACAGACGGACTGAGGCAGGCGAACGGAGACTGACGGTCTGAGACAGACGGATTGAGACAGACGGTCTGAGACAGACGGTCTGAGACAGACGGCCTGAGACAGACGGCCTGAGACAGGCGGTCTGAGACAGACGGACTGAGACAGACGGACTTAGACAGACGGACTGAGACAGGCGAACGGAGACTGACGGTCTGAGACAGACGGTCTGAGACAGACGGTCTGAGACAGACGGTCTGATACAGACGGCCTGAGACAGACGGCCTGAGACTGGCGGACTGAGACAGACGGTCTGAGACAGACGGTCTGAGACAGACGGTCTGAGACAGACGGTCTGAGACAGCCGGCCTCAGACTGACGGTCCCAGACACACGGTCCGAGACAGACGGACTGAGGCAGGCGAACGGAGACTGACGGTCTGAGACAGACGGTCTGTGACAGACGGCCTCAGACTGACGGTCCCAGACAGACGTTCCGAGACAGACGGACTGAGGCAGACGAACGGAGACTGACGGTCTGAGACAGACGGTCTGAGATAGACGGTCTGAGATAGACGGTCTGAGACAGACGGCCTGACACAGACAGTCTGATACAGACGGTCCGAGCCAGACGGTCTGAGATAGGCGGTCTGAGACAGGTGGTCTAAGACAGATGGACTGAGAGAGACGGACTGAGACTGACGGCCTGAGACAGACGGCCTGAGACTGGCGGTCTGAGACAGACGGACTGAGACAGACGGTCTGAGACAGACGGACAGGGACAGACGGTCTGAGACAGACGGTCTGAGACAGACGGATTGATACAGACGGTCTGAGACAGACGGATTGATACAGACGGTCTGAGACAGACGGTCTGAGACAGACGGATTGAGACAGACGGCCTGAGACAGGCGGTCTGAGGCAGACGGACTGAGACAGACGGACTGAGACAGACGGACAGGGACAGACGGTCTGAGACAGACGGTCTGAGACAGACGGATTGATACAGACGGTCTGAGACAGACGGTCTGAGACAGACGGCCTGAGACAGACGGCCTGAAACAGGCGGTCTGAGACAGACGGACTGAGACAGACGGACTGAGACAGACGGACTGAGACAGACGGTCTGAGACAGACGGACAGGGACAGACGGTCTGAGACAGACGGTCTGAGACAGACGGATTGATACAGACGGTCTGAGACAGACGGATTGATACAGACGGTCTGAGACAGACGGTCTGAGACAGACGGATTGATACAGACGGTCTGAGACAGACGGTCTGAGACAGACGGCCTGAGACAGACGGACAGGGACAGACGGTCTGAGACAGACGGTCTGAGACAGACGGATTGATACAGACGGTCTGAGACAGACGGTCTGAGACAGACGGCCTGAGACAGACGGCCTGAAACAGGCGGTCTGAGACAGACGGACTGAGACAGACGGACTGAGACAGACGGACTGAGACAGACGGTCTGAGACAGACGGACAGGGACAGACGGTCTGAGGCAGACGGACTGAGACAGACGGACTGAGACAGACGGACAGGGACAGACGGTCTGAGACAGACAGTCTGATACAGACGGTCTGAGACAGACGATCTGAGGCAGACGGCCTGCGACAGACGGCCTGAGACAGACGGACAGGGACAGACGGTCTGAGACAGACGGTCTGGGACAGACGGTCTGAGACAGACGGTCTGAGACAGACGGTCTGAGACAGACGGTCTGAGACAGACGGTCTGAGACAGACGGTCTGAGACAGACGGCCTCAGACTGACGGTCCCAGACAGACGGTCCGAGACAGACGGACTGAGGCAGACGAACGGAGACTGACGGTCTGAGACAGACGGTCTGAGACAGACGGCCTCAGACTGACGGTCCCAGACTGACGGTCCCAGACAGACGCTCCGAGACAGACGGACTGAGGCAGGCGAACGGAGACTGACGGACTGAGACAGACGGCCTGCGACAGACGGCCTGAGACAGACGGTCTGAGACAGGCGGTCTGAGACAGACGGTCTGGGACAGACGGTCTGAGACAGACGGCCTCAGACTGACGGTCCCAGACACACGGTCCGAGACAGACGGACTGAGGCAGGCGAACGGAGACTGACGGTCTGAAATAGGCGGTCTGAGACAGGTGGTCTAAGACAGACGGACTGAGACAGACGGGCTGAGACAGACGGTCTGAGACAGGTGGTCCGAGACAGGTGGTCCGAGACAGACGGTCAGAGACAGACGGTCTGAGACAGACGGTCCGAGACAGACGGACTGAGGCAGGCGAACGGAGACTGACGGTCTGAGACAGACGGATTGAGACAGACGGTCTGAGACAGACGGTCTGAGACAGACGGATTGAGACAGACGGCCTGAGACAGGCGGTCTGAGGCAGACGGACTGAGACAGACGGACTGAGACAGACGGACAGGGACAGACGGTCTGAGACAGACGGTCTGAGACAGACGGATTGATACAGACGGTCTGAGACAGACGGTCTGAGACAGACGGCCTGAGACAGACGGCCTGAAACAGGCGGTCTGAGACAGACGGACTGAGACAGACGGACTGAGACAGACGGACTGAGACAGACGGTCTGAGACAGACGGACAGGGACAGACGGTCTGAGACAGACGGTCTGAGACAGACGGATTGATACAGACGGTCTGAGACAGACGGATTGATACAGACGGTCTGAGACAGACGGTCTGAGACAGACGGATTGATACAGACGGTCTGAGACAGACGGTCTGAGACAGACGGCCTGAGACAGACGGCCTGAGACAGGCGGTCTGAGGCAGACGGACTGAGACAGACGGACTGAGACAGACGGACAGGGACAGACGGTCTGAGACAGACAGTCTGATACAGACGGTCTGAGACAGACGATCTGAGGCAGACGGCCTGCGACAGACGGCCTGAGACAGACGGACAGGGACAGACGGTCTGAGACAGACGGTCTGGGACAGACGGTCTGAGACAGACGGTCTGAGACAGACGGTCTGAGACAGACGGTCTGAGACAGACGGTCTGAGACAGACGGTCTGAGACAGACGGCCTCAGACTGACGGTCCCAGACAGACGGTCCGAGACAGACGGACTGAGGCAGACGAACGGAGACTGACGGTCTGAGACAGACGGTCTGAGACAGACGGCCTCAGACTGACGGTCCCAGACTGACGGTCCCAGACAGACGCTCCGAGACAGACGGACTGAGGCAGGCGAACGGAGACTGACGGTCTGAGACAGACGGTTTGAAACAGACGGCCTCAGACTGACGGTCCCAGACAGACGGTCCGAGACAGACGGACTGCGGCAGGCGAACGGAGACTGACGGTCTGAGACAGACGGTCTGAGATAGGCGGTCTGAGACAGACGGCCTGACACAGACAGTCTGATACAGACGGTCCGAGACAGACGGTCTGAGATAGGCGGTCTGAGACAGGCGGACTGAGACAGGCGGACTGAGACTGACGGACTGAGACAGACGGCCTGCGACAGACGACCTGAGACAGACGGTCCGAGGCGGACGGATTGAGACAGACGGTCTGAGACGGACGGTCTGAGATAGACGGCCTGAGACAGACGGCATGAGACAGGCGGTCTGAGACAGACGGACTGAGACAGACGGACTGAGACAGACGGTCTGAGACAGACGGACAGGGACAGACGGTCTGAGACAGACGGTCTGAGACAGACGGTCTGAGACAGACGGTCTGAGACAGGCGGTCTGAGACAGACGGTCTGGGACAGACGGTCTGAGACAGACGGCCTCAGACTGACGGTCCCAGACACACGGTCCGAGACAGACGGACTGAGGCAGGCGAACGGAGACTGACGGTCTGAGACAGACGGCCTCAGACTGACGGCCTGACACAGACAGTCTGATACAGACGGTCCGAACCAGACGGTCTGAAATAGGCGGTCTGAGACAGGTGGTCTAAGACAGACGGACTGAGACAGACGGGCTGAGACAGACGGTCTGAGACAGGTGGTCCGAGACAGGTGGTCCGAGACAGACGGTCAGAGACAGACGGTCTGAGACAGACGGTCCGAGACAGACGGACTGAGGCAGGCGAACGGAGACTCACGGTCTGAGACAGACGGATTGAGACAGACGGTCTGAGACAGACGGTCTGAGACAGACGGCCTGAGACAGACGGCCTGAGACAGGCGGTCTGAGACAGACGGACTGAGACAGACGGACTTAGACAGACGGACTGAGACAGGCGAACGGAGACTGACGGTCTGAGACTGGCGGTCTGAGACAGACGGACTGAGACAGACGGTCTGAGACAGACGGTCTGAGACAGACGGTCTGAGACAGACGGTCTGAGACAGCCGGCCTCAGACTGACGGTCCCAGACACACGGTCCGAGACAGACGGACTGAGGCAGGCGAACGGAGACTGACGGTCGGAGACAGACGGTCTGAGACAGACGGCCTCAGACTGACGGTCCCAGACAGACGGTCCGAGACAGACGGACTGAGGCAGACGAACGGAGACTGACGGTCTGAGACAGACGGTCTGAGATAGACGGTCTGAGATAGACGGTCTGAGACAGACGGCCTGACACAGACAGTCTGATACAGACGGTCCGAGCCAGACGGTCTGAGATAGGCGGTCTGAGACAGGTGGTCTAAGACAGATGGACTGAGAGAGACGGACTGAGACTGACGGACAGGGACAGACGGACTGAGGCAGGCGAACGGAGACTGACGGTCTGAGACAGACGGATTGATACAGACGGTCTGAGACAGACGGTCTGAGACAGACGGCCTGAGACAGACGGCCTGAAACAGGCGGTCTGAGACAGACGGACTGAGACACACGGACTGAGACAGACGGTCTGAGACAGACGGACAGGGACAGACGGTCTGAGACAGACGGTCTGAGACAGACGGATTGATACAGACGGTCTGAGACAGACGGATTGATACAGACGGTCTGAGACAGACGGTCTGAGACAGACGGATTGATACAGACGGTCTGAGACAGACGGTCTGAGACAGACGGTCTGAGACAGACGGCCTGAGACAGACGGCCTGAGACAGGCGGTCTGAGGCAGACGGACTGAGACAGACGGACTGAGACAGACGGACAGGGACAGACGGTCTGAGACAGACGGTCTGGGACAGACGGTCTGAGACAGACGGTCTGAGACAGACGGTCTGAGACAGACGGTCTGAGACAGACGGCCTCAGACTGACGGTCCCAGACAGACGGTCCGAGACAGACGGACTGTGGCAGGCGAACGGAGACTGACGGTCTGAGACAGACGGTCTGAGATAGACGGTCTGAGACAGACGGCCTGACACAGACAGTCTGATACAGACGGTCCGAGACAGACGGTCTGAGATAGGCGGTCTGAGACAGGCGGACTGAGACAGGCGGACTGAGACTGACGGACTGAGACAGACGGCCTGCGACAGACGGCCTGAGACAGACGGTCTGAGACAGACGGTCTGAGATAGACGGTATGAGACAGACGGTCTGACACAGACAGTCTGATTCAGACGGTCCGAGACAGACGATATGAGACAGGTGGTCTAAGACAGACGGACTGAGAGAGACGGACTGATACTGCCGGACTGCGACAGACCGACTGAGACAGACGGTCTGAGACAGACGGTCTGAGACAGACGGTCTGAGACGGTCGGTCTGAGCCAGACGGTCTGAGACAGACGGTCTGAGACAGACGGTCTGAGACAGACGGACAGGGACAGACGGACTGAGGCAGGCGAACGGAGACTGACGGTCTGAGACAGACGGTCTGAGACAGACGGCCTGAGACTGGCGGTCTGAGACAGACGGACTGAGACAGACGGACTGAGACAGACGGTCTGAGACAGACGGACAGGGACAGACGGTCTGAGACAGACGGTCTGAGACAGACGGTCTGAGACAGACGGTCTGGGACAGACGGTCTGAGACAGACGGCATCAGACTGACGGCCTGACACAGACAGTCTGATACAGACGGTCCGAGCCAGACGGTCTGAGATAGGCGGTCTGAGACAGGTGGTCTAAGACAGACGGACTGAGACAGACGGGCTGAGGCAGACGGTCTGAGACAGGTGGTCCGAGACAGGTGGTCCGAGAAAGACGGTCAGAGACAGACGGTCTGAGACAGACGGTCCGAGACAGACGGACTGAGGCAGGCGAACGGAGACTGACGGTCTGAGACAGACGGATTGAGACAGACGGTCTGAGACAGACGGTCTGAGACAGACGGCCTGAGACAGACGGCCTGAGACAGGCGGTCTGAGACAGACGGACTGAGACAGACGGACAGGGACAGACGGATTGAGACAGACGGACTGAGACAGACGGACTGAGACAGACGGTTTGAGACAGACGGTCTGAGACAGACGGACTGAGCAGACGGTCTGAGACATGCGGTCTGAGACAGACGGACTGAGACAGACGGCCTGAGACAGACAGCCTGAGACAGACGGCCTGAGACAGAGGGTCTGAGATAGGCGGTCTGAGACAGACGGACTGTGACTGATGGTCTGAGACAGACGGCCTGAGACAGACGGTTTGAGACAGACGGTCTGAGACAGACGGACTGAGACAGACGGACCGAGACTGGCGGTCTGAGACAGACGGTCCGAGACGGACGGATTGAGACAGACGGTCTGAGACAGACGGCCTGAGCAGACGGTCTGAGACATGCGGTCTGAGACAGACGGGCTGAGACAGACGGCCTGAGACAGACAGCCTGAGACAGACGGCCTGAGACAGAGGGTCTGAGATAGGCGGTCTGAGACAGGCGGACTGAGACAGGCGGACTGAGACTGACGGACTGAGACAGACGGACAGGGACAGACGGATTGAGACAGACGGACTGGGACTGATGGTCTGAGACAGACGGACTGAAACAGACGGACTGAGGCAGGCGAACGGAGACTGACGGTCTGAGACAGACGGATTGAGACAGACGGTCTGAGACAGACGGTCTGAGACAGACGGCCTGAGACAGACGGTCTGAGACAGACGGACTGAGACAGACGGACTGAGACAGACGGACTGAGACGGACGGTCTGAGACAGACGGACAGGGACAGACGGACTGAGGCAGGCGAACGGAGACTGACGGTCTGAGACAGACGGTCTGAGACAGACGGTCTGAGACAGACGGCCTGCGACAGACGGCCTGAGACTGGCGGTCTGAGACAGACGGACTGAGACAGACGGACTGAGAGAGACGGACTGAGACTGACGGACAGGGACAGACGGACTGAGGCAGGCGAACGGAGACTGACGGTCTGAGACAGACGGTCTGAGACAGACGGATTGATACAGACGGTCTGAGACAGACGGTCTGAGACAGACGGTCTGAGACAGACGGCCTGAGACAGACGGCCTGAGACAGGCGGTCTGAGACAGACGGACTGAGACAGACGGACTGAGACAGACGGTCTGAGACAGACGGACAGGGACAGACGGTCTGAGACAGACGGTCTGGGACAGACGGTCTGAGACAGACGGTCTGAGACAGACGGTCTGAGACAGACGGTCTGAGACAGACGGTCTGAGACAGACGGATTGATACAGACGGTCCCAGACAGACGCTCCGAGACAGACGGACTGAGCCAGGCGAACGGAGACTGACGGTCTGAGACAGACGGTCTGAGACAGACGGCCTCAGACTGACGGTCCCAGACAGACGGTCCCAGACAGACGGACTGAGGCAGGCGAACGGAGACTGACGGTCTGAGACAGACGGTCTGAGATAGACGGTCTGAGACAGACGGCCTGACACAGACAGTCTGATACAGACGGTCCGAGACAGACGGTCTGAGATAGGCGGTCTGAGACAGGTGGTCTAAGACAGACGGACTGAGAGAGACGGACTGAGACTGACGGACTGCGACAGACCGACTGAGACAGACGGACTGAGAGTGTTGGTCTGAGACAGTCGGATTCAGACATACGGACTGAGACAGACGGACAGGGACAGGCGAACAGACGCTGCCCGATAGCGGCAATGCGGATTGAGACGGACGGTCTGAGACGGACGGTTTGAGACAGATGGTCTTAGACGGACGATCTCAGACAGACGATCTGAGACAGACGGCCTGAGACAGACGACCTGAGACAGACGGCCTGAGACAGGCGGTCTAAGACAGACGGACTGAGACAGACGGACAGGGACAGACGGATTGAGACAGACGGACTGAGACAGACGGACTGAGACAGACGGTTTGAGACAGACGGTCTGAGACAGACGGACTGAGACAGACGGACGGAGACTGACGGTCTGAGACAGACGGTCCGAGACGGACGGATTGAGACAGACGGTCTGAGACAGACGGCATGAGCAGACGGTCTGAGACATGCGGTCTGAGACAGACGGACTGAGACAGACGGCCTCAGACAGACAGCCTGAGACAGACGGCCTGAGACAGAGTGTCTGAGATAGGCGGTCTGAGACAGACGGACTGTGACTGATGGTCTGAGACAGACGGCCTGAGACAGACGGTTTGAGACAGACGGTCTGAGACAGACGGACTGAGACAGACGGACGGAGACTGGCGGTCTGAGACAGACGGTCCGAGACGGACGGATTGAGACAGACGGTCTGAGACAGACGGCCTGAGCAGACGGTCTGAGACATGCGGTCTGAGACAGACGGACTGAGACAGACGGCCTGAGACAGACAGCCTGAGACAGACGGCCTGAGACAGAGGGTCTGAGATAGGCGGTCTGAGACAGGCGGACTGAGACTGACGGACTGAGACAGACGGACAGGGACAGACGGATTGAGACAGACGGACTGGGACTGATGGTCTGAGACAGACGGACTGAAACAGACGGACTGAGGCAGGCGAACGGAGACTGACGGTCTGAGACAGACGGATTGAGACAGACGGTCTGAGACAGACGGTCTGAGACAGACGGCCTGAGACAGACGGTCTGAGACAGACGGACTGAGACAGACGGACTGAGACAGACGGACTGAGACGGACGGTCTGAGACAGACGGACAGGGACAGACGGACTGAGGCAGGCGAACGGAGACTGACGGTCTGAGACAGACGGTCTGAGACAGACGGTCTGAGACAGACGGCCTGCGACAGACGGCCTGAGACTGGCGGTCTGAGACAGACGGACTGAGACAGACGGACTGAGAGAGACGGACTGAGACTGACGGACAGGGACAGACGGACTGAGGCAGGCGAACGGAGACTGACGGTCTGAGACAGACGGTCTGAGACAGACGGATTGATACAGACGGTCTGAGACAGACGGTCTGAGACAGACGGTCTGAGACAGACGGCCTGAGACAGACGGCCTGAGACAGGCGGTCTGAGACAGACGGACTGAGACAGACGGACTGAGATAGACGGTCTGAGACAGACGGACAGGGACAGACGGTCTGAGACAGACGGTCTGGGACAGACGGTCTGAGACAGACGGTCTGAGACAGACGGTCTGAGACAGACGGTCTGAGACAGACGGTCTGAGACAGACGGTCTGAGACAGACGGTCTGAGACAGACGGTCTGAGACAGACGGATTGATACAGACGGTCCCAGACAGACGCTCCGAGACAGACGGACTGAGCCAGGCGAACGGAGACTGACGGTCTGAGGCAGACGGTCTGAGACAGACGGCCTCAGACTGACGGTCCCAGACAGACGGTCCCAGACAGACGGACTGAGGCAGGCGAACGGAGACTGACGGTCTGAGACAGACGGTCTGAGATAGACGGTCTGAGACAGACGGCCTGACACAGACAGTCTGATACAGACGGTCCGAGACAGACGGTCTGAGATAGGCGGTCTGAGACAGGTGGTCTAAGACAGACGGACTGAGAGAGACGGACTGAGACTGACGGACTGCGACAGACCGACTGAGACAGACGGTCTGAGACAGACGGACTGAGAGTGTTGGTCTGAGACAGTCGGATTCAGACATACGGACTGAGACAGACGGACAGGGACAGGCGAACAGACGCTGCCCGATAGCGGCAATGCGGATTGAGACGGACGGTCTGAGACGGACGGTTTGAGACAGATGGTCTTAGACGGACGATCTCAGACAGACGATCTGAGACAGACGGCCTGAGACAGACGGCCTGAGACAGACGGTCTGAGATAGGCGGTCTGAGACAGGCGGACTGCGACAGGCGGACTGAGACTGACGGACTGAGACAGACGGACAGGGACAGACGGTCTGAGACAGGCGGTCTGAGACAGACGGACGGAGACAGGTGGTCCGAGACAGACGGCCTGAGACAGACGGCCTGCGACAGACGGTCTGAGACAGACGGAATGATACAGACGGACTGTGATAGAC
Source organism: Coelioxys conoideus (assembly GCA_947623535.1). Classification (NCBI taxonomy): domain Eukaryota; kingdom Metazoa; phylum Arthropoda; class Insecta; order Hymenoptera; family Megachilidae; genus Coelioxys; species Coelioxys conoideus. The sequence continues at coordinate 13,447,123 of OX392451.1, read as the reverse complement.
GATCTGAGACAGACGGACAGGCACAGACGGCCTGAGACAGACGAACTGAGACAGACGGTCTGAGACAGGCGGTCTGAGACAGGCGGTCTGAGACAGACGGTCTGAGACAGACGGTCTGAGACAGACGGTCTGAGACAGACGGCCTGGGACAGACGTACTGGGACAGGCGTTCTGAGACAGGCGGTCTGAGACAGACGGACTAAGACAGACGGACTGAGACCGCCGGACTGAGACTGACGGACTGAGACAGACGACTGAGACCCCCGGACAGGGCAGGCGAACAGACGCTGCCCGATAGCGGCAGGCGGATTGAGCCGGAAGGTCTGAGACAGACGGACTGAGACAGACGGTCTGAGACAGACGGTCTAAGAGAGACGGTCTGAGACAGACGGTCTGAGACAGACGGTATGAGACAGACGGATTAAGACAGATGGTCTGAGACAGACGGTCTGAGACAGACGGTCTGAGACAGACGGTCTGAGACAGACGGTCTGAGACAGACGGTCTGAGACAGACGGTCTGAGACAGACGGTCTGAGACAGACGGTCTGAGACAGACGGTCTGAGACAGACGGTCTGAGACAGACGGTATGAGACTGACGGAATAAGACAGATGGTCTGAGACAGATGGTCTGAGACAGACGGTCTGAGACAGACGGTCTGACACAGACGTTCTGAGACAGACGGTCTGATACAGACGGTCTGATACAGACGGTCTGAGACAGACGGTCTGAGACAGACGGTATGAGACAGACGGATTGAGACAGACGGACTGTGACAGACGATCTGAGACAGACGGACAGGCACAGACGGCCTGAGACAGACGGTCTGCGACAGACGGTCTGAGACAGACGGACTGATACAGACGGACTGTGACAGACGATCTGAGACAGACGGACAGGCACAGACGGCCTGAGACAGACGAACTGAGACAGACGGTCTGAGACAGACGGTCTGAGACAGGCGGTCTGAGACAGACGGTATGAGACAGACGGATTAAGACAGATGGTCTGAGACAGATGGTCTGAGACAGACGGTCTGAGACAGACGGACTGATACAGACGGACAGTGACAGACGATCTGAGACAGGCGGACAGGCACAGACGGCCTGAGACAGACGGTCTGAGACAGACGGTATGAGACAGACGGTCTGAGACAGACGGTATGAAACAGACGGATTAAGACAGGTGGTCTGAGACAGATGGTCTGAGACAGACGGTCTGAGACAGACGGTCTGAGACAGACGGTCTGAGACAGACGGACTGATACAGACGGATTGTGACAGACGGACTGAGACAAACGGTCTGAGACAGGCAGTCTGAGACAGACGGACTGAGACAGAGGGACTGAGACTGATGGTCTGAGACAGACGGCATGAGACATCCGGATTGAGACAGACGGACTGAGACAGACGGACTGAGACAGACGGTCTGAGACAGACGATCTGGGACAGACCGTCTGAGACAGGTGGTCTGAGACCGGTGGTCTGAGACAGACGGACTGAGGCAGACGGACTGAGACAGACGGTCCGAGACAGACGGACAGGGACAGACGACCTGAGACAGACGGTCTGGGACAGGCGGTCTAGGAGAGACGGACTGAGACACACGGACTGAGACTGATGGTCTGAGATAGGCCGAGAGAGACAGACGGTCTGAGACAGACGGTCTGAAACAGGCGGTCTGAGACAGGAGGTCTGAGACAGTCGGACTGAGACAGACGATCTGAGACAGACGGACAGGCACAGACGGCCTGAGACAGACGGACTGCGACAGACGGTCTGAGACAGACGGCCTGAGACAGGCGTACTGGGACAGGCGGTCTGAGACAGGTGGTCTAGGAAATACGGACTGAGACAGGCGGTCTGAGACAGACGGACGGAGACAGACGGACTGAGACAGTCGGACTGAGACAGTCGGACTGAGACAGACGGACTGAGACAGACGGTCTGAGACAGACGATCTGAGACAGGCCGTCTGAGACATGTGGTCTGAGACAGACGATCTGAGACAGACGAACAGGCACAGACGGTCTGCGACAGGTGGTCTGAGACAGACGGACTGAGACAGACGAACTGAGACAGACAGTCTGAGACAGACGGACTGAGACCGCCGGATTGAGACTGACGGACTGAGACAGACGACTGGTACTGACGGACAGGGACAGGCGAACAGACGCTGCCCGATAGCGGCAGGCGGATTGAGCCGGAAGGTCTGAGACAGACGGTCTGATAAAGACGGTCTGACACAGACGGTCTGAGACAGACGATCTGATACAGACCGACTGAGACAGGTGGTCTGAGACAGGTCGTCTGAGACAGACGGTCTGAGACAGGCGGTCTGAGACAGGCGGTCTGAGACAGACGGACAGGGACAGACGGCCTGAGACAGACGGTCTGAGAGACGCGGTCTGAGACAGACGGACTGACACAGACGGACTGAGACAAACGGTCTGAGACAGACGGACAGGGACAGACGGCCTGAGACAGACGGTCTGAGACAGGCGGTCTGAGACAGACGATCTGAGACAGACGAACAGGCACAGACGGCCTGAGACAGACGGTCTGCGACAGACGGTCTGAGACAGACGGCCTGAGACAGACGGACAGGGACGGACGGACAAGGACAGACGGTCTGAGACAGACGATCTGAGACAGACCGTCTGAGACAGGTGGTCTGACACAGGTGGTCTGAGACAGACGGACTGAGACAGACGATCTGAGACAGACGAACAGGCACAGACGGCCTGAGACAGACGATCTGCGACAGGCGGTCTGAGACAGACGGACTGAGACAGACGGACTGTGACAGACGATCTGAGACAGACGGTCTGAGACAGACGGCCTGAGACAGACGGACAGGGACGGGCGGACAAGGACAGACGGCATGAGACAGACGGTCTGAGACAGGCGGTCTGAGACAGACGGACTGAGACAGGCGGACTGATACTGACGGTCTGGGACAGACGGATTGAGACAGACGGTCTGAGACAGACGGACAGGGACAGACGGCCTGAGACAGACGGTCTGAGAGACGCGGTCTGAGACAGACGGACTGAGACAAACGGTCTGAAACAGGCGGTCTGAGACAGGAGGTCTGAGACAGTCGGACTGAGACAGACGATCTGAGACAGACGGACAGGCACAGACGGCCTGAGACAGACGGTCTGCGACAGACGGTCTGAGACAGACGGCCTGAGACAGGCGTACTGGGACAGGCGGTCTGAGACAGGTGGTCTAGGAAAGACGGACTGAGACAGGCGGTCTGAGACAGACGGACGGAGACAGACGGACTGAGACAGTCGGACTGAGACAGACGGACTGAGACAGACGGACTGAGACAGACGGTCTGAGACAGACGATCTGAGACAGACCGTCTGAGACAGGTGGTCTGAGACAGACGATCTGAGACAGACGGACAGGGACAGACGACCTGAGACAGACGGTCTGAGAGACGCGGTCTGCGACAGACGGACTGAGACAAACGGTCTGAAACAGGCGGTCTGAGACAGGAGGTCTGAGACAGTCGGACTGAGACAGACGATCTGAGACAGACGGACAGGCACAGACGGCCTGAGACAGGCAGTCTGCGACAGGTGGTCTGAGACAGACGATCTGAGACAGACGAACAGGCACAGACGGCCTGAGACAGACAGTCTGCGACAGGCGGTCTGAGACAGACGGACTGAGACAGACGGACTGTGACAGACGATCTGAGACAGACGGTCTGAGACAGACGGCCTGAGACAGACGGACAGGGACGGATGGACAAGGACAGGCGGCATGAGACAGACGGTCTGAGACAGGCGGTCTGAGACAGACGGACTGAGACAGGCGGACTGATACTGACGGTCTGAGACAGACGGTCTGAGACAGACGGACAGGGACAGACGGCCTGAGACAGACCGTCTGAGAGACGTGGTCTGAGACAGACGGACTGAGACAAACGGTCTGACACAGACGGACAGGGACAGACGGCCTGAGACAGACGGTCTGAGACAGGCGGTCTGAGACAGACGGACTGAGACAGAGGGACTGAGACTGATGGTCTGAGAAAGACGACCTGAGACATCCGGATTGAGTCAGACGGACTGAGACAGACGGACTGAGACAGACGGTCTGAGACAGACGGTCTGAGACAGACGATATGAGACAGACCGTCTGAGACAGGTGGTCTGAGACAGACGGACTGAGACAGACGGACTGAGACAGACGGACTAAGACAGACGGACTGAGACCGCCGGACTGAGACTGACGGACTGAGACAGACGACTGGGACTGACGGACAGGGACAGGCGAACAGCGCTGCCCGATAGCGGCAGGCGGATTGAGCCGGAAGGTCTGAGACAGACGGACTGAGACAGACGGTCGGAGACAGACGGTCTGAGACAGGCGGTCTGAGACAGGAGGTCTGAGACAGTCGGACTGAGACAGACGATCTGAGACAGAGGGACTGTGACAGACGATCTGAGACGGACGGACAGGCTCAGACGGTCTGAGACAGACGGACAGGGACATACGGACAAGGACAGACGGCCTGAGACAGACGGACTGAGACAGAGGGACTGAGACTGATAGTCTGAGACAGACGGCCTGAGACATCCGGATTGAGACAGACGGACAGAGACAGACGGACTGAGACAGACGGTCTGAGACAGGCGGACTGAGACAGAGGGACTGAGACTGATGGTCTGAGACAGACGGACAGGGACAGACGGCCTGAGACAGACGGTCTGAGACAGGCGGTCTGAGACAGACGGACTGAGACAGAGGGACTGAGACTGATGGTCTGAGACAGACGGCCTGAGACATCCGGATTGAGTCAGACGGACTGAGACAGACGGTCTGAGACAGACGGATTGAGACAGACGGTCGGAGACAGACGGTCTGAGGCATGCGGTCCGAGACAGACGGTCTGAGACAGACGGTCTGATAAAGACGGTCTGACACAGACGGTCTGAGACAGACGATCTGATACAGATCGTCTGAGACAGGTGGTCTGAGACAGGTCGTCTGAGACAGACGGTCTGAGACAGGCGGTCTGAGACAGGCGGTCTGAGACAGACGGACAGGGACAGACGGCCTGAGACAGACGGTCTGAGAGACGCGGTCTGAGACAGACGGACTGACACAGACGGACTGAGACAAACGGTCTGAGACAGACGGACAGGGACAGACGGCCTGAGACAGACGGTCTGAGACAGGCGGTCTGAGACAGACGATCTGAGACAGACGGACAGGGACAGACGGCCTGAGACAGACGGTCTGAGAGACGCGGTCTGAGACAGACGGACTGAGACAAACGGTCTGAAACAGGCGGTCTGAGACAGGAGGTCTGAGACAGTCGGACTGAGACAGACGATCTGAGACAGACGGACAGGCACAGACGGCCTGAGACAGACGGTCTGCGACAGACGGTCTGAGACAGACGGCCTGAGACAGGCGTACTGGGACAGGCGGTCTGAGACAGGTGGTCTAGGAAAGACGGACTGAGACAGGCGGTCTGAGACAGACGGACGGAGACAGACGGACTGAGACAGTCGGACTGAGACAGACGGACTGAGACAGACGGTCTGCGACAGACGATCTGAGACAGACCGTCTGAGACAGGTGGTCTGAGACAGACGATCTGAGACAGACGGACAGGGACAGACGACCTGAGACAGACGGTCTGAGAGACGCGGTCTGAGACAGACGGACTGAGACAAACGGACTGAGACAGACGGACTGAGACAGACGGACTGAGACGGACGGTCTGAGACAGACGGACAGGGACAGACGGACTGAGGCAGGCGAACGGAGACTGACGGTCTGAGACAGACGGTCTGAGACAGACGGTCTGAGACAGACGGCCTGCGACAGACGGCCTGAGACTGGCGGTCTGAGACAGACGGACTGAGACAGACGGACTGAGAGAGACGGACTGAGACTGACGGACAGGGACAGACGGACTGAGGCAGGCGAACGGAGACTGACGGTCTGAGACAGACGGTCTGAGACAGACGGTCTGAGACAGACGGCCTGCGACAGACGGCCTGAGACTGATAGTCTGAGACAGACGGACTGAGACAGACGGACTGAGAGAGACGGACTGAGACTGACGGACAGGGACAGACGGACTGAGGCAGGCGAACGGAGACTGACGGTCTGAGACAGGCGGACTGAGACAGAGGGACTGAGACTGATGGTCTGAGACAGACGGACAGGGACAGACGGCCTGAGACAGACGGTCTGAGACAGGCGGTCTGAGACAGACGGACTGAGACAGAGGGACTGAGACTGATGGTCTGAGACAGACGGCCTGAGACATCCGGATTGAGTCAGACGGACTGAGACAGACGGTCTGAGACAGACGGATTGAGACAGACGGTCGGAGACAGACGGTCTGAGGCATGCGGTCCGAGACAGACGGTCTGAGACAGACGGTCTGATAAAGACGGTCTGACACAGACGGTCTGAGACAGACGATCTGATACAGATCGTCTGAGACAGGTGGTCTGAGACAGGTCGTCTGAGACAGACGGTCTGAGACAGGCGGTCTGAGACAGGCGGTCTGAGACAGACGGACAGGGACAGACGGCCTGAGACAGACGGTCTGAGAGACGCGGTCTGAGACAGACGGACTGACACAGACGGACTGAGACAAACGGTCTGAGACAGACGGACAGGGACAGACGGCCTGAGACAGACGGTCTGAGACAGGCGGTCTGAGACAGACGATCTGAGACAGACGGACAGGGACAGACGGCCTGAGACAGACGGTCTGAGAGACGCGGTCTGAGACAGACGGACTGAGACAAACGGTCTGAAACAGGCGGTCTGAGACAGGAGGTCTGAGACAGTCGGACTGAGACAGACGATCTGAGACAGACGGACAGACACAGACGGCCTGAGACAGACGGTCTGCGACAGACGGTCTGAGACAGACGGCCTGAGACAGGCGTACTGGGACAGGCGGTCTGAGACAGGTGGTCTAGGAAAGACGGACTGAGACAGGCGGTCTGAGACAGACGGACGGAGACAGACGGACTGAGACAGTCGGACTGAGACAGACGGACTGAGACAGACGGTCTGCGACAGACGATCTGAGACAGACCGTCTGAGACAGGTGGTCTGAGACAGACGATCTGAGACAGACGGACAGGGACAGACGACCTGAGACAGACGGTCTGAGAGACGCGGTCTGAGACAGACGGACTGAGACAAACGGACTGAGACAGACGGACTGAGACAGACGGACTGAGACGGACGGTCTGAGACAGACGGACAGGGACAGACGGACTGAGGCAGGCGAACGGAGACTGACGGTCTGAGACAGACGGTCTGAGACAGACGGTCTGAGACAGACGGCCTGCGACAGACGGCCTGAGACTGGCGGTCTGAGACAGACGGACTGAGACAGACGGACTGAGAGAGACGGACTGAGACTGACGGACAGGGACAGACGGACTGAGGCAGGCGAACGGAGACTGACGGTCTGAGACAGACGGTCTGAGACAGACGGTCTGAGACAGACGGCCTGCGACAGACGGCCTGAGACTGGCGGTCTGAGACAGACGGACTGAGACAGACGGACTGAGAGAGACGGACTGAGACTGACGGACAGGGACAGACGGACTGAGGCAGGCGAACGGAGACTGACGGTCTGAGACAGACGGTCTGAGACAGACGGATTGATACAGACGGTCTGAGACAGACGGTCTGAGACAGACGGTCTGAGACAGACGGTCTGAGACAGACGGTCTGAGACAGACGATCTGAGACAGACGAACAGGCACAGACGGCCTGAGACAGACAGTCTGCGACAGGCGGTCTGAGACAGACGGACTGAGACAGACGGACTGTGACAGACGATCTGAGACAGACGGTCTGAGACAGACGGCCTGAGACAGACGGACAGGGACGGACGGACAAGGACAGGCGGCATGAGACAGACGGTCTGAGACAGGCGGTCTGAGACAGGCGGACTGATACTGACGGTCTGAGACAGACGGTCTGAGACAGACGGACAGGGACAGACGGCCTGAGACAGACCGTCTGAGAGACGTGGTCTGAGACAGACGGACTGAGACAAACGGTCTGACACAGACGGACAGGGACAGACGGCCTGAGACAGACGGTCTGAGACAGGCGGTCTGAGACAGACGGACTGAGACAGAGGGACTGAGAGTGATGGTCTGAGAAAGACGACCTGAGACATCCGGATTGAGTCAGACGGACTGAGACAGACGGACTGAGACAGACGGTCTGAGACAGACGGTCTGAGACAGACGATATGAGACAGACCGTCTGAGACAGGTGGTCTGAGACAGACGGACTGAGACAGACGGACTGAGACAGACGGACTAAGACAGACGGACTGAGACCGCCGGACTGAGACTGACGGACTGAGACAGACGACTGGGACTGACGGACAGGGACAGGCGAACAGACGCTGCCCGATAGCGGCAGGCGGATTGAGCCGGAAGGTCTGAGACAGACGGACTGAGACAGACGGTCGGAGACAGACGGTCTGAGACAGGCGGTCTGAGACAGGAGGTCTGAGACAGTCGGACTGAGACAGACGATCTGAGACAGTGGGACTGTGACAGACGATCTGAGACGGACGGACAGGCTCAGACGGTCTGAGACAGACGGACAAGGACAGACGGCCTGAGACAGACGGACTGAGACAGAGGGACTGAGACTGATAGTCTGAGACAGACGGCCTGAGACATCCGGATTGAGACAGACGGACAGAGACAGACGGACTGAGACAGGAGGTCTGAGACAGTCGGACTGAGACAGACGATCTGAGACAGACGGACAGGCACAGACGGCCTGAGACAGACGAACTGAGACAGACGGACTGTGACAGACGATCTGACACAGACGGTCTGAGACAGACGGTCTGAGACAGACGGTATGAGACAGACGGATTGAGACAGATGGTCTGAGACAGACGGACTGAGACAGACGGTCTGAGACAGGAGGTCTGAGACAGTCGGACTGAGACAGACGATCTGAGACAGACGGACAGGGACAGACGGCCTGAGACAGACGGTCTGAGAGACGCGGTCTGAGACAGACGGACTGACACAGACGGACTGAGACAAACGGTCTGAGACAGACGGACAGGGACAGACGGCCTGAGACAGACGGTCTGAGACAGGCGGTCTGAGACAGACGATCTGAGACAGACGAACAGGCACAGACCGCCTGAGACAGACGGTCTGCGACAGGCGGTCTGAGACAGACGGACTGTGAGAGACGATCTGAGACAGACGGTCTGAGACAGACGGCCTGAGACAGACGGACAGGGACGGACGGACATGGACAGACGGTCTGAGACAGACGATCTGAGACAGACCGTCTGAGACAGGTGGTCTGAGACAGGTGGTCTGAGACACACGGACTGAGACAGACGATCTGAGACAGACGAACAGGCACAGACGGCCTGAGACAGACGAACTGAGACAGACGGACTGTGACAGACGATCTGAGACAGACGGACAGGCACAGACGGCCTGAGACAGACGAACTGAGACAGACGGTCTGAGACAGACGGACTGAGACCGCCGGATTGAGACTGACGGACTGAGACAGACAACTGGTACTGACGGACAGGGACAGGCGAACAGACGCTGCCCGATAGCGGCAGGCGGATTGAGCCGGAAGGTCTGAGACAGACGGACTGAGACAGACGGTCGGAGACAGACGGTCTGAGACAGACGGATTGAGACAGATGGTCGGAGACAGACGGTCTGAGGCATGCGGTCCGAGACAGACGGTCTGAGACAGACGGTCTGGTAAAGACGGTCTGACACAGACGGTCTGAGACAGACGATCTGATACAGACCGTCTGAGACGGGTGGTCTGAGACAGGTCGTCTGAGACAGACGGTCTGAGACAGGCGGTCTGAGACAGGCGGTCTGAGACAGACGGACAGGGACAGACGGCCTGAGACAGACGGTCTGAGAGACGCGGTCTGAGACAGACGGACTGACACAGACGGACTGAGACAAACGGTCTGAGACAGACGGACAGGGACAGACGGCCTGAGACAGACGGTCTGAGACAGGCGGTCTGAGACAGACGATCTGAGACAGACGAACAGGCACAGACCGCCTGAGACAGACGGTCTGCGACAGGCGGTCTGAGACAGACGGACTGTGAGAGACGATCTGAGACAGACGGTCTGAGACAGACGGCCTGAGACAGACGGACAGGGACGGACGGACATGGACAGACGGTCTGAGACAGACGATCTGAGACAGACCGTCTGAGACAGGTGGTCTGAGACAGGTGGTCTGAGACACACGGACTGAGACAGACGATCTGAGACAGACGAACAGGCACAGACGGCCTGAGACAGACGAACTGAGACAGACGGACTGTGACAGACGATCTGAGACAGACGGACAGGCACAGACGGCCTGAGACAGACGAACTGAGACAGACGGTCTGAGACAGACGGACTGAGACCGCCGGATTGAGACTGACGGACTGAGACAGACGACTGGTACTGACGGACAGGGACAGGCGAACAGACGCTGCCCGATAGCGGCAGGCGGATTGAGCCGGAAGGTCTGAGACAGACGGACTGAGACAGACGGTCGGAGACAGACGGTCTGAGACAGACGGATTGAGACAGACGGTCGGAGACAGACGGTCTGAGGCATGCGGTCCGAGACAGACGGTCTGAGACAGACGGTCTGATAAAGACGGTCTGACACAGACGGTCTGAGACAGACGATCTGATACAGACCGTCTGAGACAGGTGGTCTGAGACAGGTCGTCTGAGACAGACGGTCTGAGACAGGCGGTCTGAGACAGGCGGTCTGAGACAGACGGACAGGGACAGACGGCCTGAGACAGACGGTCTGAGAGACGCGGTCTGAGACAGACGGACTGACACAGACGGACTGAGACAAACGGTCTGAGACAGACGGACAGGGACAGACGGCCTGAGACAGACGGTCTGAGACAGGCGGTCTGAGACAGACGATCTGAGACAGACGAACAGGCACAGACCGCCTGAGACAGACGGTCTGCGACAGGCGGTCTGAGACAGACGGACTGTGAGAGACGATCTGAGACAGACGGTCTGAGACAGACGGCCTGAGACAGACGGACAGGGACGGACGGACAAGGACAGACGGTCTGAGACAGACGATCTGAGACAGACCGTCTGAGACAGGTGGTCTGAGACAGGTGGTCTGAGACAGACGGACTGAGACGGACGATCTGAGACAGACGAACAGGCACAGACGGCCTGAGACAGACGATCTGCGACAGGCGGTCTGAGACAGACGGACTGAGACAGACGGACTGTGACAGACGATCTGAGACAGACGGTCTGAGACAGACGGCCTGAGACAGACGGACAGGGACGGACGGACAAGGACAGGCGGCATGAGACAGACGGTCTGAGACAGGCGGTCTGAGACAGGCGGACTGATACTGACGGTCTGAGACAGACGGTCTGAGACAGTCGGACAGGGACAGACGGCCTGAGACAGACCGTCTGAGAGACGTGGTCTGAGACAGACGGACTGAGACAAACGGTCTGACACAGACGGACAGGGACAGACGGCCTGAGACAGACGGTCTGAGACAGGCGGTCTGAGACAGACGGACTGAGACAGAGGGACTGAGAGTGATGGTCTGAGAAAGACGACCTGAGACATCCGGATTGAGTCAGACGGACTGAGACAGACGGACTGAGACAGACGGTCTGAGACAGACGGTCTGAGACAGACGATATGAGACAGACCGTCTGAGACAGGTGGTCTGAGACAGACGGACTGAGACAGACGGACTGAGACAGACGGACTAAGACAGACGGACTGAGACCGCCGGACTGAGACTGACGGACTGAGACAGACGACTGGGACTGACGGACAGGGACAGGCGAACAGACGCTGCCCGATAGCGGCAGGCGGATTGAGCCGGAAGGTCTGAGACAGACGGACTGAGACAGACGGTCGGAGACAGACGGTCTGAGACAGGCGGTCTGAGACAGGAGGTCTGAGACAGTCGGACTGAGACAGACGATCTGAGACAGAGGGACTGTGACAGACGATCTGAGACGGACGGACAGGCTCAGACGGTCTGAGACAGACGGACAGGGAAATACGGACAAGGACAGACGGCCTGAGACAGACGGACTGAGACAGAGGGACTGAGACTGATAGTCTGAGACAGACGGCCTGAGACATCCGGATTGAGACAGACGGACAGAGACAGACGGACTGAGACAGACGGTCTGAGACAGGCGGTCTGAGACAGACGGACTGAGACAGAGGGACTGAGACTGATGGTCTGAGACAGACGGCCTGAGACATCCGGATTGAGTCAGACGGACTGAGACAGACGGACTGAGACAGACGGTCTGAGACAGACGATCTGAGACAGACCGTCTGAGACAGGTGGTCTGAGACAGACGGTCTGAGACAGACGGACTGATACAGACGGACTGTGACAGACGATCTGAGACAGACGGACAGGCACAGACGGCCTGAGACAGACGGTCAGAGACAGACGGTCTGAGACAGACGGACTGAGACAGACGGACTGTGACAGACGATCTGAGACAGACGGACAGGCAGAGACGGCCTGAGACAGACGAACTGAGACAGACGGTCTGAGACAGACGGATTGAGACAGACGGACTGTGACAGACGATCTGAGACAGACGGGCAGGCACAGACGGCCTGAGACAGACGGTCTGCGACAGACGGTCTGAGACAGACGGACTGTGACAGACGATCTGAGACAGACGGTCTGAGACAGACGGCCTGAGACAGACGGACAGGGACGGACGGACAAGGACAGGCGGCATGAGACAGACGGTCTGAGACAGACGTTCTGAGACAGACGGTCTGATACAGATGGTCTGAGACAGACGGTCTGAGACTGACGGTATGAGACAGACGGATTGAGACAGACGGACTGTGACAGACGATCTGAGACAGACGGACAGGCACAGACGGCCTGAGACAGACGAACTGAGACAGAGGGACTGAGACTGATAGTCTGAGACAGACGGCCTGAGACATCCGGATTGAGACAGACGGACAGAGACAGACGGACTGAGACAGACGGACTGAGACAGACGGACTGAGACAGACGGTCTGAGACAGACGATCTGAGACAGACCGTCTGAGACAGGTGGTCTGAGACAGACGATCTGAGACAGACGGACAGGGACAGACGACCTGAGACAGACGGTCTGAGAGACGCGGTCTGCGACAGACGGACTGAGACAAACGGTCTGAAACAGGCGGTCTGAGACAGGAGGTCTGAGACAGTCGGACTGAGACAGACGATCTGAGACAGACGGACTGGCACAGACGGCCTGAGACAGGCAGTCTGCGACAGGTGGTCTGAAACAGACGATCTGAGACAGACGAACAGGCACGGACGGCCTGAGACAGACAGTCTGCGACAGGCGGTCTGAGACAGACGGACTGAGACAGACGGACTGTGACAGACGATCTGAGACAGACGGTCTGAGACAGACGGCCTGAGACAGACGGACAGGGATGGATGGACAAGGACAGGCGGCATGAGACAGACGGTCTGAGACAGGCGGTCTGAGACAGACGGACTGAGACAGGCGGACTGATACTGACGGTCTGAGACAGACGGTCTGAGACAGACGGACAGGGACAGACGGCCTGAGACAGACCGTCTGAGAGACGTGGTCTGAGACAGACGGACTGAGACAAACGGTCTGACACAGACGGACAGGGACAGACGGCCTGAGACAGACGGTCTGAGACAGGCGGTCTGAGACAGACGGACTGAGACAGAGGGACTGAGACTGATGGTCTGAGAAAGACGACCTGAGACATCCGGATTGAGTCAGACGGACTGAGACAGACGGACTGAGACAGACGGTCTGAGACAGACGGTCTGAGACAGACGATATGAGACAGACCGTCTGAGACAGGTGGTCTGAGACAGACGGACTGAGACAGACGGACTGAGACAGACGGACTAAGACAGACGGACTGAGACCGCCGGACTGAGACTGACGGACTGAGACAGACGACTGGGACTGACGGACAGGGACAGGCGAACAGCGCTGCCCGATAGCGGCAGGCGGATTGAGCCGGAAGGTCTGAGACAGACGGACTGAGACAGACGGTCGGAGACAGACGGTCTGAGACAGGCGGTCTGAGACAGGAGGTCTGAGACAGTCGGACTGAGACAGACGATCTGAGACAGAGGGACTGTGACAGACGATCTGAGACGGACGGACAGGCTCAGACGGTCTGAGACAGACGGACAGGGACATACGGACAAGGACAGACGGCCTGAGACAGACGGACTGAGACAGAGGGACTGAGACTGATAGTCTGAGACAGACGGCCTGAGACATCCGGATTGAGACAGACGGACAGAGACAGACGGACTGAGACAGACGGTCTGAGACAGGCGGACTGAGACAGAGGGACTGAGACTGATGGTCTGAGACAGACGGACAGGGACAGACGGCCTGAGACAGACGGTCTGAGACAGGCGGTCTGAGACAGACGGACTGAGACAGAGGGACTGAGACTGATGGTCTGAGACAGACGGCCTGAGACATCCGGATTGAGTCAGACGGACTGAGACAGACGGTCTGAGACAGACGGATTGAGACAGACGGTCGGAGACAGACGGTCTGAGGCATGCGGTCCGAGACAGACGGTCTGAGACAGACGGTCTGATAAAGACGGTCTGACACAGACGGTCTGAGACAGACGATCTGATACAGATCGTCTGAGACAGGTGGTCTGAGACAGGTCGTCTGAGACAGACGGTCTGAGACAGGCGGTCTGAGACAGGCGGTCTGAGACAGACGGACAGGGACAGACGGCCTGAGACAGACGGTCTGAGAGACGCGGTCTGAGACAGACGGACTGACACAGACGGACTGAGACAAACGGTCTGAGACAGACGGACAGGGACAGACGGCCTGAGACAGACGGTCTGAGACAGGCGGTCTGAGACAGACGATCTGAGACAGACGGACAGGGACAGACGGCCTGAGACAGACGGTCTGAGAGACGCGGTCTGAGACAGACGGACTGAGACAAACGGTCTGAAACAGGCGGTCTGAGACAGGAGGTCTGAGACAGTCGGACTGAGACAGACGATCTGAGACAGACGGACAGGCACAGACGGCCTGAGACAGACGGTCTGCGACAGACGGTCTGAGACAGACGGCCTGAGACAGGCGTACTGGGACAGGCGGTCTGAGACAGGTGGTCTAGGAAAGACGGACTGAGACAGGCGGTCTGAGACAGACGGACGGAGACAGACGGACTGAGACAGTCGGACTGAGACAGACGGACTGAGACAGACGGTCTGCGACAGACGATCTGAGACAGACCGTCTGAGACAGGTGGTCTGAGACAGACGATCTGAGACAGACGGACAGGGACAGACGACCTGAGACAGACGGTCTGAGAGACGCGGTCTGAGACAGACGGACTGAGACAAACGGACTGAGACAGACGGACTGAGACAGACGGACTGAGACGGACGGTCTGAGACAGACGGACAGGGACAGACGGACTGAGGCAGGCGAACGGAGACTGACGGTCTGAGACAGACGGTCTGAGACAGACGGTCTGAGACAGATGGCCTGCGACAGACGGCCTGAGACTGGCGGTCTGAGACAGACGGACTGAGACAGACGGACTGAGAGAGACGGACTGAGACTGACGGACAGGGACAGACGGACTGAGGCAGGCGAACGGAGACTGACGGTCTGAGACAGACGGTCTGAGACAGACGGTCTGAGACAGACGGCCTGCGACAGACGGCCTGAGACTGGCGGTCTGAGACAGACGGACTGAGACAGACGGACTGAGAGAGACGGACTGAGACTGACGGACAGGGACAGACGGACTGAGGCAGGCGAACGGAGACTGACGGTCTGAGACAGACGGTCTGAGACAGACGGATTGATACAGACGGTCTGAGACAGACGGTCTGAGACAGACGGTCTGAGACAGACGGTCTGAGACAGACGATCTGAGACAGACGAACAGGCACAGACGGCCTGAGACAGACAGTCTGCGACAGGCGGTCTGAGACAGACGGACTGAGACAGACGGACTGTGACAGACGATCTGAGACAGACGGTCTGAGACAGACGGCCTGAGACAGACGGACAGGGACGGACGGACAAGGACAGGCGGCATGAGACAGACGGTCTGAGACAGGCGGTCTGAGACAGGCGGACTGATACTGACGGTCTGAGACAGACGGTCTGAGACAGACGGACAGGGACAGACGGCCTGAGACAGACCGTCTGAGAGACGTGGTCTGAGACAGACGGACTGAGACAAACGGTCTGACACAGACGGACAGGGACAGACGGCCTGAGACAGACGGTCTGAGACAGGCGGTCTGAGACAGACGGACTGAGACAGAGGGACTGAGAGTGATGGTCTGAGAAAGACGACCTGAGACATCCGGATTGAGTCAGACGGACTGAGACAGACGGACTGAGACAGACGGTCTGAGACAGACGGTCTGAGACAGACGATATGAGACAGACCGTCTGAGACAGGTGGTCTGAGACAGACGGACTGAGACAGACGGACTGAGACAGACGGACTAAGACAGACGGACTGAGACCGCCGGACTGAGACTGACGGACTGAGACAGACGACTGGGACTGACGGACAGGGACAGGCGAACAGACGCTGCCCGATAGCGGCAGGCGGATTGAGCCGGAAGGTCTGAGACAGACGGACTGAGACAGACGGTCGGAGACAGACGGTCTGAGACAGGCGGTCTGAGACAGGAGGTCTGAGACAGTCGGACTGAGACAGACGATCTGAGACAGTGGGACTGTGACAGACGATCTGAGACGGACGGACAGGCTCAGACGGTCTGAGACAGACGGACAAGGACAGACGGCCTGAGACAGACGGACTGAGACAGAGGGACTGAGACTGATAGTCTGAGACAGACGGCCTGAGACATCCGGATTGAGACAGACGGACAGAGACAGACGGACTGAGACAGACGGTCTGAGACAGGCGGACTGAGACAGAGGGACTGAGACTGATGGTCTGAGACAGACGGACAGGGACAGACGGCCTGAGACAGACGGTCTGAGACAGGCGGTCTGAGACAGACGGACTGAGACAGAGGGACTGAGACTGATGGTCTGAGACAGACGGCCTGAGACATCCGGATTGAGTCAGACGGACTGAGACAGACGGACTGAGACAGACGGTCTGAGACAGACGATCTGAGACAGACCGTCTGAGACAGGTGGTCTGAGACAGACGGTCTGAGACAGACGGACTGATACAGACGGACTGTGACAGACGATCTGAGACAGACGGACAGGCACAGACGGCCTGAGACAGACGGTCAGAGACAGACGGTCTGAGACAGACGGACTGAGACAGACGGACTGTGACAGACGATCTGAGACAGACGGACAGGCAGAGACGGCCTGAGACAGACGAACTGAGACAGACGGTCTGAGACAGACGGATTGAGACAGACGGACTGTGACAGACGATCTGAGACAGACGGGCAGGCACAGACGGCCTGAGACAGACGGTCTGCGACAGACGGTCTGAGACAGACGGACTGTGACAGACGATCTGAGACAGACGGTCTGAGACAGACGGCCTGAGACAGACGGACTGTGACAGACGATCTGAGACAGACGGTCTGAGACAGACGGCCTGAGACAGACGGACAGGGACGGACGGACAAGGACAGGCGGCATGAGACAGACGGTCTGAGACAGACGTTCTGAGAATGACGGTCTGATACAGATGGTCTGAGACAGTCGGTCTGAGACTGACGGTATGAGACAGACGGATTGAGACAGACGGACTGTGACAGACGATCTGAGACAGACGGACAGGCACAGACGGCCTGAGACAGACGGTCTGAGACAGACGGATTGAGACAGACGGTCGGAGACAGACGGTCTGAGGCATGCGGTCCGAGACAGACGGTCTGAGACAGACGGTCTGATAAAGACGGTCTGACACAGACGGTCTGAGACAGACGATCTGATACAGATCGTCTGAGACAGGTGGTCTGAGACAGGTCGTCTGAGACAGACGGTCTGAGACAGGCGGTCTGAGACAGGCGGTCTGAGACAGACGGACAGGGACAGACGGCCTGAGACAGACGGTCTGAGAGACGCGGTCTGAGACAGACGGACTGACACAGACGGACTGAGACAAACGGTCTGAGACAGACGGACAGGGACAGACGGCCTGAGACAGACGGTCTGAGACAGGCGGTCTGAGACAGACGATCTGAGACAGACGGACAGGGACAGACGGCCTGAGACAGACGGTCTGAGAGACGCGGTCTGAGACAGACGGACTGAGACAAACGGTCTGAAACAGGCGGTCTGAGACAGGAGGTCTGAGACAGTCGGACTGAGACAGACGATCTGAGACAGACGGACAGGCACAGACGGCCTGAGACAGACGGTCTGCGACAGACGGTCTGAGACAGACGGCCTGAGACAGGCGTACTGGGACAGGCGGTCTGAGACAGGTGGTCTAGGAAAGACGGACTGAGACAGGCGGTCTGAGACAGACGGACGGAGACAGACGGACTGAGACAGTCGGACTGAGACAGACGGACTGAGACAGACGGTCTGCGACAGACGATCTGAGACAGACCGTCTGAGACAGGTGGTCTGAGACAGACGATCTGAGACAGACGGACAGGGACAGACGACCTGAGACAGACGGTCTGAGAGACGCGGTCTGAGACAGACGGACTGAGACAAACGGACTGAGACAGACGGACTGAGACAGACGGACTGAGACGGACGGTCTGAGACAGACGGACAGGGACAGACGGACTGAG
This sequence comes from Coelioxys conoideus, assembly GCA_947623535.1. Taxonomy (NCBI): domain Eukaryota; kingdom Metazoa; phylum Arthropoda; class Insecta; order Hymenoptera; family Megachilidae; genus Coelioxys; species Coelioxys conoideus. The sequence goes on along the minus strand of OX392451.1, from coordinate 13,428,283 downwards.
GCAGGCGAACGGAGACTGACGGTCTGAGACAGACGGTCTGAGACAGACGGTCTGAGACAGATGGCCTGCGACAGACGGCCTGAGACTGGCGGTCTGAGACAGACGGACTGAGACAGACGGACTGAGAGAGACGGACTGAGACTGACGGACAGGGACAGACGGACTGAGGCAGGCGAACGGAGACTGACGGTCTGAGACAGACGGTCTGAGACAGACGGTCTGAGACAGACGGCCTGCGACAGACGGCCTGAGACTGGCGGTCTGAGACAGACGGACTGAGACAGACGGACTGAGAGAGACGGACTGAGACTGACGGACAGGGACAGACGGACTGAGGCAGGCGAACGGAGACTGACGGTCTGAGACAGACGGTCTGAGACAGACGGATTGATACAGACGGTCTGAGACAGACGGTCTGAGACAGACGGTCTGAGACAGACGGTCTGAGACAGACGATCTGAGACAGACGAACAGGCACAGACGGCCTGAGACAGACAGTCTGCGACAGGCGGTCTGAGACAGACGGACTGAGACAGACGGACTGTGACAGACGATCTGAGACAGACGGTCTGAGACAGACGGCCTGAGACAGACGGACAGGGACGGACGGACAAGGACAGGCGGCATGAGACAGACGGTCTGAGACAGGCGGTCTGAGACAGGCGGACTGATACTGACGGTCTGAGACAGACGGTCTGAGACAGACGGACAGGGACAGACGGCCTGAGACAGACCGTCTGAGAGACGTGGTCTGAGACAGACGGACTGAGACAAACGGTCTGACACAGACGGACAGGGACAGACGGCCTGAGACAGACGGTCTGAGACAGGCGGTCTGAGACAGACGGACTGAGACAGAGGGACTGAGAGTGATGGTCTGAGAAAGACGACCTGAGACATCCGGATTGAGTCAGACGGACTGAGACAGACGGACTGAGACAGACGGTCTGAGACAGACGGTCTGAGACAGACGATATGAGACAGACCGTCTGAGACAGGTGGTCTGAGACAGACGGACTGAGACAGACGGACTGAGACAGACGGACTAAGACAGACGGACTGAGACCGCCGGACTGAGACTGACGGACTGAGACAGACGACTGGGACTGACGGACAGGGACAGGCGAACAGACGCTGCCCGATAGCGGCAGGCGGATTGAGCCGGAAGGTCTGAGACAGACGGACTGAGACAGACGGTCGGAGACAGACGGTCTGAGACAGGCGGTCTGAGACAGGAGGTCTGAGACAGTCGGACTGAGACAGACGATCTGAGACAGTGGGACTGTGACAGACGATCTGAGACGGACGGACAGGCTCAGACGGTCTGAGACAGACGGACAAGGACAGACGGCCTGAGACAGACGGACTGAGACAGAGGGACTGAGACTGATAGTCTGAGACA